>JBAJFG010000037.1:0-524194 GCA_037903475.1 Ancylostoma caninum | reverse complement strand
ATGTCGCGCGCTATGCACGGCAAGGCCGCGGCAGAATTAAAAACTTGCAAATTTCATTTTTGAAAATCAGAATTTAGGGCTGATTTCATGAAATATGGTAGCCCACTCCATTGTCGTTTTTGACCCCTGGTTTGGTCTGTGAATCGCTTTGTTGAGATGAGCTATAATCCTAGAACGAAAATAACGCAAATCCGCGTTCTAGATGTTCATTTTTAACAAACTTAGTGCGGGTACTGTACGTCATACGGATAGCAACGTTTTTATGAAAAGTTGGATAATCGCGGACTGTTTGGCTGGAGTGGATCGAATAAGGAAAGGTGAACGGAGGATCTCTTAAGTTCAGATGGAAACTCTGATGTCTGAAGAAACCGCTATTACCCATTATTGCAAAACAAAAATCGGCACATGCCACCACAGGGAAGAAGTGAAAAACGTGACATGGAACGTCTACCAAAATAGGTAAACTAGACGCAGCATGATCTTTCGGCCTCCGTAATGCCGAAAATGTTAGTGCAAATATTCGGCGACATACTCGTAGCGAGGACAACGCTAAGGGAGTCCCTCGCCCGAAAAAGGCCTTTTTGAGCGCAAATAAACGGCTTTTGTCAAAGTTCCCCGTGTAATCGCAAATAAGTTACTCACTGCGACTAGTGACAGTGGAAGTTAGGAACGTTGGTGGAGAACTTCATGCAACGAGGGATTGTTGACTGATCCTTGCGAGGAAAAGCAAACAAGTCTTGCTATAGACAACCCGTAACAATGGGATATGCTACAAAAGCTACATGTCACTGTTTACACAAGCAGTAAAAGGCAATAGGCCACCTTGAAAACAATCTAGACAACGCAGCATCAATCCAGATTTAAGGTCGAGAATTCACGTGAATTTCCTCTTCAGAGCTGAGATTGGCTGCCTAGTACTACTGGAAGGAGTGCTGACCATCCCCTGTGAGCACATTGATGCATTTATAGGCACACAACTCAATTCAGAAAACACCGGACTGACGGCCGACTTCACAGCACGTTCTTAGTCAGTTGTTCGGTGAGTAAAAATACCTTGGCTCGGTAAAACAAGAAAACGGAGAGAAGTGCGGGTGGCGGTCAAGACGTACGCCGCGACGCGACCGCGCCGCACGAGTATGCTTTTCAGGTTTAGGTTGTTTCTTCAAACTCGACGCGCTAAATGACATCGGTGTCCACCTTCTCACAGTTTGTGGGTTACGTTAACATTAATTTGTCCCACTCATGCCTTGAAAAGTTGTCCATATCCACGCAGAGATGCTCGTACCCTCAAAGGCAGCAGCCGCGACGCGCACATGAATCGACCAATCACAGACCAGCAGCGTACCTCTTGTCACGCAGCCGAGAAGTGCGGCTTCGAACGACGTAGGCTCTCTATTCGGAAGCAATTGCTCTTGGTTGTTTCGGAATATTCATGGGTTAGCTATTACCACGCAACACACGTAAGCTCAAAAGTTCAGAAATGGTTCTTTCACTGATCCACCTTTTAGTTAGGTAAGTAGAGCAACAGTGAATTACTCTGTCAGAGATCAGCGACCGTTGGAGAGAAGATTTTGCTGTTCTAGGGTTCGCTTGAGAGTACATTCATAACAAGACAACGGAATATCTTGCAATGAAGCTGCGGGAGTTTCAGAATTATGAAGATTCAACTATATTTTCACATTTTTACTTGTGCAGATTACTAGCCTTTTTTACATGGCTATATGCAAGAAATGTGAAATTCCACTCTTTCAAAGTGTTTCAAAAATTGTGACTACCTTTCAAAAAAGAATTCATGTGGAGATTCAGCGTGCAGTTTTTGAGAACCACAACAAATTTGGAGTTTCCTCTAAGAATACATATGTTCAGGCAAAGTTCAGCAGACTTTTGTCATGGGAACCCCTCAATTATGTACCTGATTTAGTAAGCAGCTAGCAACTCCAAAAAAATGGAACTGTAGAAGAGCCCACTATTCAGAATCCATTCTGTAAAGAAGAGTTAAATAAACAGATGGTGGCACACGGCTATCTACTGCTCCGCTACACGAGCATTCCATGGAGCTTAGAGCCAACCAAGAGAAAACAAGACATTGCATGTCAAAAGATTGGTCAATAAAGAAATAGATCTACAGTAAATTCCAAGGTAGTGACAACATTCTCATGATCGTTAAATGAACAGTGAGGAAGGCCAATTCCTCATTTAAATAGACCCCATAATATGTAAATAACATGATCGTGCTTCAGCAAAGCGTCATTTCAGGCGCTTCAGCGGGCTTTACTGGCAAAATACTGAATTGAAGTAGCTAAGGGAGATGTAGCTATCGAGCACTTTACTACCAGTGAAGGTATTAACAAAGGATTAGTGTTGCAGCTGTCAAACTGGGAGACTTCAGTGCTCATGTCCGCCAAACCTACAGCGTCTTGGTACTCTGACCGTTTGCGCATCCGCACATTCCATTGATATCACGCCTCCCATTCTCCATCTATGTTGTGGTGTGACGCGTGCGAGCGAGGCCGAATCGCTGGAATTTCCTGCATGCACATACACACGCCATGCAACAAAAATTTAGGAATTTTGTCTAATCCAGCACATGTCAAGGTACAGTAAACGTCCAAATCTACGGTGATTTTCATTGGAACGTGGCCTGCCACAGCTGCTTTGCCACGCTCAGTGCTTCTCAAATGGGATTTATTGTCCTCACCAACGTAGACACCGCGTGAGCTCCCGTATGGGACCAGAATCACGTGAACATTTCTACAGAAAAAACTCATTATTATTATGAACGCTCATCTCCTGCGCAGTACTAAACAATTCAGACACCAACACCAAATTCCAAAATGCACACAAACTTCTGAGGGGGCGAGGAACGACAGCAACAATCGATGGCTTGGTTGCATTTGCCGTAATCATTTGCTTTCAGTTTGGTCATTTGATGTCAAATAGAACATTTTATCAAAGCATCGATGATGACTAAGGATCGCCTGAGAACGGCTTTCCCGACTTTTCCAGGAATTCAAAGATACTACCGTCGTTTGATTAAGGAATAGAAAGGGAAAATTTCAGATTCTTCATAGCAAATTCCAGTGAAACCCATCAGTCCATTACTAACAAGGTGTATCAAAACTTACCGTCACTGATTAGTCAGTGCATAGCGACGGAAAGAATATGTCACCCGCAACAGTTGCTGTCGATGCTGTGCGAGGATTTGCATAGAATGGGGTATTCAAATTCAGCAGCGTCAACGTAGAAAAGATTGAAGGTATTACGCGATGAAACATGCACGAAAAATGGCCTGGTAATCGAAGCATATTCCAGAAATTCTCGACGAATGCCATCTGGCATGCCACGAATCGCCGAAACAATTTCAGGAGCAGTCTATTAAGCCGGGTTAAATTCGAAGAGTCTGTCAGTGGTCTCAGTAGCGGACAGTGCACTAGTTTAGATAGTACAGTCATTCTCTAACTTGTGCAATAACATGCATAATTAGTGTGTCTTATCCTTCTAAACAATACTTCCAACAAGTCTCCATGTGCTTTGATCCCTGAACCTGGGCATGTTTCAGTATTTGATGATTTTATGCTGTTTTGCTGCATACGTCGTTAGCTGGACGCTTTACTATATCCATGATATGACAGCGGGTGAGTCGTTTGTTGGTTCAAGGCACACATACGTATTATGCCACTTTCTAACCTATGTTAAAGACGTTGTGTCGAAACGTCAGGTCCCCTCATAAATGAATCGTCCACTTAACAATCCGGATAACATCATGAAGTACTTTGAAAAGTTTTGAAGGCACAGTCCCTGTGCAGAAATCAGTTTCGCGATTTGTACAAAAATAAAACCTGCATTGGCCATTTCATTGCATTTCATGTCTGTCACTGGAACCAGCGCATCAAGCTGATTCATAATCTGTCATATTTCAACAACGAGAAGATGAGATGAGACTGTGCCTCTAAATGTCTTAAATACTACTACATAAATGAATCGTCCACTTAACAATGCGGATAACATCATGAAGTACTTTGAAAAGTTTTGAAGGCACAGTCCCTGTGCAGAAATCAGTTTCGCGATTTGTACAAAAATAAAACCTGCATTGGCCATTTCATTGCATTTCATGTCTGTCACTGGAACCAGCGCATCAAGCTGATTCATAATCTGTCATATTTCAACAACGAGAAGATGAGATGAGACTGTGCCTCTAAATGTCTTAAATACTAAAAGCGAGGTTTCTCAGAACAATTCAAACACCCAGGGATCCATTTAACTGTGTACTGTTCGCACAAAAGAATTGAATGTGCGCTCTCCAAAGCCTTTCAGGATTAAGGTACAAAACTGCTAAAGATGCTGTAAAAAACGAACTCATCATCTCTGTTTTCTAAGCCAACATTCATTCCGACGAAAAAAATTACAACTTGTGTTGAATGTTTGCACAAAAATTGAGATACATGTAAGAATACATTGCGTCAATTCCTGAAGTGAAAATTGAGCACTACGTTCCAATACGTGCTATGAAGTGTAGAACGGGGTTTGCTTCAAATACTCAGATTTGTACCGAACATAGACGGTCTGACCAACGTGGATGTGGCCCTAAAAGGAATAGATTCCAGAAAAAAGTAGATAATGTTCCGAAAAGGTTTGAAATCGATTCGAAAGAATCCACACGAAACAAGGTTAGAAATCGGAATACGAACAGGACGAATGAGGCCTGCGTCCACGCCAAAAATCGGATTGTCCTTACAATCATCACGCATCGGTCCCTCTGGTGCCAAACGGAACCTGAACAGAGAACGTAAAACTTCTTCTCTTCATGATAATTCTGTGGTTATACTCACTCTCTCAGCGTTTTCAAAGGCTCAATTGCAGGATTTTTTGTCCCAGTGGAGGGATCAATTGTCGTCATCACACATCTGTAAGTAGATGGCACATTAAAATTTCATTTCAATATGCATTATTTCAATATCTAACCAGAAGCACATCTTCACAGGTTTATTTCGTTGATTTTCTTCCTGAGGGACTCATTTTAATTGACCAATAAATAAGGACTTCATAGTTCGTTTCACTGGGAGGAATAGCTAAAAAGACGCCAGAGAGAAAAGTGCGCGAGAAAGTGCGCAAGAACAGGAAATGTGATTTGGTGGAGAGAAAAACCGGCATTCAAAACAAACTATACCAACTTGTACTCCTGGGGTCGTATCCACGAAACTTCCCGGGAGCCTCCCGAGAAGCTAGCGGGAACTTTAGTTTGCGTCGCGTACGCGTCGCGGTGGGGTTCCCGGGCGAAACCGCATCCACGAACGTTTTTGACACTTCCCGCTAGTTCCCGGCAGTTCCTGGCCACGCCCATTTCACTCCCGCCGACATCGGCGGGAACCTAGGTTCCCGACAGAGAATATTTCGGTATTGTTGTAACCTTTCCGACGTTTGCGTGCACTTTTCATCATGAAACTTTGAAAATGATCTAATATTTCTCGTTTTGATAGTTCTGTAGTAAAACTGGTTCACAATTCGTTATTTTTCAGGGCTACTGTATTGGCTTCAGCACTAATATTTTCCGTTAAGCTCATTTCTGAACAGTATCACCTTCCTTAGATGTTTTAATCGTTGTGGTCTCGACACGCGTGTCAGAACTGCGTTCTGGGGACTTCGCTTGTCTTGCATGCTTGTCTTAATGGGGTGCATTTTCACGAGCAATGAGCGTTTTTGACTAGTTCGTCTAAGGATCGTACTTTTCGAGAAGCCAACAAGATTTGGGAAGAAACACCAGTTTGCTGGTATTTTTTTCCGGACTTACACCGTTTCACAGAGTTGCTTAACCGCCACCGTTTTCGGAAGATTCGGAACGTGTTATGGCACCACTCCACTTTTACGGACGCAAAATCTGTCATTTTTTTAAAATGGAAATTACGTAGTTGCGTCGAAATCGTGTTCCGTAAAGCTCCAGCATATCCAGTAAATTTTCGCTAGATTCAGCTGGACTTTATGTGCAAGTCTTGTCTCTGTCAAAAAAAAGGCAGAGTTCGCTAAAAATCTGGGTGAGCCCGGTGGTTTTTGAATTGAATTAGTGGTAAATTTCAGTCGGCTTTAACCGAATAGATGAATAACCTTTCCCGCCAACCTTGTAATTCCAGTTGCGAACTACTGACTTCTTTCAATCGTTTGGTTGAAAGAACTTATTGCGTGCCATTTCACTTATCTTTGTCTCAAGTAGCACCTCTTCGATTGGCAGACACGCACGAAAGTATCTTCTCTCGTGTTACTACTTCAACAAACGATCGCTCGTTTTCGAAACATGGTAGATGGTCGGAATTGATCACAAACAATATTCAGTATGGTTGAAAATGACGTCGTGCGTTGAATCAGAGGAAAAAATGGTTAGGAAATCTTCAGAATAGTTGATTATAATTCGAAAATTTAGTGTTCGCGCCGTGCACGCGAAATGCGCAAGCCAAAATACACTGTTAGGTTCCCGGAAGTTCCCGTGCGTTCGTGGATAGTGTCATTACACCGGGAACTTGCGGGAACTTCCGGGACGGGAAGTCAGGTTCCTGCTGAGTTCCCGTCAAGTTCCCGCGACGGGAAGTTTCGTGGATACGACCCCTGGTAGGTCAGGAAACAACAGTCCAGGAAAATTCGACGCTTCTTCTGGGTTTTTTCTACCCGTTTGGATTCTTCCCGCTTCCTTTCCCTACCCTTTACTTCTCAGCCTTGCACTTCATTTCTGCGCTTCCACTATTAGTGTACAATGCCAAGAGTTTTTTTTTCTGGATAACTCGTCGAAGGTAATTCCGTCATGGTTCCTATGACCCCTTACGAAATGAGGACATCAAACCAACTGATCTGGACTGTTGTTTTATGTCGCAGGCATGTAGCTGAGTCTCGGGGCTGCGAATTACCCATTAATTGGTTTTACGTTATTTTTATGGCTAACATCTCCTTCTACAGAGTTCCCTTACAGAGTTTGCTGAAAAAAGTTTGCTTCTGTTAGAGTAGATGATTTTCTTGCCTTTTTCAAACTATTTTCCATTTGTTTGGTTTTCTATAAATCATATGTGTGGTGCAGATTAGAGTTCAGTGGAAATGAAATAAAATAAAAGGTAATGCTTTTACCATCAGGTTAACTCCAACTCCTGCTAGGAAGTAAACCTCAAATAAGGGGCAAGAAAAATTCGAAATAATAGGAAAGAGACCTGAGGCATGGCTTCAGACACTGCAGCACAACATCGCCAATGTGAACGCTCAGCCACTTGTCCTCATCCCAAGCAGCGCATTTGTCAACGAGAATCACCGGTCGGAACCGCTCGATCACAACCTGCAAAAGATGGAAAGCTCTGAGCAACAACAAACTGGTACAAAAATGAGCGCATGGGCGGACCTTCTCCTTCAACCTGGTATTCAACTCCTCCAAAGATGCTTGCGTGTTGATCATGAAAGGAGCATCATCAGCGAATGGCGTCTGTAAATGCAGGATAAAGCTGACCAACAAGTCATTGACAAGGATAACCAATTAAATATTCAATCACTTTGTCAGTTCTCAACGGAATTTCTCCATTCCAGGCATTCCGTTCGATTACACAACCTCGATTGCTGTAGAGACCCTTTTGGTACATCAGTAATCTCGTATCTGAAAGGTGATTGTCGACTGGGGAGCCCAACGCAACGGTCACACAAAATGCTTAAAGGCAGCACTCACGCTGAAAAAAAGTTCCCTCGTATTTGTGTTTGTTTTAAAGATGTCATCAATTGGAGTGTAACTACAAAAGGAATCACTCCGAATCGCGCAGTTACTCGAGTAATAGAACTCGTACGCATGTACAAATGCGCCCACCATGCTCAACCCGCCCCATTCTCTGTGATCATGTGCGGCTGTGTTTCTCAGCTGATACAGGATCGATCAGTATTTTCGGATAGCGGTGATCCTTTCCGCACCTCGGCGGCCGCACCCATCTCAGGCGATAGATCTCGTACAAATGGACATGTGTTGGCAAATTACAACATAGTATTTCGCGCAAACGTAGCCTTTTTTGATGATGTCTCCTCTGCTATGGGCACAAGAGTAGCCTCTAGAGTAGAATTTCATGGGAAAGTCGACGACGTTTTTTATCGTGAGTGCTGTCTTTAAACTAGTGGTCATCTCATTGAGACGATATTCTGAACATTATTCTGAATATCGTACACCCTTATTAGTGTATGTAATTTAACCCGTGCAGGTAACGCTAGGCTAACATTAAGTACATAATATGATATCCTTAGAACCAACCTCCGTTCGTATGAAAAGCTATCAGATTGTTGCAGAATCGATGTCGGATTTTGACAGTTGAATTTGAACTGTCATACTCGACTGAAACTAGAGCTTTGCCCCCTATTAAGGTGTCATTTGAATCAGCACATCCTCGCCATCTTTCAGCCAACTTTTGGTCCCATTGAATTTGGAGCGAAGCTTTCTGGAGTCAACTAAATCTGCAAAAGCGTCTTGAACTGGGGTATCTTTACAACTCACTCTTCCTCTCAGGGATGAGTCAAACCATCTGAATTTGTGGTCATCTTTAGGAGAACAGTCCGCTGAGTGAGACATGTAAAGGCGAGTCTCAGTTTCCGCTCGCGTCTTCTTCCAAATCGTCTGGGATGCGAAGTGTGGTCTTGTGCTGTCGTAAAATCCCAGAGGATAATTCGAGGAGAATTCATTTGCCTTTTTTTCATTTTTTCACCGTGTCTATCCCTCCCACTTTGCCAAAATTGAAAAAAATAATAATAATAGACCTTAAAGCCACCTTCGAGATTCTGACCATATCCTCTGGTGATACCTTCCACCACTGCTTCGAGAACGATTTCGACATCATTGAATTTTAGTCCATAACTATGAACTAGACATTTACCTTCAAAATTGGATTTTTTTTGGTCCAACACTGGGCTGTGATCTTCTTTGACATTCCGTCCCGCTGGCGCTGGTAATATTCCCTTGCCAAGCTGTTGCATTGTTACCGAGTTCGAATCCATTATACAATTTAAGACGAATTTTTGAGACATTATACAATTTAAGACGAACTCCCCCCCCCCGAAAAAGCCAATAAAGGTGGACAGGTCCAGATGGAAATGAAAGCGCAGGAAAAAGAAGAAATAAGCTTCCAAATAAATACCAAATATGCTACTGAAACATCACTTTCCTTTCCAGAGTATTAGTCCAATGTTCGAGGTTCGAAAATCCGAAATCGATCTTGCAACAACCTCATATTTCGCACGATGATCACGACCATCAATTTTAAATACCTCAACTAGAACTGTTATCAACTAGCCCTAGCTGAAATTCAATATATGTTACAATATATTTCTCTCTGTTCGCCCAATCGTCTATAATAGAAAAAACTCGGTGTTTCCTCTTCTACAATTCTAAATTATTCCCCTCTTCTTTTCTCCTTTGCCCGACTTTTAGCTCCGAGAAAAAAATCGCCTTTGACAACTCGAACCAATCACATAAAATGTCCAATACAGCCATGCAAATGAACATTCGAATAAATTTCTTTCTTCTCCTCGAATATATTTGTTTTTTTTTTCTTAATTGAATTCTTTTTGAATAAATGTCATACAAATATTGCTCCAACAATTCCAGAATTCGTAGATGTTCTCGATGATCTCCAATGCCCGAAGAATCCCATTCCTTTGAAAACTACAAAAAGTCATGATCCACAACGTATTCCAAACGAACCAGGCTCTTCCAGAATTTCGGAGAGGAACGCAGCGGCAGTATCACCGCAGTCCAGTCCATCGCTACGTTCCTCGTGGAAGAGTCTGTAACGAGTGCATTACAGCACTATTGTGACAGAAGCTGCTCATCTACGTTTCAGCAAACCTCGCCGTCCTAACGTCACTTCGTTCCCGAACTTCCTCCATATCGACGTTTACGGACTTCCCCCCGTACTTCATTGTTAAAACGCCGTCGCAAACATCACACTCGATCAAAACCATACATGGCTTCTGCCTTCCCGTGTAAAATCTGAACACATCTATAAGGATTGAGGATTTCTTTCGTCAGAATGACAAACGATAATTCTACCTACGTACCTTCCATCCCTGCCATTGATAACAATGAAATTTCTGTCTAGAATTTCACCCGCGATTGGCCCTGTTTCGCCACAGTACATGGAAAATACCTGAACATGAAAGCTGAAGCGTCTGATTTCATCTCAAACACATGTACTTTTCAAAAATTTTCGAAGCGCCTAATGAGACTGTCATGCAGCGACAGATCGTGTATCACTTCGGCACTGTTTTACTGTTAAATGTATCCGCACATGCCGATGTGAAATCCTTGCGAAAATCTCAGTTTCTTCCGTTAAGTGATGCAAGTGCATATATTTCTACAGCAAATTCTTCCAACTGGAAATTTTCACAGAAATACAAAACATACATGGACCAACAACTGACACCCACTCCAGAAAGGCTAAAGAAAAAGACTGTTGGGAGTCACCGACCTTTTTTCCTTTGCATGACTTCACTGGATAAACGTAAAGTGCACTGACTGTTCCAACTGGAATCAACTGAGATCGCGATTTGTTCAAGAGATTGGCGACATATCGAACGGCCTGAACGAATTTTGTAACTGGTGCTGCAACTAGTGGCGGTGACCTGAAGGTCAATCTACGAGATTTCCCCCTGTGTCTACCTTTTCTATGCTGCCTTAGCAGCATCGACAACGAGGAAAGCAATCCAACTCGCGCCATATCAGCAAAACAGATGAAACTCGTGCGCTCGACCACTTTTTCACTTAATCCAAACAATCAAAGACTACGTCAATCATTCATCAATGAGAATGTGGGCAAGAGTGATCGGCTCGCTACACTGAACCAAGAGGTAGATGAGCTTGAAATCGTTTACTGTATTAGAAATTTCCAGAGTTGATCATCTTTAAGATCAAAGGATAAATTTATTAGGTCGCCAAGTTCGAAATGTCTGATTTTATGAGCAGTCAGATTGACAGTCGCTGTCTTTGGAGCTTAACCTCTTTGGTTTCTGATCAGCGTTCAAATTTTTGTGTGAAGATATTTTTTGTAAAACTACTCAAAGACCAAAACTCGTGTCATTTTGGAACATGAGTCCCTTCTTCGAGCCATCAGAGCAGAAGAAGGTGAAAACATCAGCGAAGTGTTTATGGGACATTTGCCTAGTGAACGCGTTGAGGAACATTTCTTTCGGAAGTTCCCCGATCAGGTGATAAAAAGCTGCAAAGTGAGCCCTATGATGAATTTGGATACCGATGAGTTGGATGCTGTAGGGGAAGCAGATAGGATTCAAATAAGGGCATAAGCAGCAAGATGTGATCTTCATAACGCAACAATATTGAGGTATTCAAGGCAGAACGAAAATTAAAAGTGATCCGGAAACGAATTTTCCACATTTTGGCGCACAAAAATTAGTGCCAATTTTTTAGCATTTCTCACTAACCAATCTGATAAAACCAGAGGAGCACGGGTGAGAACCAATCTGCCACTCATTGTACTGGCCAAACCTTGCTCCATTTGAGCACACCTCTTTTCAGAGATTAGCCCATTTCTTGCTGGAGAAAATGTTTATTTTTCAACATGATGTTGGAAACGCTTTTCATTGCCTCTGGCTTTCCATGCTTCTAAGCTATTGGGGCAAACAAGCCACTGTTAAGATGGCATGGCCGTGACGATAGTGTAGGAGAAAATACAAAGCTCAAAATCTTCTCATTCAAAATCAGACATTTCATACTTGACGACCTAATAGTTCAGAAGCTCTCTTCAGAATCTGCAAATATTATGTGAACAGGGATATTGTGCCTAGAATTATATTGTGTGAGAGGAAATAAGTCCCAATATCGAATTTTTAATAAGAACGGATCGCATCAGGGATATGAATTTAGCCATCATCCGTTAATTAGTACCACGACCCTTTGAAAAAAGCAACAGATTGGGACATCCATTTCAAGGGAAACATTTTTCACCCAGGGAGGTACCAGTTCACGTGTTCTATAATAATTTAGATGTGACATGAAAATTAGCCACATGACAAATGGATGGTGTAAAATGATGAAATTATTGACGTGCAAACGAGTAGAGATGTAGCATGTAGAAGAACTGCTCCCAAAATGTCAAATGTGAGTTATAAGTAGTGAAAAATTATGAATGAGTACTCATTACGCCTCATAATATTATCCGTAGCTTTTCTATGATAGACTGCCGAACTATTACAGTATAGGAGACTAACCAAGAATAGAGCCAACTGAAGGGTAAGTTGAGTGTCATGCGAAATCTCGTGGCCGCATTTCACGTTCCGCATCCAAAAAGGAGTGAAGCAGAGGAAAACGCTTACAACTGTTTTTTTTTTGTTCCTATAACTCAAAAATCACTTCGATATTAGCCTCATCTATGACAGAATATGTTCACTGAAAACTGCTCCCGCTGCAGAGGAATAGCAGAGAAAACGTATAATGAAGGTGTTGATTCGAAAGCACCACATATTGCAACAATCGATCAAAAACTAGCAGAAACTCACATTATAGGTTATTATCGAAGTGCCAACTATGCCGATGAAGAGTTTCTTGTCATCAATCATCAGTCTCCAATCCTAAAAGAGCTCGAGGAAACCTGGAATAGCGCCGAACGAGTGTGGATGCTGTGCAGCTGGAGACAGTGTCGGCTATTGAATGGAGAATGCACGTGCGCACCAGCGCCGACCATGTCTTTGCGAGAAACTCCGCCAACAAACGATAAATAGCGATGCGTGAACTCTGATCGACACAACGCACGGGCATGAAGAAGAATTGTTATTATTAAATATTAAATTACGAGGTAGATGCGAGTTTATGAGATAGATCAGAAGGCTGACTTCTTGTAGCGCGCGTAGACCGTCTGTCCCACGTGGATGTGGCCCTGCAAGTGAGCAAACTTGCGAATAATCAGAAGGAAAACGAAGGATGACTAGGCCAACGCACCGGTCTGTCAACGCCAGCGTTCACTCCAAAGATCGGAGAATCCTTGAACTGCTGTCGCATAGGCCCTTCTGGAGCAAGACGAAATCTAAACACTCATGCGTAGCTTCTCCAAAAGTATTCAGGCAAAACGGTCCAGCCTTACTGTCGCAGCTTCTTCAGTGGTTGCATTTCGCTGTCTTTGGTGCCAGTTTCTGGGTCAATGGTGGTGAACACACACCTGAATCAAATATTCTGTGCTAACTTCCGGTAGAGCCAATGCGGTGCTTGCGTAAATTTTCCAAAAATTCATACGGTTTCAAACGAAAGTCTTAAGAAGTCCAAACAATTGCTCTCCTCACCTTGTGCATGGTTTGAAGCATTGTAGCTTAACATCCCCTATTTGGAGGTCAAGCCATTTGTCCTCGTCCCATGCTGCGCACTGATCCACAACGATGACAGGGCGGAAATGAAGACTGGTCACCTAATGTATGTATATTGTATGTACATTGCTTCCACAAAGTATTTGTGAGAAGGAGAGTTTAAGAAATAGAAGTCGTTTTTTTTTCAAGTTATAGAAGAAAAATAAGCAAGTGTAGAATAAAATCGATGGGAAGTAACGCTCAAGAGCAGAAGGGAAGGTAGAGAGGCATGCTCTCCTTCCATTGCTGATCTCCTGCCCAGAAAAGTTATAGATTTACCTGACTGGCTAACGTAAACAGTGAACGTAAACATGCAACCTCTAAGATAACAGTGCAAAGATAAAATGCTTGGACAAGGCTGAGCTGTTCAAAGTAGAAATTGAATGAGTTATTGAGGCAACATTTATGTAGAAAATCTAGAATCTTACTTCTTCTTAATTGGCAGTTCATGTGTGTGTGTGTGTGTGTGTGTGTGTGTGTGTGTGTGTGTGTGTGTGTGTGTGTGTGTGTGTGTGTGTGTGTGTGTGTGTGTGTGTGTGTGTGTGTGTGTGTGTGTGTGTGTGTGTGTGTGTGTGTGTGTGTGTGTGTGTGTGTGTGTGTGTGTGTGTGTGTGTGTGTGTGTGTGTGTGTGTGTGTGTGTGTGTGTGTGTGTGTGTGTGTGTGTGTGTGTGTGTGTGTGTGTGTGTGTGTGTGTGTGTGTGTGTGTGTGTGTGTGTGTGTGTGTGTGTGTGTGTGTGTGTGTGTGTGTGTGTGTGTGTGTGTGTGTGTGTGTGTGTGTGTGTGTGTGTGTGTGTGTGTGTGTGTGTGTGTGTGTGTGTGTGTGTGTGTGTGTGTGTGTGTGTGTGTGTGTGTGTGTGTGTGCACGAGAACCAGCCACCAAAAACGGGAAATACCTACACCATTGTGTTCAGCGCTTCGAGTTATGTACGAAAATGTGGTAAATTTCGATTTTTACCTTGAATTAGAGGTGTTTCGGGCCACGCCAGTCATGTTCAGACATGCTAATGTCCGACTGTTGTTTTCATCACAGTCGGAATGAATGAGATAGATCTGTGATTACAGAACCGTATAAAAGGAGAGAGACAGATAGGTTGCCTTTATAACGAAGAGGAGGAACGAGGCGGACGAGGAACGACAAGGATGAGGATTAAGCCTTAGTGTAGTGTTAGAGGTGGGCTGGGGGTGTGATAAGGATGCTCCGGCGTCCATAAGTGAGGAAACGTCTGAAGTCAAGTCCAACGGCGTGATAAGGGAGCGCCGTCATCCAAAAGCGGGAAGACACCTGGAGTCATGTCCAACGGTGTGATAAGGGTGTGCCGGCGTCCAAAAGTGGGAAAAACGCCCAGAGTCGGGTCCAACGGTGTGATAAGGGTGCGCCGGCGTCCAAAAGTGGGGAAACGCTTGGAGTCGGGTCCAACGGTGTTATAAGGTAGCGCCGGTGCCTAAAAATGGCAGAGAGTCCGAAAATGTGGAGATCGACGGAGGAAGGATGCGCCGCTGTCCACTACTAAAGAAATGACACGAGTCAGGTGCATATTTGCTCAATCGTTTCGCTGGCGCCTAGCATCAATGTAAAAAACTAGAAGTCAGACCTCAGCAGTGATTAATATGCAATCCGTGTAAATCCCTCCTCCTTACATCCCCTCTCGCGTTCTTCTCCTCTCATTTGTTTATGGATACACCACATCCTCCTCTTTTATATGTTGAAAGTGGCTCTTATCACTTGACCAGTTATAACAAACAAAGAATGATAAACCGTTTCCTGCGATCATTCCAGATTTAACCAGTCATACATAATTATTTCAGTCAACTATATATGTTTTGAATAGTTCAACAGCTATTTCAGTGGAGCAAAAGGTAAAATTGCCGCGAGAAACTCGATTTGTCCTCTTTGATAGGTCCAGTTTCACATGAAGAAAAGCAATGGAAAAGATGTGGAACGCATTATAAGTGGTATGACTGAGTTCATTAGGATGAAAAAGGGAAAAAGTCATGCGAGCGAAGCGAGCATTGGGAAAAGTCTGGAAGTCCGGCGTCAGCCGGACGGCCAGACTGGTTATAAGTAATCGGAAAGTCAGTTGATGCGAAGAAGACTCTGGCCGATGGCCGGGTAAATGCCAAACTTTGTTTGCTCCAGATAACCTTCCAAACTTTTCACAAGTTCCGACTTTTCACCCGTAAAAAGCGTGCGATCCGTGTAAAGGCTAAAATATTCTTGAGAACCGTCATGGATATGGACACCGATCTGCTATGTTAAATAAAAGGAGTGGATATCACCACGATAATGAAGGAGTGGGCAAGCCGTTCAACACTAACAAACTGCTAGAGGACTATCACACCACTGCACTCACAGTGAGTTAATTGACAGTTTAGGAGAAAACTCACGTCGTTTTCCAATTTAGAGTTAAGATCGTCCAGAGATGCTTGAGTAGTGATCATGTACGGAGCCAAGTCCGCGTATGCGCACTGAAAGTACCTAATAATGTTGGTTGCCGCCTTTATGTCTTAACAATTTTTCACGACTAAGTTTTCCCCTTATTTCGAACCCATAGACAATTTCATGTCGAGGCTCTTTCATAGCATAGGGAATGAATGAATAAATAAACATCGATACTGTTTGTGGGCGCCCGTTGGAGGTTAATTCAATATTTACTCGCAGAAACACTTCCGTTATGTGGTGAGTTAACGTGCACTAACTACCCGCGCGTAAATCACCACGTCAGGAAAACACATAGAAAACTAATGCTTGCTTATTCTTCATGAAAAGGAGAATTTAACACTGACCTAATGTAGACACCATGAACGAACGAGAGTTAACTCTTTCTTGGAAGGGGGTGCTCCTTTCAGAATCACTTTATGAAACCGAAGAAAGCTTGTATCAGCTCATTTTTGGGATCTTACATTTATTATTAAATACCTGTTTTTAATCACCTAAGGCCAAAACATTTTCATGATATAATTTTTGAAACTCCGGCTTTCTTGTAATCTGAAGTGAAGGATGCCCCACTTTTTTTCCAAGCTCCACTCCCCTGCCTGCGTCTGCCACTGGTAAATGCCCGAGGTTAGTGTGAACCAAGCCTGGTTTCTGGTTGCCAAGTCCAAAAAGACACAAAAGTCTGACGTGTGGCTATTTATGTATATACCAGATGACACAGTTGGTAGCTCAGAGTGGGCCAGTGGAATGACTAGACTTTGTCTTCAAGTACGACCTCATCACGGTGTCGGCCAACAGATTTAATTTTTACATCTTTTTGACATGTATGTGGTGTGATTCCTTCTATTTTGATGTTTCCCTACTGCCGTTCCGTAAAATCTCCTTCCAGACGCATCCTGCGGCGTCCTCCCATTGATATGATCAGCGCGGTCATAACTGCAGACAGAGTCACTTCACGGGCCCTCTGTGAACTAACGGACCATATGTGTCATTAGACGTTATGCGTTTAGAAACGACCCCCCATCATGGTACTTTTATGACCTTACTCCTTCAGGCTATAACCTAACTGGAAAGTCCGAAGTTACAAGTACACAAAATTAGCCCAAAAAATTGAAGGGTGGGCGACGAGATGCTAGGATGGACCTTTTACCAGATTTCAGATCACGATGTATCGGTATGGTACCGATGACTTGGGAAAATCTGATTGTTTCTAAAGAACGGAAAATCCGCTGGATAGTATTGCTGTAATCATGAATACCGAATATGCCTAAATTATCGAAAAACGGGATCAAAACGCACATCATCTCTTCTTTTCGGGACGTTGTTGTTCCACCAGTCGGAATGCGGCACACATGTTCTCTCGGTGAACAGTCCTTCGCTGTACATCAAGAGACGAACGTCTGCAATTTTAGATTGGTGAGGCCTTCGGCCTTGACTAGGAGTTTTCATTGACCTATGATGCGAGCGAACCTGTTTCGCCGAGGGCCTCGGAGAAGAGTGCTGCGACTTCCTCACCACAGTCGAGTCCATCAGTTCGAAGGTTAGAATGGAGCCTGAAATTCATTTCAGCTAGAGTTCCATTTTTTTCTCAAGAACGTCGACAGGTACGGATCATGAGTAACAAACGAAAATATATGAAACTCAATTTCTGCATAGTTTACTACGCAGGTGAGGAAACTAGCTTGCAACTTGCAGTGACACTCCCTTGTCGCCAAATTGTTTGGCCGAAGGGTTGTCGACAACTTGACGACAACCTTTGAAGCAGAAAAACTTGCTCACAACTTGCCCTCCAAAGAGGTGGTTGACAACTTGTTCTGGCTCATCTGGTCGACAAACTGTTGGGAGGAAAGTTGCTGACAACATGTTGTTAGGTTGCATGATGACGTCAAGCTTGTCTACAACGGCTTGCTAGCCAAAAGATAGTCTGCAAGTTTTTTGAGGCAAATTTGTTCCAGGAATTCTGAGCTGACAACCTGACATTCCGAGCATGTAGTGTTTGTACTTTTTCTACTGCCAATCTACACCTGACGTCCGACTAGTTGAAATCACTTTAGGTTAGGAACTGTATGCTGCTGTCCTCCTTCGAAAGACCAATGGTCTCCAAGACTTACTTTGTCGCTGCAGGAGGTAGAAGACGAGCTCTCGTTCATAGAGACAATCACTTACACGGCCGTCCTCATCACTTTGTTCTTCCGAACCTTCTCGATATTAACGGTTGCACTCAAACCATCTCTTGTCTTCACTGTTAAAACACCATCAGCAATCTTGCATTCAATGGTGACCATCACAGGCTTCTGACGAGCTGTGTAAAACCTTAAAAAATAAACGAAATGGCACGTAATTCCGGAAGGTAGAAATATTTCAATAAAAAAAAATGAAATTTCGACTCCTAATGCGTTGTCATAAATACTTGCGCATCAGATACGTTTTTGTTGACTTTCAAGTGGAAGCGAGAGTTCTGCAAAGAGCTTACCGGCCGGTTTTTCCATCGATGACGACGAAGTAGCGGTCAAAATGCTCCCCTGAGATGGGTCCGAGGTAATCGCAGTAGGACGAGAAAACCTGCAAACATGAGGTAACGTAGCCGAAAAAGATGAAATTTCCAGGAGAAGCAACGGGTGAAACTCGACTGCTTCTACGTTTTTGTATGTTTCAGCTCAGCACTTTTCCTACTTTGAAGTGCATATGTATAAATACGAACGAAAAGAACACATACACTAATGCCTTTGCAGGACTTCACCGGGTACACGTACAACTCCTTAACAGTACCAACAGGAATCAAGTCGGAAGAACTAGAGCTCAGCGATTTCCTTAGCCGAGTGATCACCTACAACCTTGAAATTAACACGTGCTGAAGAAAACAGGTGCAGTCAATAACAAAAATGAAACTTACCCAGTAGGCAAGAGCCGAAGCTCCTATTCCGGCACTGACTAAAACCCTTCTGTCCTGCCACATTGTTTGGGGAAAAGCAGTCGGAGACCGTCTGCTTGGAAGTAAACTTAGCGCAACGAAACAAGCAGAAGGTTAGCTGAAAGCCAAGGTTGATAAGAGGGTGAACGGGCTGGATCAATATGTCAGGCCGAACCGGCTCGACCATGTGGTCGTTCGCCACCAAAACATAACATTTTTCGCAGCGCAAAAACGTTATTCCAAATCTATACGCTATGAAATTTCAACTCCAGAAGCTTGAGTGAAATACGACCAGCTCTCATATCTATGAGAAGATATTCATAGGCACCATTCATCAGCGAGTCAATCTCACTTTTTTTGAAAATTTTCAAATTAAATAATCACAGAAAACAAAATAATAGCGCTGGAGCTTCTGAAACATGTACTATTAACTTACCTGCGAGAAAAAAAAAGAAAAAATGGAGTTTCATTTAAAAGGGATGAAGAAAAACAGAAATTCCACAACGGAGCCTTAGAAGGAGTTTAGTGTAGCAAGTGTAGAAAGTACCACATGAAATCAGATTTCCTGAAGAAGATGGCATAAAAGTTTGAGATATGTTTGTGAATTTGCTTAAGACGCTGAAGTTAGCTCTCTTTGACCTGCTCCCATCGATTTTTAACAGTGACGAGCAAAAAATTGCACGGCAGCATCGAATTACATCGAATCGGTAGATTCAGAAATGCACACCATAACTGCGATAATAGTTGTCTTGCCATTCTTCTAACCGTACTTCTTTCCGGGAAATAACAATTCTCCAAAAAGCATTGGAGAAACCTCCTCAATTGTGGGAGCATAAGTAGCAAAACTTTTGGAAAAAAATTGATCAGCATACCCAAAGCCATAAAAGGCCATGCATCTGATTATATAGATAAAATGCTGCTAAATCACCGACCTTACAGAGCAATGGGAATAAAACTTGAAAAACATTAGGCTTGTTCTCCACAAATAGGCAATTTTGAGAATCACGCAGGAAACCCGCTTTCGAACCACAACAGGTCCCCCGAATCCCAGCGACGCCCGGATGAAGTACAAGAGATTCACACGGAAAAGGTAAACAATGAATTAGCAACTATAAACTCACAACTGTAAAGTCACAACTAGAAGCTAAAAGTCCTGAAAACCCATCTCTAGGTCAGCATCGAAACCGTTGAACAGGTTTTGAGAAAGTTGCGGTGAGAGGTACATTTGTTCTGCTGGTGAAGTCTTGTAACACTGTGTTGTTACTACGATGTGTCGGGGCCGTGATTGTTTATGCTGCCTTACCACTTCCGATCTTTAGAAATAAGTTAACGTTTTGGTACCGTACTCCATTGAAAAGCTACTCTCCCATTATGAAGAAGACTTCATTTTGTTTAAACTGCTAACACACTTACACATATCTTGCATTTCCTAGACTTAAGAAAGGGAGTGGACAAAGGCATATGTCACCTTTGGCACTTGCACCTCCTCTCATTCTGCCGAGGCTAAATCGTCAAAGCTGCCCGAGGAATCTTGGTGAGGTGAAGAAGAGTGATGTGCTAGAAAGTACTGAGTTGGAGAATAAGTTCGTGTTGCTTTTCACCCTTATCACTGCCTTGGACACGTCTCTCCCACTTTTGGGAGCTGGCCACCATTATCACAGCGCTGGACCTGTCTCCCCCACCTTCGGACGCCAGCGCTCAATTATAACAGAGCTGGATTCGTGTCCCGGCGTCTCCCCAACATTGGACGCCGTCGTGCAACGTTGGGCCTGTATCATGGCGTCGATCACTTCCGGACGCCGATGCACCCTTATCACTGCGCTGGACAAGGCTACCGTCTTCCGAAAGCACAGCACTCCACCTCACGCCGAGTTGTCACCTAAAGTTGGCATCTCGTAGGCAGAGGTGCCACCAGGATGGGAACTTGGATGCCAACATGCGGGTTGGATTATTACCGGCCATGGATTGCACTAGGAAGTGAATGGGATTGGTGGCAAATGACTGCTCCCGCATACAAATTTCTTGGTGGTTATTTTGGTGAAACTTGCGTGGAGAAATCGAGCAATCTCGATGTGAACGTCACATTACATCATGTCGAACGCTTCAATGTCTTGCATTATGCGTTAGCTAAGTTCTTATGCATTGGCTAAATTCACGTGTTGTTGAAAGTTAGCATACCGATTAATTATCCCTCACATCTGGAGCAGCCGTAGTGAATAGCCTTCTCTATCTCGCACGAATGGACATGCAGAAGAAAAGGTCTTGCCAGGCCAGAAATGTCCTGTCTAAAACGCGTATACCACTCTTGTGCTGTTCTCCCATCAATGAAGTTCTCTCTATCGGTATCGTTAATATTCCCAGGCGCCTGATCCAGCTCTTTTCTATGAGTGCAGTCGGCACTGGGTGGAGGAGGCGCTAATTTTTGTCGACTTGGTTTTCCATACGATAGAAAGCAAGGGGCAACGAGAACTGAAAAAGGCAGTTGTAATGGTGATGAAGGGCAAAGCAAGACTCTAAAAAAAGTCATGATATGTTATCAAGCGAAGCTCAAATCGAACATTTCAATCACATTGAATGAGTTACGTAGCACCTTTTTTCATCTATTAAGGGAGCCAGAAAGGGGCTTCTCAGCAACATGCCAATGTAAGATTAAATATATTGCTTGGGAGCACTCAATTTGCAGGCAGCAACTGCAAATTTTGCATCAAAATTTATGGAAATTCGCCGTGAACAAAAATGAACTTAAAAGGCCGCATAGACTTAATCTCTAACGCAATACCTTCTAGCAGTGGTTTTCAAGTCCAAAATGAGCAAACTTTTTCCCCAAAACACCGTCTTCCCTCTTTTCCCCGCCCAAGCTGGTCATCGACTTGCATGAAGATTTACATACTGCTTGAGGTAGACCCAACAGCTAAAGCAGGAGTATTCTCAACTACATTCACCACCTGTTTCACAACCGATCCATTTCGAACACTGAAGCTGGGAATTGCCCCACCCCTCGTTTCCTTCAACGGATACAACACAAATATTGGATTCGTCGTTATTCTACAAGCTGCTGTGAGGTACTGCAAGCAGAAGCTCGTTACCATTAGAAAGTCGCTCCTTACGACATGATCGCTACGCAGCGGCAGCGGCTGATCTGCATGATGAAAGACCACGTCCTGATGAAAAAAGCATGATGAGTTGACCCTGAAGAAGTCTGAATTTTTCGTGCATATCGAGTATCTTTGGCTCTCCGTTTTTCTATATCCTATCCTTCCTTTTCAAATCAGGCTTTAAATGCTAAACTAAGTAAGGGTATGTTAAGTGTATTTCACAACAAAAAGAGATAATTTGTTCTTTTTTTTCGCTAACATTTTAGGGATTACTTAGCCGGGAAAATTACAGGGTGACCCAGAAGTCTTTGGCCACCACCGCCATTCAAATGCAGCGAAAATGTTGTATAGGTAGCGATCGCGACCAAACCAGGAGGGTGATTTAACAACAGAATACACAACTACAATACAAGTATTGACTCTAGGAAGCCAGTGAGCGAGTTTTGACTGTGATCAATTCCTTGGTCAAGGAGCGACATGCGAAGAATATCGTGACTGAGAAATTTATTAAGTACCGCTGCAACCCAAATGGCGGAGCTTTTGAGCCTGAACTGTGTTCTAGCAACCGGAGCCCTCTGTTCTTGGAGTTCGGCAAGGTGAAGAAGTCAGTTGAACAGATGTTGGTTCTCCCATTAGGTATTTTGAAGGCCATGAGTAGGTCATTCTTTTTCCTCCCACTGTACAGACAGGGCAGATTAAATTGTTTCCTCATTCTTCGAGTTCGATTCCCAAAGTCCTTTCTCTGTTGATATATCAGAGCCAGAAACATCTCCTAGCGGAGTTGCCCATGGACATTTGCACGTCATCATCGCATCTTACAAAAGTGTTCTAAAGTTTTCTGTGAAAAGATCTGCTGAAGAGAAAAAAAAACAACTGCAGCATGAATGTCCTTGTGACATCGCAAAACAAATCGTATAGAGGGCGCCCAGTCAGATTATGGTATAGAGAGGAGTGATCTCAAAAGAATGGCATTTTTGGGGGTCTACCGAGTCGTTCATCGAACAGGAGTAACGTTCCGAGGTAGGACTCATGTCATGATGGCTTTAGGAGATTAGACGATGAGAACGTTTCCGAAATTATCCTTGATCGGTGCTATGAATGTTCTATCAGCAAGGATATTCGTTTCGTAGCTCAAAGCTGGCTTTAAAGCTGGGTGAGCGCCCACCTTATCCGATTCGTCTTTAGCCCTCTCACATCCTACGTTCAATCTCGTTCACCATGCAGTCCAATGTTTCTGAAAGACAATGCCTGCCGGAGTTTACATCACAGCTGACCTCCGCCTCCCCCCCCCCTCCTGCGGCATCCTTTAAACGGCATCGAGGGAGAAAGTTTGGAAGAGTCCCTAATGTCAGGAGCAACTCCGCTTTGGAACGTTATCGCCTCTGCTGCACCAACATGAAGTAGGCTTCTGATAAGGCAGATTTATTGGCACTGGTCCTGGTAAATTAGCCGCTCAATTTGACCGTCACTGGTTCTCATATAGTGTTTTCGTAGCACTTGAACGCCGCTCAAAAACTTTTGGGTCACCCAGTACATGCCTGCAACATATTTTCTTTGGGCTTCAATAGACATGCTATTCGGGAATTATATTGTGTTAGGGAGTGGTAAGCACTTTGGTCAACTCAAGATTCATTCTATGCTTCAGTTCCAGAGGTTCGATGGGGAATTTTTTTTCCAACGCACGAACTTCTTTTTGGCCTTGAATAACTGTTGTGTTGTTGGTTTAAATAATTCTGCAAATGTTCAGTTTCCATTTTTTTTTAAACTTGTTCTTATCATGTGTGCACCTGCAGTGCATTGAATAAGTGAATAAATCAGAAATAAAGAGGCATTAACAACGCTGCTCGTTGCAAAGCAAATCAGGGAAATGCCTCAACTAATCCTGTTACTTGCGCCTTTAGAGAACTGCGGCTGTGGAAATATGTAAGTCCCAGCACGTTACAGTAGTTTAAACGGAATCGGTATAGTCCTCAAATTGAGTTCGTAAAAAGAAGTTTTGGTGATCTGTTTATTCATCTCAAATTCATCTAATACAAACCCGTGAAAATGAAAGAGCAGGACTATTTACAAACACGAATCATAAAGTACAAGCTGACAATTATATGTTGACATCCAGTTCAATATTATTTGATTCGAAGATTTCGAATATATCCTTGGGGAGAGTAGCTTCACGCTGTGCAACTTCGGAGGAGATGGATACCTTCTTCACTGAGCGATTCAGGGCGAGCTCCGAAAGTAACGCCTCGACATGACTGAAAACACCCTGACATGAGGAGCGGAGTACCCCGAGGGTTATGAGACCCACCTCTTCAAGCCATTGCCGATCTGCCTGCAGAATTTGATGTCGACCACCTGGGTGTTGACTGAATTCAGGCGAAGGTCGCTGTAGTGAAATTCGATGTTATGAATACGCAGCTCGAGACGGTTCGCGGTAAGCCGTGGGATGAGCGATGCAAGATTGCGATGACTCCTGGAAAAGTTCATTCATTATATCATGAAGACTGCCAACTGCGAAAACTGGTCTTCAGTTAGTACAAGTGGATAATCTTTCGGAAGAACCAGAAAAAATGAAGTAGCATTTGTTTCCCTTGGTTTCCATTGAGAAAAAAGCACGAAATCATTCACATAGCAGAGCACAAGTGCAGCTCCTATTCTTGAATTACAGTGCGTTTTATAATTATAGAACACCGCCAACTTCCCCACCCTCGCCTTTTCTGGAGACCGTGGAATTTTCCTCTGATACCATTGTAATCAGCACTTGAAATAACACCGTTATAATAATCTTCGGCTTACGATACCTAATTTCATAAAACTTTACATTTCTCTTTTTGCCCAGCTCACAGTCGTGACACACCTTCAAGTCCTAACATGTTTATAAGCTGCGCAACCAAATTCACAAAACTTCGATAATTTTCCGAACTTGCATGGATCACACTGGCTCCACATAGTTTCCCACCCTCGCTCATTATTAGTATTCTAAAGATATTCGTGTCAATAACCGTTGCGTATCTCAGACAGCCTATCTCAGTTTTTCAGTCACTCATCGCTGATAGCGGCGTATTCAAAGTTGGTTGATAATGGTGCCCTCTGGTCCTGCTTTGAAAAAACAGTGGTTGGTCAAAGGCTTTTTCTGTGGTTTCACTAGTCCAAGAAGGCAACTCTCGCCCAAAACTGGGATATTCCCTCATTTTCTTGCGAAAAGCTGTGAAGCACTTGCTCAAAATGGTGGTGATCACCCTCAGACACTTTCTGACGTCTGACTCTGCTCAATCAGGTTCCACTCCAGCAGGAATATCGGCTCTCACATTTGTTGTGCGCGTAAGCACTGTCCCTGCTGACCATCTGTAGATTGTGCGATGTATCGTATTCCATTGTTGAAACTGATAGTAACGTCAGTTATTGAGCTGCGAGTGTATAGGGATGGATGTGATCTGAAATTGTGGAGATTGACAGTGATCTCACCAGGTGCCCACAAGTACGAGAGAATCTAAAGAAGACAAAGTTTCTAAAAGCTGCACCCACGGACAGATATAAAGAGATCAGGTGCGTGCTAGCGTTCAGTTGAGATGAGTTTTAGCATGAGATGAGTGAGCGTTTTCGTTCACAATCACTCTCTATCTTTATGACGTGACTTGCTTTAATTCCAGCCTTCTTCTATTTAAGGTCATTTTTTTAGATTTATCAACTCATTCTTTGCAAATTGGCTCAGCTACTGGCAATGAAACCGCTTTTTTGTTGCATGTGACAAAATTGAACACTGCGTTTGCTTGCATATAGCGCAAAACCTAGGAAGACAGCAAAATCCGTGAGAGCGAAATTTCCGTGGGTGTTCTCTTCAATGAGAATGAAAACACGCACTTGATTAGGTTCCTCCATCTTCTGCACACCATCTGTAAGCCGCTCATGTCCTCCGCACAAACACCCGAGAAAATCTGCTCCATTGCAACAGACGGTAAGGCAGAAAATCCATCCAAAAACGCATCCGGTAGACTGCAATATTGGAATAAGTTTGCTTACTTTTATGTGTTGTGTTTTTCTTAGAAAATGTGGTGCACTCTGGACGAATGTTGTTGACATGGATGCTTCTGTAACTTTCTACAGGTTCTTCCACCGGTAACCTGTTTTAGTGTCGCTTTCCTGGGTGGTCGACCACCTCCGGAGATGTACAGGCTTGCCAGTGGTCATTAGAACCCTGATGTGTGATGTGGAGGTGGCCTGAGTGTTATGCCGCTCACTGAATCTTTCAGCGATTTATTCTTGAAGTAGCACAAGACATTGTCAACATAAAGAAATCACATGCGACGGTATTTATAGTTCCAGTCACATGCGTTAGATATGCTAAAGGAGCAGGCTAGTCCCGTGTCCCTACCCTTATCAAAGCCGGCGTTCTGACGCCCACTGCCTCTGCTTGAGAATTCCGTTGTATTAGTGGCTCGAGAAAAAAAAAACTTACTATTCAGTAAGATCTAATGAAAGCTAAGGATTTCAAGTTCTCGTGGCAGCACGCTGAATTATACACTACTGTGCACTACTGTTCAAGTTCTTGTATAGTACAGTGGGAAGTCCCGATAAGGGAGTGGCCGCTTATCTCCAGACTATAAAACAAACACATTTCTGATAGCCATGTCAACGCATAAAGTTGTTCTCAGCGACTCATAAAAATAAAATTGACAAGAAAATGTCGCGTGACTATTATGATGCCATATCAACAGAGCAATTTACAAGTAGGTTCATATTATAATGCCAAACCGTTGTTTTCATTCTTTAGGCCATTATTATGACAGGTTACCACCACGTTTCCATCTGTGCACACTTCTTTTCTAGTCGTAAATGCAAACGAAATCATAGCTCCTCGTAGTCCCTTTAGTAATGCTCCTTCCGAAAAACAAAAATCTACATGGATATGTGGGTGAAGGCTTCGAAACCATTGAAATGCAAATGAAATCCGCCTTAAACAACTCTTTCAACGCTTTTTATATCCTAAAATGAAATTCAAGCGATGAGATTACGTGAAGGCAATCCATGTCTTTGTTCTAGTTCGTAATTCATGAGTGATAAACCAAATGGAGAACAAGGCGTTTTTGTACAACGTAGTCCTGTAATTTCTCTAATTCTCTCTCTCTCTCTTTCTAGATAAAACCCCATCGAAGCGCAAAGTCTCGTCAGTTCATGTTAGACTCCGCTACTCTTGAAGTTAAAATTCAACAGACAGGCGAAAGTAGCTCCCAAGAGTGGGTTGCCGGATTTTAGAAATTACTTCATAAAAAATGGAAATTTTGTAGTGGTCAATTTAAAACTGTTCAATTTTATTATTATTTTCAAATGCTTATTTTTGTTATTTTGTGTTAGAATTAATATTTCCATTACTTTTATAATTCCATCGGAGAACTTAAAGGGATGCAGACGCCACTCTGAGGACCGGATATTGTAATAAAAATGCACTGTCCCAACATCGTAAGGCAAGAATTGCATGTCGCTCAAATAATTCTCGGGAGAACGTTCGTGAACATCAGCAGACCCTCTTAAAACTTCTCTCCCATGCGAATATACGGAGCTCAATGCGATCACTTTCAATCCCACATTCAGGAGTACGCAACGCTTATGTAAGATTGGGCGAACACGGATTTTCCACATAATCACTGCTTAAGGTGGCAAAGCACTGTGTATGGTTAACGCTACTTGGATTACTTCTTTCCCCAGATCGTGATCTTAGATGCACTAGTGATCTTTTGCCCACTGGACGCATAAGAAACCTATAAAGGTCTTATCTTCAAGGGTGTGGCATTGATGTCTGCATGAGAGACCAATCTTGAAAAGGCGCACAAAGAGACTGCAATTGAAAAGGTGAACTACTAGAGTGCCAGAATAACGATCCTGAACTATCCTGTAATGCCAATGGGCAACAGTGGAAAAACGCCTTTGAACTTGAATTTGAAACCAAGGCCCGTAGTAAAGTCTCGTGGTGGTGAGATCAACTGCCTGCACAACTCGTCGCCACACTTGGGGCGATGATCGCACGCGCGACGACCTTCCATTACTGAGGAATGGAAGATCATCACCATCCGTGGTGGTGCTGCGAGCACGTGTGTGCGGGGCGCTGATCTCATAGCCATGAAAGGCGATGATCGCATCGTTTGGCGACAAGGTAGTGTGCGGGGCGAAGAGACGCCGAGTGATGATGTGAAGGTACGTATGATCAGATGCGCGAATTGCACAGAATGCATGCGGACTCAGGCATGTTGATTTTCGCCCCAGAGCACAGAACGAGCTCGAATGTGTACGACTTCTCAGAAGCACAGAGGTGCTCTTGGTGCTTCTGATAATTCGTAGTCGTTCTAGCTTGTTAGCCGCAATGGTTCATAACTATCTCACACGCTAGAACAGCCCCGGAAGTGATGTGGGAATAGGTGAAACACCTACATTTGATCACTTTTTATGTACGGCCCGTACGATTCACCGTGGCGATGATCACATACTCCTCT
The DNA here is from genome assembly GCA_037903475.1 of Ancylostoma caninum. NCBI lineage: Eukaryota > Metazoa > Nematoda > Chromadorea > Rhabditida > Ancylostomatidae > Ancylostoma > Ancylostoma caninum. The sequence goes on along the minus strand of JBAJFG010000037.1, from coordinate 495,928 downwards.
CCAGTGTGAAGTGCGATCATCGCCCTGAAGGTGATGTGCGATGATCGCACTGGACACTTTACTACGGGCCTAGTAGTCGTGGTTAACCATTAAATCTCAACATAGGAAAGCTAGGAAAAATTGCAGGCGCTAACTTTTTGTTGACAGGTTTTTTCCCAAAATCGGCACAAATCATCCAATCCTCTCGGCTACACCACATTCAAGAAGCTCTCTCCGAAAACACAACCTCAGTCCTAGATGTCGTATTTTTGGTGATTATTGCTTTATAGTTTCTTGTTTGTTTGTTCTATGGCTTTAGTCTTTTTTCTTATTTCTTTCCCTCTATTGCAATTTATTTCCTTCTATTGCATGGTTCATCTTATGTTATAAATATAAGTTTCTATCCAGCAGAACCGCTCTCACAGCTGTAACCAGGAGGGGTCATTTACAATATTCAGTCACCTTTTAACTGGAGGACTCAAAACAAGTTAGGTTTTGTATCATTCAAGTAGTAAGTGAACAGCCGCAGGTATAACTCACTGTGTGACACGTCCTTTTGCGTAGAAACTGACCACTGCAGGAGCAAATAAGTTTGTCCCGAAGAAAATATCGCAGATACGGAGAGCTGCGAAGTACATTTTCTCTGCGATCGACTTCCACATAGTATGCATAGTTGCCCTACGCATACTCATCTGAAGTCAACAATGGCTATTGTGCAGTGGAAGCAAAAACTAAAAGAAAAACTGGATGAGAGTAACTGGGGCTTCAACAGAGATCAGGAAAAACGTTCATTCAAGGAGCAACTGAGGTCGACGACCTGATGATCAGACTCAGTGACACTAATTTAAGCGAGACCCTACTTTGTTTTGATAAGCTCTTTTGGGCGTGTTCTTCCATTATCAGCACCAGTAAACACTGTTCCCACAGCGATACTTCCGATAAACACGGAGCCGAGAGTGATGAGTGGATTAGAGAAATAACAACAAAAATTTGCCCATTAATTGTAGCACGTTCTATCGCTAGGTCAGTAATTTGAGAGAAATCTTGAAAACAATATGTCACAAGGGAAGTGCATTATCCTAACCACGGGGATCAAAACGAAACATCTATTTTTGGGAGCACTGTCTAAGTGATGTTAATGTATGTATGTATATCATTTTTGCCCAATAGTCTTGACGTGCTCAGGAGAGAGCTTCAATGAGTTTTCGGCGCCATCACGCACCCAAGACTTGAGAAAGATTGTTTTGACTGAAACCTTGCGAACAGGGGTTATTTGAGGTGCTGAATACTAATATCATATCCATCTTGAACCGTAACCCTGTCTTTGATAGTGCCAACTTTTCTACTGCATTGTCATAGGAGTCCTGGCTTGGAATTATGAAACTTTGACCACGCGATCCAACCGTGGTTACCGTGATTGGCTGGCTTATAAACTGCGGAACGTTTGAAGATTCATTTTTGAATAACCTAGTTCCGTCTGATTATGCGATCATGAATCCTAGCTGCAGGCATGGCAGCAGCGGCGGCGTGGTCGAATGGGTAACCCATCGACGTAATTTCTGGAGTGGTTCCTGCAGTCGTTCACTTACTTGATGTGTACTAATCATTAGAAATAGTTAGTTAGTTTTGAAACAAGTTCAAAGAATTAAAATCCAAAAAATGCAAGGAGAGCTTTACCAGTAGGATTCGAACCGTCAACCTCATGTTTGATAGTCTGACGCGCTATCCTGTGAGCGGCTCTTCAACCCATAACCAAACGAAACTAGGCTACTCGAAAATGCATCTTTTAACACTCCATAGTCCCAGGAAGGATAATCACTGTAACCGCAGTTGGTTTGAGTGGTCAAAGTTCCATGAATCCCACCTCTACATGAAGTCCTATGACAGTGCAATGTAGAAATTTTTGACGCGCTCTCCTGATCGCATCAGGACCATTGGGTAAAAATGATACACCTAAGTCAACATCTTCTTAGACAATGCATCTGTAAATGGATGTTTCGTTCCGATCCCCGGCGTTAGCCTCATGCACTTCCCTTGTCAGAATGGAAGTGCAAGATGTTCACCTTCACTAAGCAGTTGTTCGATCCAATCAAGATACGCACTAGCATTTTCTGGATGTGACACTGGTCTTCATGAGCTTAGTGGACGGTAAAGCACGTTCTTTTTGCATCTGCAAAGGTGCTTACGCCAGCAGTTGCTCGGCTAAGACGATCTCGGATCGTAGGGAAAGAAAATGACGTTGTCCTAAAGAGTAGAGTGATGGAGAAGAAATAGCAAGAACAATCGAATAAAAAATAAAAACCTGCCCTATATCCTGTTCGTCTCCCTAATCTCCACGCCTTTTTTCCAGTCACATTATCCTGCCGCCTTGCAGGACACTCGCGAAGTGTTCTGTACTGCTTCAAAACGCTTCCCTTCCTCTTCACTTCTGTCATCTCGAGTTTGTTAAAAGACACTGATTGAATCAATTCTTGGGTGTATGGAAAAATTGCTAATTCTAGAAATACGTTTACTCTTGGTATTCAACAGAGTCCAAAATATGGCGATGCCCTTCGAAAAACACGCAAGGTCCGAGCTGGTGGACTATATGCGTTATAACAAATGTGGGTCGAACTCCCTAAGGTGCGTATGCATGAACATCCCCGCAGGAGAGCGGATGTGCTGTAAAGCATTGCAGCGATCCACAGCGGGGTCCGCGCACACTAGAGTTCTACATTCGAAAATATTTTTCGAATATTCAAATATTCGAATTTTCGAATTTTTGGGGACCCCGAATTTTCGAATATTCGAATTTCCGAATTTTTGCGAACCATCGAGTTTTTGAATATTCGAACTTTCGAATTTTCTGAACCTACCGAATTTTCGAATCTTCGAACTTTCGAATGTCTAGGGATCTCCGAATTTTCGAATGTTCGAATTTCTGCGAACCACCGAATTTTCGAATATTCGAATGTTCGAATATTTATTCGAATAACATTCCATTTGGTAAAAACATTTTGCACCCATGCATGTAGGCGAACAAGGCGGTATGTTTGCCAATCACAACGGGCATGAAACTTTTCGGGTAGTAAATTTCATTTGCCCTTTTGGGATTTCTCACAACCTTCTCATGAGTGGAAGCTTGTGCTGCTATGGAGTTGGTCCCTTGAAAAATTGTAACGGGTTGAAATTTCCAAGCTTAAGAACGTCACTTGTGGTCTGTAGCCATCATTAAAGGATCGTAAAGTGTATGAAACCCTTCGTCCGTGAGAAGACTTTCGCTTTGATATCTCCGTGTTGTAGTTTAACAAAACGTGCCATGGTAGTAAATGTAGAGGTATTGACGCGATGAAAATAATGTTGGGTACAGTGGTTCATTTACCTTGATCATGAATGAGTTTCCAGCTATCAACAAAAAAGAGTCAGCAAGATAAAAAACACTGTGTATTATCCCGTTCCTCATCATTACTTCTCTTTATCGGGTCCAACTGCATGCTTGTACTTTGAATGTTAAAACCAACAGAACTTCTATAACAAGAAGTCAGAGTATGTTTGAACAGAAGGGATAATAATAGATCTCAAGATTTTGTGTGAACTTTGAATTCCATAATTGACGGTGATGTACTTAGAAAGAGTTTAAACGAAGCAGTAGTCCGAAATCAGCCAAATATAAGGAGGAATACTGTGTAAAATTTTATATTATAGTTTGCAGTTCACTTACATAGTTCCGGAGGAAAGGCTTGAGTAATCAGAAGTATAGCTGAAACTGTTGGTTTCTCAAGTGTCTAGAAGAGTACATGCGTAGGTTTCACCGGAGAGATCATCGTCGCCAATGTCGTATACCACGTAGGATTGCTGTTTCAAAGCTCTCAAATGCTGTTGGTGGCTTTCGGATGCGTGCAAAGATATCAGCAGATTTTTGGGAAAATTGAGATTGAAATGAGAAATTGGGCTGGAGTTTCAATCGGAATGGTTCTTTAGCGAGAAAATGGAACTGAAATAACAGCTGCAAGCAAAACAATTCCAAGTGTTCGAGTTTTCGGCCTAAAATTTTCGAATATTCGAATTTTCGAATAATCCCGGACCGTCGAATTTTCGAATATTCGAGCTTTCGAATATTGCGGAGCCATCGAATTTTCGAATTTTTTGGGACCCCCGAATTTTCGAATATTCGAACTTTCGGATTTTTCGGAAGTTCCGAATTTTCGAATATTCGAACATTCGAACAAGTATTCGAATTTTATTCGATTCGGTCAAAACTCTAGCGCACATCCCCTCCCTCGATCCCCGTATGCATGAAGCGAGGGGATCCCCTAAGGGGAGGGGATGTACAACCCCTACGAAGAGTAGGGGTCCAAGACCTCTTTGATTTTTGGGGATTCTTCCCCAAAGGTCGGTGGGGACATGTTTGCTGGGGTTCCTTAACACGCTTAACATGACATCACTTGACAAACATGACATCACTTGACGTTACGACAACCACTTTGTGCGAAATATCGATTCATTGATTTTATCGATTTCCGCTTAGAGACCAGCAAGAACATGTCCACTGTAGTTTCCTAGCACGCACAACACGAGACCGTTTTGCATGAAATATGAAATTATCAATTTTATTGATTTTTCGTTACTGTTGCCCATGGGACGGTGAAGACATGTCCACAGGGGTTCCCCAATACGCTAAACACGAATATAGCAATCATTCTGCACGAAATATCTATTTATATTTGGTTTGGTTCGTAGTAGAGCCTCAAGAAGTCTCTATTCAAGAAAAGATATTAGTTTACACTTCCCAATGATGCTTCCAAAAACCTATCAAACAATTGTCACTTTTCTCTTTCTTGCCTTCGTTGAAGGGTCGCATTGCGCCATTGGCACTTTGTAGTGGAAATGAACAAATAAATTGTTGATTTTGTCGATTTTCCCATTTTTGGTTGGGCACGGGCAAGGACATGTCCGCTGTGGTTTCCCTGTAGCCGAAAACAAACACAAAGACCGTTTGGCACGAAATACAGTGCGTATCGTAAATATACGGGCACCCCAAAAATTACGGTATCTGCTCTCCCACACATTCTTAACAGAAGCCACTGCTACCAGTGAACTCGGCGTGCCCGAAAACCTTATCGTATTCCATTTCGCGTTCAAAAATGGAAAAATCAAGTGTGCCCGTGTAAATTAAGTGTTTGGTCTCATCTCCCAATGTATCACAATAATATGGGCACCCTCAGTAAAGAATGGATAAAAACATTCACTCATGCGGGAATTCCTGTCTCAAAACATGAAATGAGTAGTGGCAAGTGTTCTTCAATTAGACTTACAATCCCACCAGGATCGGATCGTTCTGAGGTGTAACAGGAGCAGGTAAGGACATTTCACCTTGAGAGCCTCCCCAGCAGTAGGATCGCCGTACAAGTTTGCCGGGATTCGAGCATTATTGGCACTCTCCTGCAGTTAGAATAAGAAATACGGCAGATGAAAGAAGCCATATCGACCACGTTGTGATACTGAAAACGCCTTCCTCGAACGGTCGATGTAGATGATTGCGTTGTCCTGCCGTAAATTCAATGGCTTCCCACTGTGCTGGCCCAGATAAGGCAACAGCCAGACACTGTTCATCTCCAGGTAGACGGATGAGTTCATTGGAGTCACGACGAAGCTGATGTCAAACACTCCTCCTTGACATAATCCGTCTGACACCATAACAGTGCCAGTTCCAAAGTACCGTTTGCCTAAGAACTGTGTAGATCCCTCCAGCAATAGACATTTAGTAATTCGGCCGCTTCTTTTGTGTGCAGAAGAAGTGTGGTTAAGGAACTTTATTGAGAACCCTCAACCACAGTAGCACAAGCGAAATGAATGCTACCCTACTCTTACAATGCCTTAAATGCACAATTGTTTACAATAACAGTGATAGGATAGCAAATCACATCGTTGTATCCCTCATTCTTCAAATGCTTCATTCTTCACATGCCTCTCCTACAAGGAGAGTCGTCTCGACTCCTTCTTCTTTCTTTGTGTTGGATGTTTCTCATGTGGGTTGTGCTTGGCCTCCCATCTTTTTTCCGTCCTTGGTTCCTTTCTTGATCCTGATTCTTCGGATCGGCCTCGGGCCACTGGCGTCTGAATCGGGGAGGTGTACCTCTGCGACACTCCCTTTTACGAAACGAGATATTCCGTTGATGGCGTCGCCTATTAGGATCTTCTATCACATAGAAGTTCGGCATTCTTTCTTCACAACGCCTCTTCGCTCTCGCAATTTTCTCTTTCCGTCTTCTCTCTTTCAGTTCTAGAGAGGCGAAATCAAATGGTCGTAGCTTGATCAGATCGTCCACAGTGAGACGGAGTTTTTCAAGAAAGAGAAGAATTTGGCGACCCACGAAAGGGGATCGTTTAAATCTGGGATCTGCCCCAAGGCATAGCGCCGGATGCGTATATGGCGCTTTTTCGAGGACATCGCTGTAGTGGTCTCTCACAATCGCTTCGAAGTTTCGTGTGAGTCCGGTGAGGTAGTTCACAAACTCCGAACACACCTCCCCCATTTTCTTCCACTCAGCCTCATTGCTGTCCTCGTAGGGGCTCGGGAAAAATGCAAGAGCTCCACCACATTGGAGATAGCGCTTAAGTCCGATCAGCGTCTGGCGCATCGCTCGACTTTCTGGCATCCTGTCAGGCCAGACAACGATGATTGACGTGATGAGTGGAATAGGCAGAAACTTCTGAGCTAGCGTAGACCAGTCGGCGTATACATACATTGTGATGCTCTCATCGTAGTCGATTTCCTGATCGACTCTCGAGAACGCTGATGGTAGTGCAATTAACACATTTTGTCCCACACTTTTCACGGAACCGGGCAGCTCAATGCGATCCAACATGGCCAACGCCGTGGTTAAGCATTCTCCAACATCCAGTTGGATTTTCCAAGAGAAGACTGCCGAGTGTTCGTAGCGTTTTTCTTTAGCTTCTTCAACAGCTTTTGCGTATTCGTGACATCGCCGACGGTGAGCATCAATTGCGAGGGCTACCCCATATGCCGTCAGGTGGAACGAATTCTTTTTCCTTAGCTCGTCCTCTTTTCTTCCGTCTCCCCAGCACTCCATCTCGGAAATTGATGGGACGTTCGCCAGTTGGAACATATCCTGAACTTTCTTGGAACGTGCTAGTGGGTGCTTCAGTGCTGGGATTGCCACATGTGCCATTTGGCCGAAAAGGCCACACTCGCATTGACGACGAAGATGCATCGGGTGTTCTATTCCGATCAGGATCCTGCAACATATGTATGACATTAATTTTTAGACGTTCACTTTTTGGTGTCTTGTCTCTTTTTGGTCTGCCCCTTTTTCTTCGAGTTTTCTTAGTCAGAAGAGGCTCATCAGGAATTCCCCTTGGTAGTTTCCTGAGCATGTCAAACGGCACTCTCACAGGTCCCCTATCTTCATGTATGAGGGTTACTAGAGCACTGTTATCACTAATATCTATTACGCGGTATGGTCCTTCCCACGGATTGGTTAATTTTGGATAGGTCGATGTCTGTTTCTCGGTAGGGATTCTCATATACACCCTGTCACCAATCTTCATAGGGTTTGTAGAAACGCGTTTTCTACTATCATAGTAGACTTTCATACGTTTACGCATTCTGGCGTTGACCTCACTAGCATACTCTCGGGCGAGTTTTGTGCCAACCGCCACTTCCTGAGCATAGCTTCCAATGTCCACCATGTATTTGCTAATTTCTGGAACTGGAACGGACTCCCAGGGTATGTGTGCATCGAATCCATGTAGCAAGAAAAAGGGGGATTGTCCTGTTGAATCATGTACTGCTGTATCATATGCGAAGACACAATAAGGAAGAACCTTGTCCCACTCTGCGGGCACATCAACTTTCTTCCTCAACATGCCGATAAGAGTTTCATTGAACCTCTCCGTCACCCCATTTTCGCGTGGGTTGTATCCTTTTGTATAGACATGTTCAATGCCCATTAATGACTTCAATTCAGTCATTAGTTGATTGTTGAATTCTCCTCCTTGATCCTAGAGGACACATTTCGGCATTCTGCAGCCTTCCATGATCCAGCGTTCGAAGAAGACGAGGGCAACAACCGGTGCTGCCTTTGATGGAAGCGCATAGGCTCCGCCATATTTAGTGAAATGGTCGATAATGCTGAGTACATATCTATTTCCATTCTCGGTCAGACCCATTTCAAGTATGTCGATACCTACCAATCAGTGGCGGACGCAGAAAGTGGGCGGGAGAGGGGGGCGTGGGAAGAAAAGTGGGGTCTCCGCCGTTTTGGGGACCCAGACGGAAAATAAAATTAATTATAATATTAATTATAATAATAAACAATAAATAAAAAATATATTAAAAATAATAATAAAAATAAACAATTAAAAATAAACTAACACAAGATTTTTATTTGTATTGTAAAGTAATTTCGAAAATTTGGCGACCCATTCTCGGGGGGGGGCGCGCGCCCCCCCCCCCCCCCCCCCTGCGTCCGCCACTGCTACCAATTCATACGGTCTCATTGTGACAATGGGTTTTAACGGTGGTGTCAGAGGATGTCGCTTATTGTGACACAGACACTCTCTACACTCTTCAAACTCTTCAAACCACTTTGTTATGTCTCGGCTCAGCGTTTCCCAAAAAAACTGCTTCGACAACTGCTTGATTATCTTTTTTGGTCCAAAGTGGTCGGCTAGAAGACCCGAATGTGCATCTTCAAAAACTGCTTTTCGTCTTGAGGAAGGAACCACCCTCCTGCGCACTGCGCTATCCAGTAATGTTAGAAATCCTTGATCCATGGTGAAATCGGCTACTTTGAGCTTCTTAGTAGTGCCCGGAAGCACTATTTCTTTTTCTACATTCCCCTGTTCCAGGTCAAAGATCACTTGTTCATAAAACGGATCTTTGCGGAGCTCTTCAGTCCAATCGGGCTCCTTTTCTAGGGTTGCCACTATCACTTCAGCAGAAAAGGACTCTTTAGACGACTGGCCCTCTGTTGGTACTCTGCTCAGGGCATCAGCTACCCTATTTGCGGCTCCTTTCACATAGATTATTCTCAGGTTATGTTTCTGTAGTTCCAGAGCCCACCTTAGCACTCCATTGGACACGTTAGTCCTCTTGAAAAGTGCCGTGAGTGCCTGATGGTCGGTGAAGGCCTCGACAGGAAGACCTCGACAGTAGATAAACATGTGGAATTTTCTCAATGCGAAAACCACAGCTAAAGCCTCTAAATCAGTGACGTGGTAGTTCTTTTCACATTTCGACAAGCTTTTCGATGCAAAGAATACAGGGTGAAGGAAACCGTCGTCACCCTCCTGGCTCAGCACTGCACCTAGTCCTAGCTGACTAGCATCTGTATGTATCTTTATTCCTTTTTGCTCTCTTGCGTGATTCCATTGAAACAACACTTTTTCGGAAGTCATCTCATGTAGAGGGAGTGCTGTCTTACAGAAACCGAGAACAAATTTACGATAGTATGAGCACATTCCCAGAAATGTGCGCAAATCTGCACGTGACTGTGGCAATGGGTACTTCACTATGGCTTCTACTTTGGCAGGATCCATGTGTATCCCTTCTTGGTCTAAAATGTGGCCTAAAAATTCCACTTTCTCTTCCATTAGGACACACTTCTTCGGGTTCAACTTCAGGCCGGCCTTCCTCATTACCTCAAGCACCCTCTCGAGCATCTGAAGATGTTCCTCCACTGTCTCCGTGGCTATCATAATGTCATCCAGGTAGCAACACACATTATCATCGGGGAGATCTCTCAACTCGACATGCATGAGTCGATGGAAAACTGCTGGGGAAGATGACAACCCGAAAGGAAGAACTCGAAACTGGTACAGTCCTTCCGTAGTTGTGAAGGCTGACTTCTCCCTAGCGTCCGGAGAAAGGCTTATTTGCCAATAACCCGAAGATAGATCAAGGGTGGAGAAGAATTTCTTTCCCTTGAGTCTTTGTAAGATTGTCAATCTGGGGCAAAGGACAACTGTCCATCTTTGTCACTTGGTTCACCTTCTTGTAATCTACACACAGTCTGAAGGATCCGTCCTTTTTCTGAACCAGTACAATCGGAGAAGCCCAGCTCGATGTACTTGGCTCAATGATTTTCCTCTCTTGGATATCTGTGAGAATGCGCCGTAGCTCTGTTCTCGTGGACAGTGGTATAGGCCGTGCCTTTTGGCGTATGGGTTACGCATCTCCTGTATTTATTGAATGTTGGACCAAAGATGTCTGGGTCAGTTCCTGTTCGGTGACTGCAAAGACATCTGCAAACTTTTTCACTACCTCCACTGTCCTCGCGTTTTCTATATCACACTTTTTGTTCTTGCTCAAGAGTCCGAGCAATGTCGCTTCCCTATTTGGAGTTTCCGCAGTGGTTCGCTCGAGCATAGTAGCCTGGCACTGAATGGATTCACCTACTCCGACGTCTAATGGCTCACATTTTCTCACCGCCCCACCGCCTCCCCCACTTTAAAAATTTTTGCTTCTGCAAAAGTGCTAGATATGGGTAAGTTGACGGTGTCTTTTTCGCCACTGTAAACTGCGTCGGGTATCAGATTGCAGTCAGACCAGATGATTCCTTGCTTGTTCATCTTCCTCAGACGAATTGGAACAATTTTTGTTCCTCCTGGTCTTATGTACACTCTTTTGGCTGCAGTCGCATTGCAATCTTGTTCTACGATCATTTCTTCTTTTTGATGTGTTTTCATTTTCTGCACGCTGTGCCTGTGGCTCGTGAGGGCTGGTTGTGTTTCTGGCGAGTATTGCTGCTGGGTTGTAAAGGCTCATACCTAGTTTCTGAAGTGCATTTGTACCCAGTACCAGCATACCATCTCCACCTGCCATCACGAAAAACGCAATCCTGTGGTAGCGCACCCTGGCAGCCTCAGCGAGAGTTTGATTGCGCCTTTGAATGACATTTTGTTTCCTGACGCATCATAGATTGGAACCTGATGTGCCAATTCTATTTGTTCCACGTCAGAATCAAGATCGAAGCCTGCTGCTTGGCTAGCAAGTAGCGTTTCAAGGGGGATGATACTGATTTGAGAGTCAGTATCTAGAAGTGCTTTTCTTGTGAGACCCAGCAAGTGTACATCTGTAACTGTTCGTTCTCCCATCAACTCTTGTTCGTTGATGGCAACTCCAAGTGCGTTACAGACCCACTTACTTAATGATGCTGTGAACACTTTTGGTGCAGTCGAGTTCTTTTCTTCTGAGTGGTTCTTCTCTTCAGTATTGCGAGCAAACTTCTTTTTGCAATCCCTTCGGAAATGCCCGTAGTTGTTGCAGTTGTAGCATTTTGGTAGTTTTCCCACAGTTCCAGGCGTTTGCGTTTTCTTTGCTTGTATCTCTGTTTCTGGATCCTTTCTCTTCTCGACCGACAGTTTCTCCGCGTAGTCTGGTCTCCAATTCTGTCTGTCTTGTTGCGCAGATCGTGGCTTTGAGGTTTCTGTCAGGCTTCTGTCGCTGTCGCTTTGGCGACCTCCTTGCTACGCTCACATCGTTGAGCCATTGTTTTGACCATTTCATACGCTGCTTCCTTAGGAGCGATTTCCGTGGTTGTGTATAGTTGCAGATATTCTGGCCAGTCCACCAGCTGTGAAATTAATTCGCCCGCTCTTGTGCGCGATAGTTCGCTTTCTGAAGCATCTGGAAATGCTACCTGCGTCAAGTTTTCCAGTTCGACGCAGTAGCTAGAGACATCTCCTACCATAATGAGACGCTTGAGTTTCATGTATGCCCTCATTTGGGAGGCAGAATCACTTTCTCCAAACCTCCTTCGAAGCGCGTCTACCACAGCTTCAAGGCTGCTTTCCTTGATTTTTGTGAGCAGCGCTTGCAAAATCGACTTTGGGTGTCCGCTCAGTTTTGAGGTGAAGAGATGTACAAGCATTTCTTCACTCAACCCGAGACTCTGATATTTCATCCTAAACTTTGTCACAAAACTTTCGAAGTTTTCCCCTTTTTGGTCACTATACACCTCTACATCTGGTAGGGCCATAGCAGCGACCATGTGAGCTACGTTTACCTCAGATGGGTTTGGTGTTCGGTATTTCAGATCCTCACCTTGGGAGTTGATTTGCGTTGCTGAGGATTGGCTCAATGCCTTCCTCCTCGGCGAGAGCTCGTTCTTCTTTTCTTGCTGAAACGGAGTCGTTCCAACTCTCTGGTGTATTCCGTAAGTTGAATTCTGCTCATATGTGGATGTGTTCCTACCTTCTGTGGCAGCGATTGGGTCAAATGTAGCGTGATATTCTACGCTATCGAAGTCTCCTCTGTTCAACTGCACGCAGTGAGGTTCATTTCTTGTAGTCGAAGTCTCTTGCGGGTTGGATATGGTTACCAATCGTTTTGTCTCTTCCAGAACTTCGCTCGTGTTCACTTTTAACAATCGAGCTAGTTCCTTCATGCACAAATCATCGTACTCTGCTTGCTGTACCAGCTCCTGTATGATGGAGCTTCCCTTCTGCTCCATAAATCTTGCCAAGGTGGCCAATTTGTGCCCCACCTTTTTGAGCTTAGCAAGCTGCGCGTACATGATTTTGCATTCAGCATCGAGAAGCGAAAAGGCTGCTCTTTCTGTCTCTTTGCGCTTCTTGGCTGAGTTTTCTAAGAACGAGTCAGGTATGGTTTGGATAGTCTTGATTTTGCTGCTCATGACCTCGCAAACCGAATTTACCTGTGCTGCTTTGTTTTCTGCCAGCTTTTGTACTGTCCCGATTAGGCGGTCGATCGAAGCTCTCATCGTAGCAATCTGCTCCGCCGCCGTGGGGTCATCTAACAGTAGGCGCTCGAGGTCGAGGTCGTCCATACTGTCGTTATTCGTCATCCTGTTGAAAGGCAATTAGGCGAGGTCACCTCCACGCAGGATGCAGATTGAAACAGAAACCTTACGTTCTTGACTCCGCAGGTTTCTTCACTCTCTGCCGTAATGGCAGGGTCCACGCCATAGTACTGCAACTGAATGCAGTACTTCCAGGCGGTAGAGGCGTTCGGCCCCCAAGTGATTCGGCCGCTTTTTTTTGTGTGCAGAAGAAGTGTGGTTAAGGATCTTTATTGAGAACCCTCAACCACAGTAGCACAAGCGAAATGAATGCTACTCTACTCTTACAATGCCTTAAATGCACACTTGTTTACAATAACAGTGATAGGATAGCAAATCACATCGTTGTATCCCTCATTCTTCAAATGCTTCATTCTTCACAATTTCTATCTGAGCCATCCACGTTAAACTTTATCGGAGAACATCACCTGACGCCGATTTTAAGTCTTCGGAAGCCTCAGGAAAATTGCACGTATTTTTGACCAGCCTGTCTTCGTGTTCTATTTCGCAAGCTGACGCCCTGGAACTTTGTGAAACGCCATGAGGCTAGAAGCAGGTAGGAGGTGACAACGAGCAATGTTGCCATTGCGTTTAATCGTCATCTATGCCATCCCTTTGAAGGTAGGAGTTGATAATGGGCTCAAACCTCCAACCTCCTTCTAGCCTCATGGCGTTCCAGGGCGGCAGCGTGGGAGATAGAACACGAAGACAGGCTGGTCAAAAATACGTACAGTTTTCCTGAGGCTCCCGAAGACTTAAAATCGGCGTCAGGTGATGCTCTCCGATAAAGTTCAACGTGGATGGCTCAGATAGAAATGTCTATTGCTGGAGGGATCTAAGCAGTTCCTAGGCAAGCGGTACTTTGGAACTGACGCTGTTATGGTGTCAGATGGATTATGTTAAGGAGGAGTGTTCGACATCAGCTTCGTCTTGACTCCAATGAACTCATCCGTCTACTTGGAGATGAACAGTGTCTGGCTATTGCCTTACCTGCGCCAGCACAGTGGGAAGGCATCGATTTTCTAGCAGGATAACGCAATCATCTACATCGACCATTCGAGGAAGGCATGGTTTCAGTACCACAACGTGGTCGATATGGCTTCTTTCATCTGCAGTATTTCTTATTCTGACTGCAGGAGCCAAAACTTGCACGAGTGTGCCAATAATGCTCGAATACCGACGAACTTTCACGGCGATCCTATGGCTTGGGAGGCCCTCGTGGTGAATTGTCGTTACCTGCTCTTGTTCCGCCTCAGAATGATCCGATCCTGGTTGGATTGTAAGTTTAGTTGAAGAACACTTGCCACTACGTATTTCAAGATTGAGACAGGACTTCCCGCATGAGTGTTCTTTATTCATTTTTTTTACTGAGGTTGCCCGTATAATTATGATACATTGGGAGATGGGACCAAACTCTTATTTTACACGGCCACACTTGATTTTTACAATCTTCAAAGCGAACTGAAGTGGCATAAGATTTTCGGGCACGCCAAATTCACTGGTAGCACTAGCTTCTGTAGGGAATGTGTGAGAGAGCAGATACCGTGATTTTTAAGGTGCCCTTACATTTATGATACACACCGTATTGATTCACTAATATCATTGTTTTTTCGCTATTCTACACCATGAGGCGGTGAAGAGTTGTCTACTGGGATCTATGAATAGGTTGAGTATGAACATGACAATGATTATGCACGAATACATCAATTCAATAACATCGAAATAACGTTCCTGACTTTTCGACCACAGATCGGTGGAAAAGAATCACTTGAGCTTCGCTAATATGCTGATCACCAAAATCATGACCATTTTTTAATGAAATTATCGGCAATGGCAATTGTTCTAGCAGTGTGAGATGGCCGGGGTAGTAAAACAGCCTGGCTATCTCACACTTCTGAGAACAATTGAGCGGAGCCGGATCTACCGTCTAGTTTATAATATAGCTCGAAAAATGCTCGTTCTAGGACGGTTGACTCATTTTCCACCGTATTTGGAAGTAGAAAAGAATCATCGCGAGAAAAGTGCACTTACATCGAATTTCTGCATGTTCTCTGGACTATTTTTGAAAACGTCTCATAAATAACGAAATTTCATTCCTTAACTGCAATATTTAGGAGCAGTTTTAAAAAGTGTCGAGTTGCACTCGCAATTTTCTCGCACAACAAAACCTTGACTCTAAATTTCATTAGGATTTCATTATTCGGTTGAATACGACAATTTGCACCTCGTGGCTAACCAGTGGGCATCTGGAGTAACATTTGCAACTCGTTATTGTTCTTTCCTGCGTGTATTTTCACTAGAGATAGGTTTTTTTTTCAAAACTGGTGTGGAATTCTGGACCGGTAGCGGTACAAGCGAAACTTGTCAATTTTTGATGGAAGTATGTTAATTACGTGTTGGCGTGAGTGCTATTCGCAGCATGGCAGAATGAAGAGGAACCAGAATGTTAGACAGTGAAACTTGTCTAGACAATCTTGGACACGACTTATCACGTTTCACGAAATCCTCGGATGGGCGGACTGAGCGCAGAATTGGCTTTGGGTACTGTAGCGAGCACACTGCCTGGACACTATCTTTGAGCGCAGTTTTACCTCAACTTCGAACCCAAAATATTGAAACAACGTGAACCTATTCGACGGCCTGATTCCAAGAATATCCGTAAAATAGTCTAAAATAGCCACTGCTGCCAAAGTGTAACCGTTTGTGGTTTTGCCACAATCCCGTGCTTGACGTATGTACCGAACGCGTTTTACCACGTCAACAACAACACGCAACTACAGTATGATTATAACAAACGAGTTCACTATGACTTAAAGAAGATTAATAATCAGAGCCTCAATTGAATCGACAACAATACTACAACGTTACAACAGTGCTACAACGTTACGTGAATGTTTGGAACTACAGGAACTTTTGAATTTCGTCATAAATGGCAAGCACGAGAGCTCCTCCAGTACTACGGAAAATATTCGACAGCGCACCCTAAAAAAATTCATTAAAGGTAAAAACTTCTGGAGACTATTGTTTAGATTACCTTGTACATAGCCTTCAGACCCTCATTCCTGATAATTTTGAGAGCACAATCGAGCGTATTCTTGTAAAGTACGTCAGAACGTCCTGACTGCATCATCATCCGTCGACGTACAGTGTCCCATGGATATGACATTATACCAGAGCTCACTGTGACCACCTGAAGCGATATCTCAATCACATGCATTCACGGTCACTTCATGATTTGCTGCATAGTAAGCAGTCATCGTATCTGAGCACAGAGCCTCCGCTACTGAAGAGCAGTCCTCACTTAGCATCATCGCCCGTACTCCCAAACTTGGGTAACTAACCCAAACATGATATCGTTGGCTTCAAAATGTGGTCCAATGTACTGACTCTATATTCTACAACTTTTTTACTCGACACCTAATCATACTTTGCGACGTAAGATCGCTGCGATGCGGCTTTTCCACGCTAATTCGCAGGTGATAGGGCAAAAGTGTGAAAGCCTCCTAACGAGGTAGCGCCGACAATTAGAGGAGTCATGATAAGGGTGCTTATCAAATGTCCTGGTTTTTTTTTTCAAGGTATTTTGTTCACTATAAGAGCTACTTGAGCTCATATCAATAAATAGCACAACTACGAACACATCTAAACCTCCAGCTAGTTAAATTTCAAGAAAAAATCTAAACGTACTTGTGCAAGAGCCCACGCGAAGAAGAAGTTCAGTTTCTTTCCTTCAGCTGCAATGAAGTATTTAGCCGTATCAAACATTCCGAAATAAGCAGCACGATAGATGATGATGCCCTGCACGGAAACGATGAAACCTCTGAAATAAAACATTCCAAATGAGACACATATGAAATTTATCTAAAACAGAGTACATTTCTATTCGCTGTCGATAGTACTGTGGTAGAGGCATTTCATAGTGTGTCTGGATGCTTCCCGATTATGAGAGATACTCCATCGCAAGAACACTATTTTTTTTCTCCTCCCATCACCCATGAACTTCGTCACAACAGCGGACCACTCGTCATTCTACGTTGGTAACAACATCTCCGATCATGGACGCTTCAGGGCGACCGTGACAACGGTGGCTATCCATTGTGGGCGTTGGAGGCAAGGTCAAGCCATGATAAAAAAATCGACCCTCATATGACCTCCGCCCCTCTTTTTTTAGCGGTCAAAAATATCAAAAATACGACTCCCTCCCTTCCGCACACAAATTCTCAACTGAGATGAGAAATGAGAGAAAATGCAGACAGTAGAGGAACACTGAAAAGCAGCTAAATAGCTGGAAAAGATACTTGGGCAAAAACAAGAAAAACGGACAGGTGAGGAACTCTCAAGAGCAGGTCAGTGATTATAAAGACTTGAATTGTGCGACCGATTTCTAGTTGGGATCGTGGTGCGACCCAGATGTGGTCGATGGAACTTAAGGAAAGGGTGTGCGCAGGAGCACTTCTTCGAATGTTTCGACTTCAAATCCAAACTTCAGCAGTGAGACAGGAGTAGGACTGGCCACAGTGTACACCGTCATGGGTTCGATTCCCTCTCTATCCAGAATTTTCGAAAAGTTGAAATGTACCCGGTTGGCGAATATCGCTCTGAAAGCGTGAGTTCAGCCTTACTCAAGCGATTTGCTTCAAATAGATCATCTACATTGCCAAGGGTTCGATCCCCTCCGAGGCTGGAATTTTTGCACGACGTAAAGTAACGTGAACTTGTAGTGGACTTAAGATGATCGAACTTAGTGCACGAAATGCCTTTATCGGGCTATAAGACTGAGTAGGACAACAGTACGAACAAGCAAAAATGTTAACCTAAAATTTTGTGGTTGTAGTTGGACAATAGCAGGAGGTTCAGCTGAGGCTCAGATTTTTTTCTCAGTTTCAATTAGTCGAAGGTTTGTGGTCGCAGGCAGTGTGGTCCACTTTTCCGCAATTGTCATCCTTCCTGGTTCGATGTAGTCGATAAAAACAAGTAAAAAAGGCCATTTTTGTCGTCTAAACATCACTTTCGTATTCCTGTGCTGAATCTTTCATACTGCTGCTGAAAAGCTGAACCTCGGAGGCAAAGCACAGCTAGGCAGGGTCCATAATAAGACATTTTGTGGGCTTTCAGAAGTGAGCAGGACTAGCAGTACGTACGCATATGACCTTCTGAAATTCAGCCTCGCTCAGAGACATGGCGATAGTACTACTGATAGTACACAAATTCTCCACCACAACCACGATCCCCTCCCTCTACGACCCCAACCCCTTCATCCACCTACCAGCGACGGGGACGGAGGGCGTTAAAGGCAGCAGGAGCTGAAATCCTCGACTCTGAGCTGAGCTGTGGATGATGAAGTACAGACTCAGCACATCATAAATGTGAAACGAACACAGACAATGATGGCTTACCTGCAGAGAAAATGGAACATTCGTCGCGAACACGCCTGGCCGTGTTCGCGCGCGGACGAGTTTTCCCCGGCGCAAAAAGGCGTTGCGGTGCGTGGTTTGGCGCAAAGGGAAAACGAAATGCATTCAATTCACAGGGTTTCATGGCGGGACTCGACCAAAACCACGCGCCGCAATGGCTTTCGCGCCAGGGAAAACTCGTCCGCGCACGAACACGGCCAGGTGTGTTCGCGACGAATGTTTCATTTTCTCTGCAGGTAAGCCATCATTGTAGGTGTTCGTTTCACATTTATGATGTGCTGAGTCTGTACTTCATCACCCACAGCTCAGCTCGGAGTCGAGGGTTTCAGCTCCTGCTGCCTTTAAACTCCACGTGAAGTGTAGCCGCAGCGTCAAAGGGATTACCAGAAGTGCATCGAACAGCTTCCAAACACCCTCCTGGAAATCTGATTGCAAAAACAAAGCCATCGTATTGCGACGCTGCTTCATTTGGTCTAATAGGAAAACACATCCTTTCAGAGTAAAGAACTAGATTAGGATCTTGTTCAAGTTATACAAAAAAAAAACTTAAGAGTTCATCCTCCATTTCCAAATGAGCGTGATAGATAAAACGATTTGCACTCCCTCCGGCAACGCCCGTCCCATTTTCATTTCCGTCCGGGTCCCCAAAGGGGCGGAGACCCCTCTTTTTCCAAATGCCTCCCTCTCACCAACTTTCAGCGTTCGTCATTCTGTTATTCACGTACTAGTCTGTCCGTCCGGCTAACGCCGGACTTCCAGACTTCTATTGATGCTCGCTTCGCTCGCACACTGCACGTTGAAAGCAAACACAAAAGTGTGAATGGATTGATAAATTCTCTTTCCATCCACGCAGTTCTATCGCTCTCCTGAGAAGCCCTTGACCCCGTAGATGGTAGGATGGTAGTTTTCCCCGTATAAACGAAGTTTTATTCTCCCATATGAGCGAAGTTAGTGGCCGTGAAGAATTGAGTGTAACCAATTCAGTGTAAATGTTATCTTGAAATGATTTAGGCTCAACTGGCTGTTGTGGTAATTCAAGTGATAAGGGTCCACCGGTGTATATAAACAGAAAGGAAGGAGTGGTTTATTCAGACACGAACGGAATGGGAAGAGAACACGGATACGAAGGGAAACAATGTGCATCTAGGTGACTTAGGTAGGACGGTCCGCTGAAACAGGGTAAGCGTACCGCTCATGCAGAAATAGGCCCGCCTAGAGTATTCATATTACATGTGGACGCCTGCGCACCCTCGTCACGCTGTTGGACCCGACTCCTGGCGTTTCCCCACTTTCGGACGCCGGCGCACCCTTATCACACCGTTGGACCCGACTCCAGGCGTTTCCACACTTTTGGACGCCACCGCATCCTTATCACACCGTTGGACCCGACTCCTGGCGTTTCCCCACTTTCGGACGCCTGCGCATCCTTATCACACCGTTGGATCCGACTCCTGGCGTTTCCCCACTTTCGGACGCCTGCGCATCCTTATCACACCGTTGGACCCGACTCCTGGCGTTTCCCCACTTTCGGACGCCTGCGCATCCTTATCACACCGTTGCACCCGACTCCTGGCGTTTCCCCACTTTCGGACGCCACCGCATCCTTATCACACCGTTGGACCCGACTCCTGGCGTTTCCCCACTTTTGGACGCCGGCACACCCTTATCACACCGTTGGACCCGACTCCTGGCGTTTCCCCACTTTCGGACGCCTGCGCATCCTTAACACACCGTTGGACCCGACTCCTGGCGTTTCCCCACTTTTGGACGCAGACGCACCCTTATCACACCGTTGCACCCGACTCCTGGCGTTTCCCCACTTTCGGACGCCTGCGCATCCTTATCACACCGTTGGACCCGTCTGTAGGTATTCTCCACCTTGTGGGGTCCGCGCACCCACCGCAACACGGTGCACTCACCGCTCTCCACTTCCCCATCCTTTAGAGCTTCTCTTCATTCTTTGAACCTCACCATACCCGTCCCTATCATCTTGTTGACCCCGCAATCACCATCACTGACCAATCAGGGAATTTCGTTTCACACACACACCCACACACACACGTGACAGACTAAGCGCTTTATTATAAGTCATGATTCAGGGGCTGTCACCATCAGCCATATAGGTTTTGCAGTGCAGCATTAGCTCACCAAAGTGTCAAAATGGGAGGGGCGTAAAGTAGGGGCAGCGCAAGGACTTGCTGACGCTGTGATCCGCTACGCAGCACTGTTGTGGTAAGCTACTGGCAGCCGCCGAGCCTCTGCATGGGTGGCACTAGTTAAGTCGGGTACCTCTTGACCGTTTTTCCGTGGACAGCCCACGAGCACTGTAAGATTTCCTGTTCACCGCTGAAGTCGCCGCGATTGCCAAGATCGCCAAATAAAGTAGCGAGATTACAGATATGAGCACCAACAAAAAACAATCATGAACGTAGTTTCCCACCTCCTCTTCTATGTTGGAGATATCGACTATATCTAGGAGGCGGTAGGCGGATAGCTGCTACTTGTGCTGGCTCTCCGACCCAGCTGCAGCGTTGGCAAACGAGTCCTGACCTGTCTGCTCCATAAGATCATCAGTGATAGGTGTATGTTAAGAAGAACGATAGCTGGCAGAATAGTTGGTTGCTATGAACCCGTGTGTCAATATCCCATGCAATTCTAGCCCCGCCCCTAGATAGATACAGAGATTCTCTAGCAGTTGCGTGTATGTCAATGATCTTCCACTGCTGAGGATGGTTATGACATTTTGAACAGAATTTAGTAGGATGAAAGCAGATAAAGCTTAATTTTCATTGGAATGTGACACAAAGTCACTACGGATTATTACATTTTTGTCCTAAATCCCAAAAATTGAGATTCAGTATAGCCCCAGAACTAGATAAAGTCTTCGGTCCTTCGTATAGGGTAGGCTAGCTTGCGCGTTGGGCATGGCGACCTTTGCATGGGATGCGCGGTGCAGCTGGCAGGTGTCAAGTTCTACCGTTCTTCATGACCGCCACCCTCGGTGATACATCGCCTACCACATCAACTTGGTCCAGCACACTGAGGCAAACCCTGTTTCGGAAAATAGTTCAAAGGCTGTCTTGAAGCATTTCCTTATAGCGCAAGAATAATCGAGTCAAGAAGGTTCAGAATCTACTAATAGCCTAAGTACTGCGAGGCGACGCTAAAAAACAATCGACACACACACTTTGCTGCCACTACCACTGATTCATTTCGAACCTTAGAACTTTTGGGTACACTCTAAGCGACCCGGTTCATCTGGAGTTAAAGGAAGTGTCTCATCTCATTATGGGTATTGAGATATCAACGCAACCTGGTTCTACTCGACGTGCTAATTCCAATAATGTTCTTGAAATGTGAAAAAAACGGTTAAAAACCCCTATATTGAACGCCAAATTCAATATTGGAGCGGACGAGTTTCCTTGCTAGGAAGCTAGCAAACGCGGAGCTGAGAATTTAAGGATGCAGATGAAAATAAATTTCTAAGCAGTGGCTATTATCAGCTGATCAAGTGCTGCCGTGCATAGGTGGAATATCCCGGCACAGAGGCTCCGTCGACCTTCACATTCAGGCTGGACTCAGGGGGGACCACCACTCTGGGAAGGAAGGGGGCGGGGCAAAGCCCTAAAAACTATAGCATTCGTTCGATTATTTTTCGTCTCCGTATTTTCCAAACGTAAAGCGGATAGAATTTCGATGCACCGTTGCATGAGCTGTGAAATGGCATATAACATGTGTTCATAAGTTTGTTCCTGGCACGGGTCGATTTTCTTCTGAAGTACTGGAAAATGGAAAAGTAGGGTTCGTTCTCGAGGCCATCTGGTGTCCTCCGCGGACGAGTCTCGTGTGTTGGCCAAGGTGTCAAGAGCGACCGGAACACCAGCACACATTAAGTTGATTGTAATGGCCAAGAATTTATGGTGTAACGATGCTTAGAAAATTCACACCATGTGATAGTGACACGAGGGCGCCAACCACTAGGCGAAATATAATTGCGGTGACCGACTTCCCTAAGCCCCGCCCATCAGCTAAGGAGCTCTGTGGTCGAGAAGGTGTGGAGTGGCTGCTCGGCTGTCAGGAGCCGAGGGAGAGATATGGACGCGTACTCTCCTCTCCATCTGGTGTACTGGGACACATCGGGGCTTGCATCTTATTGCCCAACAGCAACTCTTCCACTCTCCAACTATCAATCCAGTGCAGAGATGTGCACCAGAACCCCATTACAACATCCATGTCATACCTCGACGTATTCAGTACGGCGGAATTAGGCATTTGAGATGTGAAGAACAAGATGGTGGTATTCACACAATCAAACTATTAATTGGTCTAGATATTTTAAGGAACTAAAGATACCCAGAACGCTCGTTTCAGACTTATTCGGACGTATAATATAGGTACGATTTCATTTATTTGGCGATGACAAAAGTAGACTTGATCAAACTACCCATGCAATTTCTCACAAGAAGCTTCTCCGAATAATTCTTTCAATCACACATCCTAAAACCTTTACTACATCCAAGTCCGTGTCCACCTCTGCTTAGGCATTTCAAACCCCATGCTATAGTATACCAGGTGGACAGAACTAATCCGGACCCCCTCTGCTGGTACTGGCAGCCGAGGAGTCGCGCCAGACGTCCTACAGTTCAGATCCCCATAGCTGGTAGGCGGAGCATACGGTTGTCGCTCACCGCAATTATATTTCGTCTAGTGGGCTACACCCGTGACACGAGAAACATCGAATACAGTGCTGGTAAATCATATCTGCACCACAGAACACTGCCCATCTGATCTGCCGCACCGCACCACCTACACGGCACGGTACACCAACTGAGCTGGATAGTTGTCGGACGTTGCCGGTATTCATGTATTGCTTATGCTCCCACAGTTTTTCTCGTGTCTCTTTTTCCATTCCGAAATGCTTGGCTCATACGACACGGGCAACACCCGACAACCGGCGGTGACGCGGTAGAACGGATGGGTGGTAATTTGTGTTACAACAATGACTGAGCAGCACTGTAAATAACTGCACAAATTAAAAAAAAAACACGAACATACCGATAGAGACCTATTGGTCCATCAGACTTGAACACTTTCACCAAGCAGTCAGTAAGACCTTGGAATTCACGAGTTTTTCCTCTACCGATATCGACAGCGAGACGAGTTCCTTAACATTTTCTCATTTAGGTACGTACACATTATGCTGAGACATGTCACCAACTTGCAAAATCGAGTGGGTAGACGAAAAGTAGAGAAGTTGCACCGGCAGCGCCTCCAGAGGCGAGATTGCCCGCGAAGAACTTCCAGAACTCCTTCTTCTTATCAATCCTAAGGAATGGATTAATGTTTAATGTAAGAAAAAATACATATGTACATGAAACACAGGTCAAACACATCTTCAAATTCAACAATCAGATGACGTACCCTTTCAAGAATATCACATTGTACGTATCTTTGAAGGCGAAGTTGAGTGCCTGCGTGGGGAAGTATCTTATGACGTTCGCGAAATTTCCTCTCCAAAATGACAGGAATCCCTGCTCCTTTGGGACACGAACTAACACATCGATGATTCCTTTATATCTCTTGTCGGCTGCGATAGTCTTCGAAGCATCTTGCACCTTGAAAACAACATCGAATGGTTCGCCGTTGAGGACATGACAAGTGAAGGCGTTCTAAGAAAACGTAGCGACGAACGCATAAAGCTGAATCTCACACATAATCCACGCGCTGCAATAGCCAAGGAAGCATTTAGATCTATTTAGTACTTAAATGTACAAGCCGTAGCTGTCTCAATTCCTAGGGCGGTTTGGATATTTCTCAACTGTGTGCTGTACATCGTAGTCCTGACTACGGAAGAGCCGATCCCGAATCGATAGGCAGAGGTTTTCAAAGTTTGACAGCAATATGTCGTATGCAGCGGAGCAGGACTGATAGGCAAACATCTGCCATGACTTCTATGGGAATGGGATTTCAAGCAGTCATGATCGCTTCTTTCATGCCATTACCTGTTCGTGGTTTTAAAGCATACACCATGTTCTTTACATTTCTCCGCAGGTAGAAAACTAGCGTACCAAGTACGGGGGATCAGGGTTAGGATTTATAAAACACTGACCAAGAAAACTAACGGTGGCTAGCCTGACTGGCTACCGAAGAGAGTATTTAAAGCTAGGATGCGCCGAATTCAAAGCTGGTTGAGTAACCTGGTTTCGCCCGGCATGCGTTCATGAGTCCTAGCCCTCTTTATTCCACTCTCTCGTAGGCCAATCCATCTTCAACCGCGCTCGCGTTCACGCATGCAACAGTGATTACAGTGCCAAATGTAGAGATTCTAAGCAGCTTACAAATGTAAACAGCAGTTGTCTAGGTATTTCTGGGGTTGGGAGGGGGGCAGTACGGCTCAGCCACAAGCTGAAGCAACATGCTAGGAAGCTCTGCCCCATTCATCATAATCATCAAATCGCCCGCCCACCGACTACCACTTCCTCGAGCATCTGAACGATTTTTTCCGGAAGGATTTCTTCGGCGATTAAAGGGGTACCGAAATTGCCTTGCAGGCGTCGATCCCAGAAGGGCCCGTTCGAACTGTGCAATGGCCCAAAAACATCCTTCTTATTCAGTGTGGTTTATAAATTGGTTCAAAGACGGCCGGACTTGGGAACTAATCCTTCTTATTGCTTAAGATTAGCGGATTATAATGATTCTAAGCCTCTTTGAAACAACTGATCTTGAAGCGAATTATGGATTTCGAAAACAAGGGCTTGAAAATGCGCAATATTTTTACAACAACTTAATAAATGCGTTGTACAAATAATAATGTTGAGCGGGCGCAAAGACACGAAAATGAGGAACGAGCGAAAGACTGCAGTACTCTGCACATGGATGGAATGGTACACGATTTGTCGGTATACATATACCTTTGGAATTCAGTTTTGCTTGACGCTTTAGCAGCTTCGTGAACAAGTATGATTGTGAGGTGGCCGAGCAACTTTTCTGGCGCTCAGGATATCACCAACTGGGAATCAATTCTCTACTGTTTGTCCATCGATGAAATGAAGGTTCCAACCACAGCCGAGCTTGTCGATCGTCAAGTTTAGGTCAAACCTTAATCATTGCTAGAAGCCGAAATACAAAGTCGGCTGCAATCTTGGAAGCCAATTAACCTTGATACACATTAGTTACAGCTCCTTTAGCGTATAGGATTTTGGTGTGAAAACAAGAAGGACCCGCAAGTTTGGATGTTCTTATTTCGCTATACTTAATGTTTAAGATTGAAGGGTATATTACTGTGTAATCCTGTACTTCAGTGGAAGATATATTAGTGGATACAGTCTGCAGTGGCGGACGCAGAAAGTGGGCGGGAGGGGGGGCGTGGGAAGAAAAGTGGGGTCTCCGCCGTTTTGGGGACCCAGACGGAAAATAAAATTAATAATAATATTAATTATAATAATAAACAATAAATAAAAAATATATTAAAAATAATAATAAAAATAAACAATTAAAAATAAACTAACACAAGATTTTTATTTGTATTGTAAAGTAATTTCGAAAATTTGGCGACCCATTCTCGGGGGGGGGCGCGCGCCCCCCGCCCCCCCCCCTGCGTCCGCCACTGACAGTCTGTTAGGTCAGGGTCCACCCTTGTGCACTCCGCCTAAAATTGCGATCGCAGTAGTCACAGTGGCAATCGGCTTCTTCGATCTATTTCTACATCTTCTGTAAGTTCTGGTATGTATGTGGTGTGATTTCCTCCATTTTGACTATTCGCTACTGTCTCCGATCGAACCAGCCGATATCACTGCGGTCGCAGTTGCAGGCAAAGTCCACCCCGGTGAACTCCCTGAGCTACAGTGTTTTTCCGGGAGTAAAATCGCGCGCGATCTGATCCATTCCAATAGATCAAATTCTCAGTCGAAAGACCACGTGAAAGCAGAGGTTCCAGCAATTCGCACGTAGCCTTTGTACTGGGTCCGCAATTGCACCGATTTTACTCCCGGAAAAACACCCTGTACGGGGCCTTCACCTCGGACTAAACATCGCGTTGCAATACGCGCGCGAGCTGACCCATTCCAATAGATCAAATTCTTAGTTGGAAGGTTTTTAGCGGCTCGTACGTAGGCTTTGTACTGGGTCCGCAATTGCACCGATGTTTACTCCGTGACAAATGCCATATACATACAGGTACAGACCATTCGACTCCGAGACTCGCAGAGCGAGCTCGCAAAATGCCACTGAGGGCTCGCGCGAGACAAAATCACCGAAATCCTCCTGCTTGCAGCCCTTGCCGCGCGAGCTCGCTCTGCGTCGCCGCGCCCTATCCTTCATCATATGGTGGCACAACTCTGAAACCCGCCTATGGGGTATGATAATGATGCCGCGCCGTGCTGGAGGGACAAATTGACCGACTTCAAAGCATATGCACTAGATTGGTTTTAGAGCGCCCAACGGCTGCGCAAACAATGAGAACAACTCTCACTTCGCACATTTAGAACATACAGGAAACTCCAAGCGGCCAAGTGGACACGGCGCCTTCACGAACGCATAACCAAGCGCAACCAGGCTAGCAAACCAACTTTCACGTCTAGGGCCTCATAGCATTGCGTAGTATTTATGATAGCCAATCACGCTGACCATCTTTGTTATCGTTTCAGGGATCCCATCCCTGATCTGTATCCATGTGGCCGTTTGGATTTCCCTGTATGTATCGATGCGCCACGTGTACTTCGGAATGGAGCTCCGCCGCGATCAATGTCGCGTTCAGCTTTTTTTCTGACACGAGGTGGCTGCCCGCTTTGCGCCACCACTGTCTGTTTCTACGAATGCATTGGATGCCGTTCGATGTGATAAGGAGTGTTGTTTTTCCAGGGCAGAAGACGCGTCAACGAAATAATTCCCTTCTGAATCATGTCAGCAATATGTACTAGATATGGCTGGAAGGTGTAATCATATAGAACTCTTATTAATTCATACCTGCAGTAGAAGTTTAACCCTTTCAATGGGGGCGACAGCTGTCTTGGATATGGCTGCAGCGGTACCTCCAGTGAGCAGATCGACAGCGAACTTCTTCGGGTTGAAGGTCTTCTTCTTGCCTTCCATGAAGCCCTTGAATCCGCCGGCGCCGGCGCCTCCTTCCTTCTTCGCCTCACCACCGCCCGACATCGCGCGCTCCTGAATAATGACAGTCGATCACCGCCGCACGACCTGTGCAAAACGCGTCGAATCGTGCCCATACACGTCATCACGTACGCTCCACAGGTCTGCTGCGTTCAGATTTGGCGGGAAGTTTGAATTTGCAAACGCGATTCCCGCCGCGCATAAAAGCACGTTGCGATATATATGAGTGAAGCATGGACGGGTTTCCAGTGATTCTTTGGTTTTTGATCCCAGATGGAAAATCACCCTACAGCTAAAAACAATATGTAACAAGGACTAGATGTAGATGAGAGAGGTGCGATGGAATTATATGTGTGTATTTTAGTACAACAGACAAAACTCGCATGGAGGCAGTTCTCACGGAAGTATTCGCATGTGAGGTCCACGAAGATCAATATATACTGAATGCGTTATTGCTTCGAACACATGTTGAAGACTGCAGTGAGAGAAGTTTGACGTCTGGCGGTTATAGCATAACGTAGGTCCTACGTTAGACGTTTTTGCAGTTTTCACCGCGGCGCGACGAGATGCGGCGCGACAAGACAGTCGCGGCGAGGTGACTTCCCGCCGTCCGACACGAGCAATGGGTTGTCAGAAAGTGTCGCAATGCGAGCGGTCGCAAGGAATGCTTTAGAGCGCGCTGCAGAAAAAATACTGTGGAAGGACTCTGTTTGCGTCATTTGCCGCGACGAGCCGCCCTAGTTCGCACTATGTCGCCGCGCGACGCGGCGCGGCAAAGCTGAAAAAACGTCTCAGTGCAATGATGACGGAACCATCAATCGAAACCACTCATATCCTGCGTCATAGGCGAGCACGCACGAGAACGCCTCGCGACCGCCGCGCGCAGACGCGAGCGCCTCATCTGGGTCTGGGCTGAAGTGCGTTTATGCTTACCCTTCATCATGCAGTAGTTATGCGACTGACGCACTCACGCTTCTCGTATAAACGGGAAACGTAACTGGATGCGTGCGACTGACGCGCGTGTGTCTACGCGATGAAGAATAGAGCACAGTCGCATAGCAGTTGCAGCTCAGACGCACGCGTTTACGGCCTCGCGGCGGCCGCGCGTTGTTTTCGTTGAGGATGTATATGCCGTGTTGATCGGTCTTCATGGAAAAACCCTCGCAAATGGATACGTGTGACTGACGACTGACGCACGCAGCTAGTATAAATTACCATTAAGTCCGTCTTGAGTTGTCAGAGAATCATAAAAATACAAGGCGTGCTCAAAAGTTCTGGAACAGATGCATCTAATTTTTCAAACCATAGCTCGGCCTAGGGTCAACATTTTTATCTTAAATAAAACACTAGCACCTGTCCAATGCGGCATGAGCTAGCTTTTCTGAGCCAGATAATTAATGGCTTGTACTCGAAAGAGCCACAAGCGTCGTTTTTTGAAGGGGATCTGCTCAACAAAAGTGTTACAGCGCGAATGAACCCCTAGATGGCAATCTGTTCGAGATTGATCTGAAGAGTACACGGCAAGGATCATAAGCTCGAAGAAACTATGTGATTAGCGGAAGTTCCAGGCTATCTCTGACATGAAAAGCATTGCGGGATCGACCAACCGCACGAAGCAAAACGACGTTGAACAATGCACTATCAACAACTGCCCCAGAACTTTTGCACGCACCTGGTACAAGAAATCATCGATTATGTACGTGCGGAACGTCGGCGAACGCACGACGACACGGGCAGGGCGCCTCCGCTCGACGGTGCGGGGACAGACTTTTCAAAAATACTCTGTAGAAGAGATAATACTTTGTATGAGGTTTCTTTATTCAAAATTGAAGTAGACTTCAAGGTACTCCCTCCCCTCCCCCACCTACCCCCCCCCAACCCCCTCCCCCCATCTGCATCTACCATTGCTAAGCAGCTATATGAACTTTTCTATTGTTTGCTTCGTCTGTAGTACATTATAGGAATGATCGGGGTCCTATCCGATAGGAGAACGAAGGATGCGTATCGATCCCCGTCAGACTCTGTTCGGCGGAGAGTCTGTTTTTGCTCGATCAAAACGATTTGCTTGCGAGTCGGCGTCAGACGTCAAAGCAACGACGCGTCGTTCCCATCACGCATCCTACAGTTGCAGGCCTGCCCCGATGCGAATCGAATTCCAACGTATTATAAATATAACTAGAGTTGGAAAACACAACAAATGTCTTTCAAAATCAGATCCCATGCTCGACCATCTTTGAATCATCGCAATGTGGAGCGTTAGTACTGGAATAAAATTAACAAACAATCTTGGACAACTGCTCAAAACAATTTCCACTAGATGTTCAAAATTCTTTGAATGAGCAGCAAATTTTTCCCTGAGTGCTACCTTCCGTAACTTCACAAGCCTACATCCTTGCTGAATGAGAAAGTGAATCTGAATGAGAAGAACACTGCTATTTTGCAGACTTGAGAGGAGTCTCATAAATTGATCCATACACAAAAGAAGAGAAAGTTCTGGTATTATTATTTCGATAACTTTAAAATGAATAAAATCGGTGCATAATTTCACTATCATTGATCATCTTAATTAAATAAAGATTGAAGGAGAAACTACGCTCTGAATTCATTTGTGGAATTTGAAGCCATGACCACAAAGCAGTGCTCTTACGAGGCATCTGCTTGGGTACACGCGAGATAAGACATATGTTCTACGACACCATTATCACCACAGAATCCATCTTTCACATCTGGAACTTCAGTACATTAACGTGGATTTCACAGAGTCTAGAGCAAGCAAGCATTTTTTCCTTCTTCGCACTCATTCCACAATTTCAGAGCAAGAAACCAAAGAACATTTCCATGCAAACTACGTTAGTTTGGCCAAAACTGCACTACACTAGCGCTGAGTTTCTTCATGAGTCATGCTACATGTAATAGAAATATTAATAATAGTGTTCAGCGCTCTGAGGAAAACGCTCAGCATATCCAAGCTTATCTTTGCTCTGTGATCTTTGCTCAGATAATAAAAATTTGATTCTTGAACAGGTTCGCTGATACGTCATGTAGGCGTTTCTCTGAGGGATACCATGCTATAAACGCCGCCAAATTTCAGCCAGATTCAGGTTCGGGGAATCCCCTTCGCTCACATGCCCGAAATTCCTTTTCCACTTCATAGTTTAAACATCACGTTTCGTCATTTTTACATCATGACCATAGTTGATTAGTTCTCGATCACACTGAAAGTTTATCACATCCATCTGCGACATTGCTCAGGCTACAGGATCTGGACTAGAAATCTCTGTCATCAACAGCGCACCAGCTAGGCCTCGAACACCTGACTGCCACTCTTTCCAGGGTTACTATTCATAACAGCGCATGCATCATTGAGACTACCCAGGGTTAACTCGTTAACACCTGTAAATTTACCAATCGTCAAATCGACCGACAACAGACTTACCCTCGGTAATCTCAACGATGCACGTAGGCCATGAACGCACAATCGAGGGAAGCTAAGTTAGCAAAGTTCACTTTTTACGTTCTGTGTCTCTTAACCCGTCACGCATTCTAAGCAGTCACGTCAACTATCGCTGGTTCGCTTGGTCGCTTTATAAGTTCCAGCCCAGCCTTTGACCTAATCCTTGTAAGCGGAACAACCCATTAGTAGAACGCTATACGAGATCCGCCTCAACATCTACAACACCTAGGCGTGTACTAATGGAAACGCTGCAAGTTTCAGCTTTGTTGCAACCCGTTTAGTACATTTCGAAATTGATCAGTAAACCATAATTTTTTTTTGGAAGAAATTTCTCGCGACCGAGCCTAAATTCACGGCCTTGTCTGAATCCAGGACATCAACCTCAGCCATGTCCTTACCACATCTCCCCCTTCCAGGGAGAAGATCCAGAAAATCCAAGAACTGTTCCCAACTATTTGCCTGCGCCCCCAGGTGAGGGCGGCAACAGTTACATTCCCGTTCTAACCGGTTCAAATCTTTTTTCAGGATGAGTTAAAAATTTGTATACTCAAAATTCCTGCTCTTTCAAGATTCAAAGCCGACTATCAGTAGTATCAATAGTGCATTCGGGGTCGACGCGTCGAACGATCTCACTTTCGGGATACAATGAGTTAATCTTTTATGTCTAGTAGAATCTCCACCTCCTACTTATTCGTAGGAGAATGAAGTGTTCGAGACACATTAGCGTTGCACAGGTTTAAGATCGTTTCGTATTTTGACTACATCAAGGTTCACACACGCGCTTGAGAAGAATTCGGTGAATAACCCCACAATTTCACAACACCTGATGATCATTCATGAAGTTGGTGCCACTGTGGCAGAACAGGCTCATTTTCATGAATGTGACAGTAGCCTGCAGCCATCGATCGCACACTTATCCCCGACAGCACTGAGAGCGTTTGGATCAAGAGGAGTGAGAAAACTTTGATGGCACTCCGAGTTACACGTACATCTTGCAAGATACGAAAGATTGCTGAAGAACCGAGACAGCGTCACTTCTTGAAAAACAGGCCTTTGCTGATGTCTCTCTGTTTCACGTGCACTTCTGGTATCGATTCGGTGGTGTCTTTGCACTTCCGCGTACACATGGAATTCGCTTTTTGGTCCCTCGTCGAAGTGTTTCTTCTTCTTTTGGGCTTCAGAAAGGAATTTACACATAGCACATTGCTGGAGAATGAGTGGTACATGGGCAATTAAGTGTGGGAGAATGCAAGTGATCTGCATTTCTTCCGATCGTTTAGGCCCATGGCATACTTCAAGCAACATCGTTGCGGTAAAGAAAATGAATGGAAATGATGAGAACAAAGTGTCACAAGTTCTCACAAATTATCACTCAATTTGCGTTTATTAGCCTGTTGCATGTGAGCAATTGTGCGAAAACTTTTGATGATGAACAGCCGCAGTGACAGCGTCGCTGTGTAGTGTGCCGTAGGCCTTAGGAAGGACTTTGACTGGGTAAACTGGAGTTGGGGGGGCCACTCGGTATAAGTCGATGATATGACCTGTCCTACACGTTCTGACTTGTTTGCATTACAGGTAACTACTGTACATTAGGAGAGCTAACAAGTCAGAACGTTCTGGACATGTCAGCTAACAAGTCTGAACGTGCAGGACAGGTCATTTTATCGACTTATACCAAGTGCCCCCCCCAACTCCATTTTACCCCTTTGACTTGTCAAACACGGTTGGATTTGGCCACCGAGGTCATTTCTATCAGGAATTGCATACAAACTTAAAGGCAGTGTGCCACCTCAGGGATCGCGTTCGAGAACCCCTCATCTCAGCCGAACATATGCGAGCTGCTGAGCGCAAAAATGCCTTTTAGATTTCAGGGAAACGTCAAAAACCCCATAAGTTACGCGATTCTTTGGGCGGCGGACGAAAGGCTTCATTCTGCAACAAAACCTTGGTGAGAGTGCGAAATGGTTCTCCAACATGATAATACTTGTTCCGTCAATAATGGCTACTGCCGAAAAGTTCATTTTGCAATCTCAGAGGGAGGCAGGGGTCCACCTCATTCCGCCTGCTGGAAGTATTAACATATCGTAGACCTTCTCGCCATGTTGATCCCAGTAATGTACATCAACAGGCTCAAAAGCGACGAAAGCCCCACCTTTGAAAGGCTCGGACTGGCTGTAAATTTGGAGCCCGGAGGAGGATCGTTCCAAGGTTCGATCGCTGTGCTGACTGGCTGCCACGGCTGCAGCGTTGGCCAATAAATCTTGGCGTGTCCAGTCGATAAGATCAACGGCTTCACAAGTCAACTCGGGTTAATCAAATTTGTCCTTCAAATTAGGGTTTTTGGGCCGCTTTTTTCATATTTCAAGCATATCATTGAAATTAGCGCGTCGAGTGAGACGCTATAGGGGATCCCGATCCCCACCATGAGGTGACATACTGCCCTTAAAGGCTGCACTCACGATGGCTTTCATATCCGAGAATTCGAGTGTCTCGGTCCTTCAGCAATGGTCCCAACAATGGATCTATGAGACTCACCTTCGTAGACATCAGCATTCTCGAGAGTAGATGGGTAACCGCCTATCCTCTGGATGAGTTGTAGAATGAAAGGAGATCACTGCCTTTCTCTTTGGTAAAACTTGTTTCCAACCGATTTCCACCCGTCATACCTGACTATACCCGTTTCAACTCGTCCACTCTTTCCCCTAGGATCGAAACGGGGCTTTCAGACCCACGTTTTTGCAAATTTGGACAAAACTAATCAATGTATTCGTGTTCATCATTGCAGGAATTGAAAAAAATTTCCCGTGGGTGATGCCTTTGAGCCTTTAGGGTAAAGCGACTCCCGTTACCTGAGGAAACGTGCCCTCTAGCTATGAGGCATAATGAGAATAAGCGCCGCTAAATGATCATGCGCTTGTTCAGTTACCATGGTAAGATAATTTGCTCCTCAGAGCTTTGAAGCATGACACGCTCATACATCTGTGAATTTTAGACATGAGTTTTTAACAGTATCTGAGCTAGTTCGATTAAATTGTTGATTGCGTACATGACGAAAACAGCTTTTTCAGCACTTTGTTGAAACCCAACCCAGTAGACAAACGAGAAAATACACAACTCTCTTGGAAAATCTCGAGCAAACACAGCTCTTTCCAGTTTGGGTAAAAGGATAAGTACAAAACAAAAAGTTGAATTGAACAGTTCCATAAACTGCTATATCTGCAGGGTGGCCGAAAATTACCCGTGCACCTATACTTCGACGCTGAAACCTTGCAGTGAATAATCGTGAATTCAAATTTCAAGGACAGTTTGTGGACCGTTTTCTGACTAATTCATGATCAGTTTTCGTATTTTTGTCTATTACCGGGGACGCATGCGCTCGGAAGCTAAAAGACGCTATAGCGCGATTCTCGTTGACAAAACTAACATTCTATTTTTTTGCCACTGCTCCTGCACAACAAAATCGTTCGGGTCCAAATTTTTGAAGTGAACTGAGCCGATCCTCCACTACACAGTATTCTCAATGCCTAATAAAAAAGTTTAAACTAAGATTGTGTTTGGAAATGCTTAACTCTGGTGAACCGGCGCAGGGAAATTTAAGTCTCAGCATTTGTACCGCCTCTATAAGGGCTATCCAATGTCTGAATTGTGTTTGCCAGAACTGAGTCTATGTACAGAATTCCAAGCAGCTAAACAAGACTTCCGAATCTATAGCAGACTCCACAATCTGTAGCAAAGATGGAATATCCTCAGTACATTACCAAATCATGCTGGGGTATGGCTGTCAGTGAACGCTGAGAGCCTCTTTAACCCCCTTCAGGTCAACAGTAGTTCGATAGATGGGGACGAAGCTTGTTTGACATCTTATAGTAAACTAAAGCTGATCGCGATAATTTCTCCGTGACAGAGAAACCTTGGCGTTCCTCGTTCTTCGGAAACTGATGGACACCTCTGCTGCATGCATTGCGCGTTATCTGACTGTGCACCCATGCTCGTATAATTGAACTGTGTGGGTGCACGTAAGGTGCAGGGTGACCTGTCGTGTGTGTCGAGTGTTGCACTTGGATGTGGAACCCACCGTTCTCTCACATCCACGGATGCGATCGATTGAGTTGCACAAACCAGAGGATTACACTCACAAAGCAGTGTATAAGTATTGACTTGTTAAAGTGTTCTCTAGACGAGCAATCGAAGGGCGTTCTACTGTCGGTTGCCAGCGGATTGAGAAGCAAACAAAGACAGATTTGTTTCACAAGTGCGACGATACCGAGGGGGCCAAGCAATGTTGCAAATGCACTGTTCCTTAATTAGATATGGTCTTTTTTTCCTCCGATGGCCGGGATTGCGAATAACTCGATATCTCTGGATTTATACCTGTCAACTCAGTTAATCCGGTTTTTGGACCCTTCTGAACAATGCAGTGGGACAATAATGACTAGAACTGCTATACATCAGTCCTGCATTGCTTTTTAGAAGGCTATGCATTCGCACATGATTTACAACGAAATAGCGTTTGCGACGTGCCTTTAGGGATCGAGCCAACACCTTATCTACCTTGGGGTAACATTTGGGCGCATTTTGCGGCACCTGAGTAGTATTCTACACGAAAGGCCAGCTCAAAAGATTAATCTGAGAAGCCGTATAAAAGCACACCGGAGCTGTGAGGTCATTCAAGAGGTATGGGTGCTAGTCCGGTACATTGGTGTTTGGACGCCTTAGTCATTGGTCTTTATTATCTGCGATGACCTGAGTATCCCATCCCGATGTCCCATGCTGAGTGCATAGGCCGCTCTCACTACTGACCGTTCTCTCTGCCACAATGCATACTTCAATTCTTTCTGTCCTACTTCCACTATTTTATTGTGGACAAGTGCTTTCCTCCTGGACGTAGGTCTAGGATAATCACCAAACTAACCTACATTTGTTGCCTACATGTGCATCTCGTGATCACTTTTCCTGAATAGCCGTGGACCTTATGCAAACGAATTCTTCCAGAATGGAGGGCGCAACTCTTCTCTCAGCCAACGGTATCAGACTGTTTCTTCTTGGATGGATTCTAACCGCTATTACTAATTTCCCCGCAGCCTTCACCCATACCTCCGTCAATTCCGCAGTCCTGAAAATGAATGAGTACCTGAACGATTCCTATACTGATCGCTACCGACCACTCGACCACTATGAGGTAAATTCGCTCTTTTTCTTAGAATCTATTTTTATGTCTTCTTTTTTCCAGGTTTCCTTGATAAAATCTGGCATAAACAGCGTCTGGTACGTGGGCCAAGTCGCAGGGGCTGTGATGAGCCCGTACGTGTGCGATAACTGGGGAAGAAAACGTTAGTTTCCTTCCTGTTATGTCAACTGTTAATTGGTAGTGATTGCAAGAAAAGATGCAGTGGTGCAAAATGGTTAACCCTAATAGTATGAAGGCATAGCAATTTCTTCCGATCAGGGAAGCAAATTCACTACACTCCTTCATGTCGGTGTAAGTGATGTAATTCATGGACGACCTTCCCCCCCGCAATGATTGAAGCTTCCCTTTCGTTCAGCCTGCTAGTTAGTAATGACATGTATACATATCTTATCATCTTTACCACATTGTATCACTAGCTGAGACCATTCGCTCGAACAAAGTATGCTATTTTTATCAGGAAACTCCTCCACTTCAAAAAGATAGGTGAATCACTATCTCCACGGTGACGTTCAAGAATCCCTCCATAGGCTTATAACTATGAAGTGTGGATCCCGATAGATAATGGTGTTGAACATGTGTCGGATTAAGCTGTGTTTTAGTTTAGACGGTTTTTTTGTACTGCCAATAAGTTTCAAAACCACATATACCAAAAACTGTGGGGATGAAGGTACTATAATAATTTTTCCCCTTTGATAATGTGGAGCCTCGCGCCAGAAAGCAGAATTTGCGATATTTCTTCGCAAAGGAACGAAAAAAGTCTGTTTTTGCACCCAGCGCTACCTGTGACGAAAGTGCTTACATTATGAAAATCGCAAATGAAAAACACCAAGCGTTGGTCCAGGCCAACCATCAGTACGAAAAAAATAAAAAAGGCTTTGTATTTGGTGGAACCAGAGTGATCTAGTGTGAATGAGACGTGACGTGGACACGGTGAAGCTATTGAATAAGCACGTTATCGGCAATAATCAAGCAATTTAATCATGCATTGATCGAAAAGAAGACAGAAATGGGACAGAAGACGTGGCAACGACATTTTGGCGCTCCATTTCCTATTAAAAAACTAGCTGAAAAAACGCTGTCATCGCTTGGTTTGGAGCTGTCACCCCACCCGTTGTATTCAATAGACTTGGGTCCATCAGACCGCCACACATTTATTTTAGTCAATGATGATTGCTCTTGCTGAACGGGCTGGTGTGGGGAGGAGGTGGGGATGGTGGGGGCCACTTACACAATTCGTCTGTATGTTAAAGATGTAGCCGGAGCGTGTCCTGCTGCAAGGACCCACTGTAGCAAATATCCTTTCGCACAGAATTATCTCTGGACCCTCGGAAAACCCCAAGCGCTTTCCATTGGACAAGAATTGCTGAAATCAAGGATTCAGAAAGGAAAATGAAGTATGGAGTGATTTATCAGAGATAGCAGCGATAGTAGTCATAAGTAAGGGTGAAAACTACGGAGACTTCATAGCATACATAGAAACGTTGGGTTGCTTCAAGTTGCTCTGGTCAAGCCTTTTTTTGGAGTAAAATCTTCCTTCTTGTGAGTACGTTTCATTAAATAATGGCATGCATTCGTCAATTAAGCGGACTTTCGCAAACAAACGATCCTAGAGAATCGTTAGATTTTGTAGTTCATGAGAAATTGAACGAGGGCTGACAGCAACTGCGGAGCGCGCTCGCTTCTCTTCAGGCCAGATGTCATGGGTAACTAAGAGCCTTCACGCCTTGCTGAGCACTCTTTGATTCCCTTAAGAAAAGCAAAAAAAAAAAACTCGAAAATGGTTGTGGCTAACAATGGAGTATATTCCAAACTAAGAACCTCTTTCACTCCTTATCAAAATAGAAGTGTTATCTTGGACCAAAACAAAACTCGCGGTTCGCAGCTATACACCTAATATTCATAGAAAAATCATTAAAACTAAATTCGTGAAGACTGAGTTGTAACGCGATTTCTGCTGAATTCATAGGTAAACCAGTGGGATCCGTAATTTAGAGAACAAAAACAGGCACACGCCTAATTTCTATACTATTACTTTTATGTCGTGAGGAAATACGCTTCAGGGTAACATTTCCGAACAAAGACTACAAATTTCTGGTGATGGGAGGACATGTAGATGCAGTTAGCGATCACCGTAACTAATGGTTGTAGGGTACTGCAGAGATCACCTCGAAGATTATCGTATATGAGAAATATGAAAAAGAACGAACGACTCCGAGGGGTGCAACTGTACAGCCTAACGTCCCGTTTTAGCAGCCTACATTATCTCAGTGGTGGTGATGACGGCCGCGTGTGGAATGCAGATGATTGCGTCCCTCACGCCATTTCCAGAGGTAGATCCACCCGTTTGTGCTCTTGGGCCTAACCTCACCTGGGCTAGGAATCATGGAATGATAACCAAGCATACTAACGATGTTTAGCACCATTGGTTATCGTACAGATTATGCAACCCTAGTAGGTGCAGGCCGCAGAAGTTGTGCTGCTAACCCTGTTTTGCTTGGTTATGCTTTCATGAATCTTAGCCCTGAACGTTGCGGTGATGCACTCACACGCTAACCGCAGCTCGTCTTCACCTTCTAAACATGTGATTCAGATCTTGATAGTTGGTCGAATAATCACAGCCGTGTTCTCTCCTCTTAGTGATGCAGCACTCATACTTTACCTACAGGTATGCAAGCAGTGCTTAGTGGGCATAGTCTGGGCGTTGGATGAAATCTGCCTGGTTTTTAGGAAATTTCTCCGTCAAATCTCAGAGGCACGATGTCATCTCTGTTTTCAACGGGCTATGCGGTTATGTGCCTTTTTGGAGTGTTTCTAGGTCACGAAGATGTCCTCGGTTAGTCTTATTAATTCTCAACAATGAAACATTAATAATCAGCGTATAGCGTGCTTTCTCTGCAATTTATTGCTTGTATACCTCAACAGAAATTCGGTTTGGAGTGTATGAATTTGCTTAATCCCTGAAGTCCCAAAACAATTGAATGAGCCTCAAACTGTATTATCGGTTACCAGTACGTCCTCTGCAGGTCACTCACTCACAGTTCTGCTCTTCGTGCCAGTGATCCCCGGAGTAATCTCCACACTTATCTTGGTCTTCCTACCAGAAACGCCTAAATTCTTGATGATATCACGGTTTGTTTCTCATCTGAGTACACTACTATGTGAAAATAATCTGCCACCTCTAATTTGTTAATTCAGCCACAACATGAAGGCAGCGCTGGCTTCGCTACGTTTCTACCAAGGGGACCGCGAAGAGTTGCAGGACGAACTGGACAAGCTGCAGGTTGAGAGCAAAGGTGGCGACGCTGAAGAGTCTCAAGGCGGTATGAAGGTCAGCAGTTACTAGAGGGCTCGGTCTGTGACGGTGTCCGACAGCCTGGATGGTGCAGCTTCAGATGATCATGAGCACTCGTCATCTTCGTCGTGCTCTCACCATCTCAGTTGCCGTTCTGGTGCTGACACTTCCGTTCTACCCGATCCTCCAGAACAGCACGTATTTCTTCACTCACCTGAACGTTCCAAAGTGAGTCAGATTCTATCTGCCCCCATTGTTATTTGCCTTGAAAACAAAAACCAAGGTGTACTTTCAGCCATATTGCCCAGCTCTCCTCATCTTTGCTGATGGTACTGCTTACATTCGCCTGTATCACCTCGACGTCCATAGTCGATAAGCTTCCAAGAAGGTGGATGCTGTTGACCGCAGGCTCATCGTGCATGCTCTCACTGACGGCATTCGTCGTCGCTGCGGAATGTGGCCTCCAGGCTCTAGCCGTAGCTTCCGTGTTCGTGTTCGTCTTTTCTTACGGGTGAGGTTTTTTTTGTTAAACTCGTATTTTGACCGTCAGATTTTTCGCTTTTCGTATGCAAAGCATTCATAAGTCAATATAGGTTCTTTCCTCCTGTCTGATAACTTTATTAATCGCCGTAATCGCCAATATAATCACTCTTGTTAACAATCAGAACGTGCCTATCTGCCAGCGGTGGGATTGATGAACACTTCTAAAAGGTAGTGTTCCGCCCAAAATTCTAAAATCTCTCTGAAAAAAATTGGTTTTTCTGTTCAAGCGACTCAATTCAGTCGGCTACAGCAAGTTGCGGTGAAGACAGTAAGGGAAATCCCACATTTCTCTGAGAATTCGTTCTCTCACTTGTGAAAATCACGGTTCCAAAAATCCATAGTTTCCTAACAAAACAAGGAAAGTAGAGCTTTGTGCAGGGCTTTCGAACAGTATGGGGCATTCTCCCAGAAGATAATAAGTGTGCAGAAAGATTACTTATTCGAAAAATGTGACAGCTATCTTGTCAATGCCGTTGTAAAAATTCCACGAATCATTATTCCATTTCAACAGAAGTTCTGATGAAAACGAAGTGATAACAATCAATGAGTGGAAGAAACAGATGTATCAGACTGGTGCATAATTATATGACAATACGATCGATTTATAATGAAAATTTACAATTAATATTCATTATTCACATTACTTTATAATTTTTTTCTTCCGACTTTTGGTTCAGAGTGATTAGTACCCACTATACATCAGAATTAGCAACTTTTTCAGAGTTGGAGTCGGCCCCGTCGCATGGTTCATCTCTCCTGAGCTGGTGCCGCTGCAGTACCGCTCAGCAATGTTCTGCATATGCTATGGTATCCATTCCATGCTAGTCGTTCTCACCAACTTCGCTACTGTACCTTTGCTAGGGGTGAGTGAGCACTCATTTTTTCATTCAACTGACACCTTCCGAAACCGTATCTGGTACTCGTAATGAACTCTGAACCGGTAACTGACAGCACCTCAGCCAAAGACAATTACACGGGGAATACTCGGGAGGGTGAATCAGCATCGAAGACAGTAAAGGATGAGATGGTCGGCGTTAATTAATCCCGTTCGTGGGATACGCCACGCATTCGACTTGATTTCTGTAGTCGTGGGGGCAAGTACATTCAGCAAATGCACAGTGACGATATTTGCACAAAATTTTTTGAGGAAAAAAATCGAACGAAGTCGTTGGAGTTTGAACATTTATAGGAACTAGCACGTATGAGCTGTTGAAAGCTTCATTAAGCTTCATTTTCCATAGAGATAAGAAATTACTTCTGGATGCACCTTGACTAAATCAAAGTGTAGTAGGTAGTATGTGGGGTAGGTAACATCTCAGCAAAACTGAAACTTTCAAACTTCCAAAAATGACTGTTAAAACATGTATGTATATATAGTGTATGTATGTAAACAAAAACAAAACATTTGTGTAAACATGTAGTGCTTCCACTAGCTTCGTGGTTCGCCTTATTCCATGTTTGCGGCTATGTGCAATACTTTTTTGATCTCGTCAGCTTGCAATGGTTCATATACTGTAACAGTAAAAATAGCTTTACAACTCCCTCCTTTTTTATGTTGCGGAGCAGTTCCCGTGTGCATTTACATAGTCTCTGTAGCCCTTTAGCTAAAAAAAAACAACAGATATTTACTCTGTAGAATACCATATTTCTAGTTCCCAACTGTTTGAAAGCAATTCATGTTGAGCTATGGCAGCTGGTTGACCTTTACACAATTAACTGGACCACTTTGTTGTACCGTAATCGTTAGTTGTTCTGAGACTGTGGTAGGTGGTCGGTGCGGTGCCTCACAAAATCCCTCTGAGCTTGGCAGGATGGTTGTTTGATACGGTGATCACCAATACCGACATTACTGGACATACCACTATCCTTGTTCTAGCTGGAATAAGCATTTTTCCACTTCGCAAACCTAACGGACTCCTCGAATATTCACTGGATTCGCGAACTATAGAGATTTGTGTAAGAGAAGCATCTAGGTGGCCACGAAACCTATTTCCAATGCAAGCATAGGTAGTTTAGAATTTTTTTAAAAAATCAGAAAGACCCCTCCTATCGACTTAAAGTTCCATCACGATGGCGCATTAATTATGCATTGTTTCCACTACTACAACTCTCTAGTAACAGTATTATTCCAGGCGATCGGTGCCGTATGCTTCGTGCCCATTTACATTATCCCATGTTCTCTGGCTCTCGCTTACGTCTACTTCTCACTGCCGGAAACAAAGGGAAGAGACACGCTGGATATCGTCGAGGAACTGAAAGGACACACAAGGAAACGCAATGTTATAAGCGCCTAGTATCTACTATTGGCACCATGAAATGCCACATCGAATGGAATCCACATTGATCTCAGCGATTTCGAAGCGAAATTGAAATTGTCTGTATATTATGAGAATTGAATAAAATATTTATCTAACATCTGATTATTATTAACAAGATAACGACGTGTAGAATTGCTTGCCAGCAAAAACCTAGGATGATTCTGAGAAATTTCACGGAAGAATAACTCTGTAAGAGTAGTTAGGAACCTATAACATCAATGACGCATGAAAAAGAAATTGGAGACGGCACCCAAGCTAGACAAAACCTCGGATGGATAGCGCATAATGGGACCGCGATGGAATTCGCATGCTCAGCATTGAGGCATCCATCCCTCGAACAGAACAACGTGAAAGTGTGAACGACATTAATCCAAACAAATCACAGTTAAACAATGCACAGGAATTATCTCGAAGTAGTGAATACCGTGCAGTCGACAAAGACGGTTGCTTGCGATGTGTACAAAGCTGTGCTTGCCAGGAACCGCAATTAATCTGACATACAACCCGTTGAGGAACCGGCGAATACTGGAACCCAATGAATGAAGTGGAAAGAGTGTTCTAGTAACACGTCCAATCGTATGCGAGAGCTCTCAACTACAACCAATCAGTGATTCTGGTCAGCAGTTGGAGCAAAGCAATGCACAGGATGAGTTGAACTGATGCAAATCCAACGCCATTTGACTGGTACTCGTATGAACGCGCTGTAAGGAGGACAGGTTTGTAACAGATTGTAAATTTGGCTAGAAAGCACAGGAAAGAAATGCTGGAAGGTGCAACCCTCACCTACGTCCTCGTGCACAACGAACGCGCCCTCCTCGTTTCCAATTCGATTGGTGCCTAGCAATATGCTATCAGACGCTCCACTGAGAACATCTTGCATCAGTGGTATGGCGTCCCAAAAAGAGCTTTCTCCTTTCGTGGCTGCATCCGTGGCTTCCTGAAAACACCACGGAATATGTATGTATGTCATTTTGAAATATTTGTTAAAATTTCTTTCATCCTTCTACAAATCCAAAGACAAAAGAAAAACTAGTACTATCATAAATAAACGATAAGTAGTTGCTTAACAAACTGCTCAGTTTATGATCAACCCCATCCCTGAGAATAAGTAAACAAATTTATTAAAATTATTAGAAAATTGATGAAAGTTTCGCACTTTTACTGTCTTATTCTTCATTCTTTCAGCGCAGGTCAGTGCAATGTTGATGTTTTTTTTATTTCAATATTTGTCTCTGATTATTCAAACTCGAAATTTCTTTCGATATCCTTCATAAAATTTCTGCCGACCAGGTCCTGTGCTAGGATTCATGAAATGATAACCAAGCAAACGCAGGCCAGCAAACCAACTTTTGTCGTCTGCGTATCTTAGCACTATGCAGTCAATATGATAACCAATCGCTCTAGCCATCCTTGCTTTGCTTGGTTATCGCTTCATGAATCCCAGCACTGTTTTTAACGAATAACCCTGTTTTTCCCCACGCCCCCTCCTTCTATCTGCGATCACAACTGCTGGCAATGCATATTCCATGTTCCATAAGCAAGCTTAAAGGAGAAATGAATCAAACGTGAGGTATTTCTATCAAGCGCGGGGTCCTGAACTCGTTCATCTTTTACAGCATAATTTCCTCTCTCTTAACTGCTGACGTGTTATCAAGGGTTAGGGAGGCACACAATTTTAGTAGTGTACCAAGAAAACGTAAACATGTTGATGTTCCAGTATGACGCTTGGAAGTCGTCTTACCTTACGATCATGTTCTAAAGGCGTGTCAAATGTGAACGTCCCTGTCGCTCCTTGCTGGGCCAGCGCAGCAACCTAAAACCCATGGATTTGAATTTCCGACAAACATATACAAACAAATGTTTAAATCTCACCTTTTGAAGCTGCTCTTGATTTAACCCATCGGGAATCTTTTGCTCCCGTCGCTGTGGCTGAGAAAGCGAATGAGCAATAGCAGAAAACTTTGGATTACCTGTAGTAAAACATTATTTCTGTAGATATGATACCGTTAAATTCAAGAACAGCCAGAACTTTTGAAATTACCATGATGAAGATC
This sequence comes from Ancylostoma caninum, assembly GCA_037903475.1. Lineage (NCBI taxonomy): Eukaryota > Metazoa > Nematoda > Chromadorea > Rhabditida > Ancylostomatidae > Ancylostoma > Ancylostoma caninum. The sequence continues at coordinate 451,772 of JBAJFG010000037.1, read as the reverse complement.
CTGCTGGAGCAGATCTTGGTGAATTTCACTGCTTTCGAAGTGCATCCGAGCATCTGGTGTGGTATTATGGACCTCAGAGTGATGGCGTACATGTATGACGAGTCGCATGTTGTCAGCAGCACAAACTCCGTACTGAGTATTGTTAATGCCTTCTTTTTCACCATTAGAGGTTGCTGAACGGATTATCTTTCATGATACATTATTACCTTGTAGATAAATCCAAATTTTGAACAGATCAACGAGTAAGGAACAAGATCAAGGAAAAAATAGGAAAATGGAATTAAAACTAGAAAGACCAAATTAAGAGAGGGATACAAGTTTTATAAGTCTGTCTGGATTCCTCTACAAGCCATGAATCAAAGAGAAACTCACAGATCCAGTAGTATGTCTCTCCGGGCTCAAAAAGTAAGGCTTCGGAAGAAGGAAGTGGACTGTATCGACGGACACCAATTATTGTAGCTTTCTGAGAAGAGCTACTTCCGTCACAGGTAACCACCAACGTCTTCTGAGTTTCCAGAAGACACTCTGTGAACGATAGTGCGCTAACCTGAAATGGTGTCGTCATTTACACAGGTAAGATTGTCATTGCACGAAATGAGGGAGTCGCAAGAAGGAAAACTCTGATTTACCTTGTGAATCTTCAAGTATCTCTTCTCGCTTCCAGGATCAGGACATACCACACGAAGAGTGTCATCCATGTTGACCGTAATGGTGTTCGCAATTCCATCATCAGGGAGTAGGAATCTGAAACCCAAATTGTCAAAACATTGCACGATTCGCTATGGAAACCTAATCCAATCTCTGTCGGACCCATTGCGCAATACTCGCCACCGACACCGAGCGTCTTCCGGTCAGTGCATTCGCCTGATTCGATCCCATTACAAGAGCCGGAAGACTTTGGCGGTCAGCCCTCTGTCGTTTTACGTCACCGACACTCATACAACACTTTATTAAATAGATTAGTAGACCAATCACATAAAACGAAGCAAGAGCTTTTTTCCTATGACAATTTCTATAAAGAGCCCAAATTCTGGAGACTCTAGAGAGGTAGTAGAATTACGCTCGGCCATAAACTGCATTGTGATTTATCCCACTTTATAACCAGTAATCTTTATGAAATTTACAACAACACACTACGAGTGCTACACAACATTTCTTCAATATTCCATGAAAGAAGAACGACAAGATCATGTTTCTCTCCAGAATGATGTACTTGCCCTACGCTTACACACCTTGCACTCCTCATCTTTCAGTGCTGCTGCAGCTAAGAAGTAAAACAGCGCAACTGGTGTCTCGTAAATTTACACCATGTCTCAATATTTAGTGAAATCCATCAATCGCTAATGACAGTACCAGCAGATTAACCATCAGACACATCTGATTTTCATGAGACTGACGAAGAATCACTCAATTCCTAGCTTTCTCTCAAGATAATGGAGCACTGAATATAATCTTCGGTCAATCCTATGCAGACTCAGGACCGCAAAACAACAGCAACAATGCACTTTCCTTGTACTCGATGAAATACTCATGGATTCACTTGATAGTATCTTATAAATGTCACTTCAACACCACTAAGCTGTCCTCCAGAAGGTCGTTCAGATTGTTTTGACCAAAACAATCAATCTTTCCAAGACCCTCTGTTTTCGGCTACCAGCGATACAGGTCAACACACAACTCTATATCCGTTGGCAGTATTTGTTTACTGACCGCCTGACACCTGTCCAGTCCAATAATTGACGGCCACAGTAGCAGCCATTTCCTCGCAAGGCAAACAGCGAAAAAAATCAGCTGCAATTAATGTGTGGGGAAAGCAAGCGTACAGCTGGTATGTCCCAGCATTCTTCCATCCAACTAATTACAACTACGTACTATAACTACAATACAGAACGCTCAGATTCTGCATATATAATTTCTAGAATACATGTGTGCATCTAACTGAGGACAAATATGGTCTGATAACGGAAAGTGTGAACACCACGGTGGCGTTATCTGATGAGTTTTTGGCAGTCCATCAAAGGCCTGCCGCCTATCGACGTGCTCCTATTTACCGGTCTATTAAAGAGCGACCGTGGAGTCGCGACAGACCGCGACGACTTAGACCATTCGACCGTTCACTCCCCATTCAGCCGAAGCGAACAGAAACTCCCAACCAGATGCGACCGGCTCCTATGAGAATCTTTCAAAGACGAACCACCTAGTAGACCGCGACCATGTGTGTTGAGGTCGTGACCAGCCAGTACCTTCCACTCATAAAGTACGCGGGAACCATAGATATGCAAATACTCCGAACAATGGCTGAGCCTGTCAGGTATGCATATTCGCCCATTTGACCTCAACCATGCTATTCATGCACTGTGAGCGCATGTCTCACAGCCTCAATTCCGTCGGTAAGTTAAAAGACGTGAATGCCCCATGCGGTACGGTAATGAACCTAATCGCCCAAAAGCTATCAGCACGCACATGTCTTCACGCTCCTTTGTATGAAGGAGCCCGAATCACACCCACAACACATAAAGACAATCTTCCGATCAGATAATGCGGCAAAGCACCCTCGTTCGTTTTGTAAAGGCATAGCAGATACGGCGAGGCGAGGGTATCTGGTAAAAGATAAACACTAAGCATTTCTAGCGCCGATTGGGAGAACACACCTAACAAACTCAGAATTGAGATGATGGTAAGTATGAAGTTGTCACAGTAAGTTGGTTCCAGTGGTGCGGGAAATCAACTTGCGAAAATGCGAGTGAGGTCGGACTCAATTAGAAGGCTCGGCAAAGATTCTGGTAATTGGTCATGTACTGAAGCGTGACCTCGGCATATCCGTCGACTACCAAAACAAGCAATAACAGGACGAATTGTGGACGAGGTTAACAGAAATATAGTTGCAGTTGTTATAATACATGTCAGAACTTAGTCACATGCAGGGTGTGCAAAAAGAAAATCCATTCATAGGACAGAATTTGAACTAATGGAGTCTGACAGCTCGATCGCCATACCTCATTCGGACCAATTTAAAATGGTTATAAATTTTAGACGACCGTGAGACGGTCGGCGTACTCTCATTGTTGTGGCTGGCCGCGATTGCCGAGCAGTCACTGCAGATTTTCATCAAAGAAGAGCCCCGTGAACATCTGTGTACTACACGACTCCCAGTCGAAGAGGGGGCCAGGCGGACAGCTTTAAGGTGTCATCGGATCCGTGAAGCGATTGTCCGCCGAGGGTGGAATGAAAAGGTGCCGGTTCTGACTAGATCGCACCAGCCCTCCATTCCGCCGACGTGCACTCAGCTCCATTAGACAAGCAGAGGAAAGGCAACTTTTAAATGAAAAACATCACGGTCGCGCAGCTCTTCTTGCATCATACAGCGAAATGAGGCATATGCAAAAAGACGGCGCCACATCAGAGCGCGTAAATGAGAATCTAGCCCAAAGTCAGACACAATCCTAGTGCACATATTCACACAAACGGTGAATGTGACACCACACAGATTGTAACAACTTTTAACAACTCAGACAATAGCCGGTTCGCGAGAAGCACTTAGACGTCAGAATTGGGTAGAGATGTGCGTAGGATATCTACCCGCAGATTGAATCGTAGAATTGTGCTCAGCATGCATCCGGTCACATTTCCTGACCCCTGCTGACCAAGCTAAGCCCGTCCAGCAACACTTTATTACGCAACTAATCCTTCAAATCAACAGCACCCCAATCCCCACTTGCCTCGCCATATAGACAACGGCAGAAAGCGGGCAGTACACTTGGTCGCGGAAAGGAAGAATAGAATAGTGCTATATTTTCCGCACAAATGATCAGGACCACTCAGTAAACATCACTTGCATAACCGAAGAAGCGCTGCAATAACCTCAGTATGCACTTTAAACAGTCTCTAATTCCAGAGCAATTACTGCGTATGACTTCTTTGTTTAGGTTCCACCCAATTATGTAGATAAGGTTATTCTAGTGGCTATATTCTCAACATGCTCAACAGATTTTTTTGTCCAGTGCATTGAGTATCAATCTAATCTAAAGGATCCATAACTCACTTGAATGACCTTCTCGTCGCTATCTTTTGCGCATTCCGCAAATATCAAAGACGGAGCAGCGCGAACGGTAGCTTGACACATAGATATATATTTTAACGCAGCTAGAAGAATGAAAAAAAAACTCTCAGCATTGGATTGTTTTTGAGGTTTTAGTTAGGCCACAAATCCTGCTAAGGCTAGATATGGAAAGAAATTCAAGCAATATCATTACAGCAGTTTCAGAAGGTGATCCAGAAGATACCAGAACTTGGCTATAAAAATCGTATGCTTATTTACAAACACTCAAACTTCATTCACCTTCGTAGTACTGTCCATTCGATACAATACAGCTGCTCAGATGTTTCCTCACTGCTTGCGGCAGTTTCACTCGCCTAATACGGAGAGGTCGAACCGTATTGCTCACCCACAAAAAAGCTTCGTTTACTTTTAGATTCCCTATCTAAACCCTATCCCTATGGGTGAGCAATACGGTAATAAGCTAGATCGTATCTTAAAATTACTGCGTTAGTTTTACACAAATATGCGTTCCAAGACCTGGATCGCATTGTTTTTCTGTTATTCAAATTGTTGTTGAGTTCTTGCACCATTTACCAAATTTTGTAACAGTGCCTTCGGGCAAATAATTAAAGCTTTGATATTTCTCAATGAGTAATTTTTGTCTTCAACTTCTAGTTTCTGCAAGCGTTAAATCTTTCAAAATTTGTCTTTCGTTCCATCTTCGGCGTACCACATTAGCACCCATTTGTGTTAATGAGAGAGGAGGGAGGGATAGCTTCCACCCAGCGCTAATCCAGTTAATAATCCGGGAACTCGCAGGGTCACAAACAATAACAACCGCCGAGCAGCATCCCTACCAACCGGGTTCGAGCTCTTTCCTGAATAAAAGAGTGGAGGTCCTGATGCATGCCTTCAACGTTCTTTAGCATGTTGTTTCCCAACAGAATCAAGCTATTAGATGACCTCGTGCTCCCAGTAAGCGCCAAAGTGGGCCCAACAAGGATGTTGCGTAACGTTGAAGCTCTCACCTTGCGCAAAGATCGCTTCTATCAAATTACATAGCATGCAGAAATGCGTCGTAGTACAGTCGAACAGTGAGATACGACTCAGACGGAACTCGGCTGAGTCTGTGTATCGCTCAAATCATCTGTCGCCCGAGAACTGATCTGACAAGTCTTACGCATATCCGGTGACAGAATTGACAGGAAAGGATGATTGGCAGATGACACTGCACAACTCAATGGATCATATTTGGGTGTTAACCTATCAGAGCAACGACAAATTGATAGCATGTTCACACAACACTACCGAGTTCACAGATCTTTGATCTTGAAAGCTCGAGGGACAATTAATGAGTGGCGTAATGATGGGCAAAACTCGCTCCTTTCCCACGGTTTGTCCATGCCTAATCCAGTCAATACTCGTCTCTCGCACCCATAACTTCCGATATAATTACGCAGATAGCAAATTACACTGACAGTAATAAGTATAACTGAGTTGGGAGACGGTAATCAAAGTTTCCAATCTCTCCCTCTCGACGACCATAATCCCAGCAGCAAACGTTCTTGAACAACGAATAGGTCCTTGAGCGACATAGCGGTTGACACTGGATTTCCCAGCAAACATGTGATCCTCCAGTGAATGACCACTAGATCCCTCTTGTAGTATTGTCTTGTCTTCGGCTCTGATCAAACAAAGCAGGCAGACCACTATACAGCAGAAAAGTTAGCTTTGGTAAACATTCACCAAAAATCCGGCTACCCAGTTCGAGGTAGGAATGGTAAGAATTACGAGTTGCTTGATGAAATAAAGTAGCATATATCTTTGAAATAAGCGCTCAAAGTTTTTTCGTCTTGCCAGTTATTAGTTCACGAATAAAAAAATAGGAATAAATCAACCGCTGGTTATCATTACTTTCTACACATTGTTTTCACTGCATAAGTAAGGAAAATGTGAATTTGCTACATCTGATAGCAAACAAAAGCCTTGGAAACTAGCAAGATCCCCAGATCGGTCTATCCTTAACAAGAGCTACCATGTACGGTTTCCAATATGAGGCGAAATATGACACCTACCATTATGTCGCATAGCACAGACATATTTAGCCGGAAAACAGCCAGGTTGCGAGCAATTACACACCTAAAGACCAACAACAACACCCCCTCATTTGGGACCTTATAAGACTGAGCGTGCACCTCGATGTTAATCCTGCATATTCGTGATTACAAGCGCAATTACCAGACTGTGAGACCCATGGCTCAGGAATCACCTGTGTGCCACCAACACATACTAATGAGGGTAAGGTTAATCCATAGTCACCATTACCTGATTTACGGTGCTTCGAACAAAGTGGGGCAAGAGCAACGGGAATTCTCACGCTAAACTTATTTAGTGAAAAGTTGAATGTACTAATTTTTCTGCAAACAAACAAACACTAATCCTCTAGGAAATCAACATAAATTTAAATACTACAGAATGGTGAGCTTACTACAACATCACAGGAAACTCATGTCTTCGCAAACGAAGCTCAATTTGTTGGTGGCTCAAATATTGCCCATTTTAAGAAGGGTATTTCCTGTGAATTTCTGAACATCGGAAAGCTCTTATGTCCATTGCGAGTATCTTTCTTGTCCATACTGATGCACTTCAATATGGTAGATTGAACCACGCATCAAATGTGATGAGTACTAGGTGTCGTTTCGAGCAGATTGCTCGAAATAGCGTTGGATGGCGGGGCGATCCACGAGGAGCACATCCGTATTCTAATGCATGCAAATGGATTGGCTGCAGTTAGTAAGGCTAGAGGCCCATCGCCGTAATGGACGAGCGAATCACTGCAAGCGTTTCCGCTTTCTCACGAGGAATTCATTCATGGATCCCTAGCAGTGCCCGCGACTGTTCTGCGTAAATCTCACATATGGCCCATGAGCTGTCAGCTTGCATAATCCTCAATGACCAGATTGCCGACCAACAGGCCGTTTTTGAGCTCATTATAGCAGGGTCCCGACCAGCAGAGCCTGAGCAAGTGAGGCCGCTCTAACACGAAAAGATGGCTATTCGTAGAAAATGAATTCCATCCAGAGCAGTAAATGAGATTGCCAAGCAGCGAGAGGGTGACCCTCATGCGCGTAAAGGAGATGGCGGCATTCCAAAGGAGCGGCTGAGTTGAACGGCGGCTGTAAATCTAACGCCATAAGAAAGGCAAGTCCAACTTGGCCCGAATAGTCATCATCGCTCGCACACAAGTGCGGACAACATACGTAGTATACGTAGTCTTTGTCCGCGTAGCCACCAAAAACCCCATTTAACAAAGAAATGTGTTTACATACATTACGCGCAACACTGCCCTATCCGAAGGCGGCCGCCACATCAGATCTATTCATTAGAGTATTGCATGAGGTGATAAATCCGCTGCCGCACTCAATAAATCTCACCCACCTCCTTGCACCTGTCTTATTTAGGTCATTCAGTGTTACCCAACACAGCAATAAAAAGAACTACTAATTAGTTGCAGACAGGTAAAATTACTAGTGACAAGGAAAAAAGAATTGCACCCAGCTGCAATTCGCAGTTGTATATTACTTTCTAGATGCAGTAGACCTGTAACAAGCTGCAAATGAACAACCTATAGGCATAAACTCGTTACGTAATCATATTCCCAGCCTCCTCCCTTATTCCCATGAGCTTTTGAATCAACAGCCTATTCCTAGAACGACTGAAAATTCGCGAATAACTTCACATCTTCCATACGAAAAACTTTTCTAAGCTTGGATCTGAGAGTAAGGGATTACGATAACAGTTGGAGTTTTGAATGCTGCAGAGCAAAATAATTAGGAATGATTAACGTACTACTATATTCGAACTCTATCATACGAAATTAAAAAAAAAAACTCGAAAATTCTAATGTTCAAGCAAGAGCAAGCAATAGAAACATGAAGAGGAATAGAATACGCATTGTTGGTTTTTCTTTCTCTCAAATGTTCAAATCGATTCCTAAAATACCTATCAAATTTTCAAAAATACTTGCACTTGAAACCTACTCATTAACAAGAAAGTAGTTCAAAATTTCAGCCATATTTTTTAACAAGCATGAAAACAGCTATCGAACGAATGCACAATGAGCTAAGACAGCAGCTAAACAAAAAGGATACTGGCACTTTAGAGAAAAAAAAAAGAAAAAAAAACTCCACAGCACAAAGAGGCAACATTCTCAATCCCCCAGCAATTACTCTCCGTATCTGTTGAAGAGTGCGAATATGGTCATACAGAAACTGTTAGGTTAACGAAGTGGACATATCCTTGCACAAGAAGTGCGAAGACAAACAAGAAGTCCTCGAGAAATGTAAAGAGTCAACTCAGGCAATGCATTAGTCATTCACCGGAAGTGGGTGATAATCATGCCAATGAGATAGACGAAGTAACCCTACGCATCCTCTCAGAGCGACTGAAAATGCAAACATGAAACCTCAGAAGCAGGTAAAAGCTGTTAATGAAATATGTATGCAGTGCCTGAATGATTTGCGACCCTAACGTATCGTTAAGAATCTTATCGCTCTCATCTAAGAATAATCGCGAGATACCTTAACGCAATCGCACGTAACTTATGTCTAATGGCAATAGCCCGTCACCGCCAGTGATAGTAAATCATTCGCATGTACAGTAACCCGATACCTAGAGATACATAATTGCTCTGTAGTTTGCTATAACTACAACAATTAGCTCGGACACACCTAACTCCACCTTCGCAAGAGAGGAATCACTGCATCAAGTAGAGGAAACAATAATGTATACGAGAACAATTTCCATTTTTGGTGTGAGACTCAAGTTTGAAGGACACGTTGGTCACTGACTGGCCACTATGCTGGACTTCATAGTTTACTTACGTTCCGTTTGGGCAATGAACAAACAGAAGCAGAAGCTCCCGCTGAGGCTTATTATGGTATCGGTTGCTATCCTCGACCAACACCGACCAAGAAACAAAAGAAGCAGCAGATTCGTATTTCGTACGTTGTTTAACATCGAGTTCAGCATGAGGCGCAATCAATTTGCAATAGGCTCGGCAAATTGCTATGAATGGATGGAAAACTCCAGTGCATGGAGAAGTCACAACAAGTTCCTTTAGCCACACCAGTCACAAAAAAAAAAGACGACAGAGCATGGAACTGCATGGAGTAAAACTAAAACCTCTGCACGAAAGAAAAAGAAAAAACCCGAACAGAGCGAGGTTGGCATACCTGTTATTGGAGACGTTCCAGTAGATCGTGTGCTCTTCCGCCCCCGTCAATCCAACGAGGATCGTGAAAAATAAGCAATGCAAAGCAGAATAACACATTTAGGAATAAGCGACCAGCGAAGTTGTAGATCCGAAGAAACGAAGTTCGCTTTTAGACCATAAAGGATTCCTGCAAGTGATAAATAAGTGCAAATGAAAGAAAGCATCGCTAAACGTGAGAAATTAAGGCGGAAATCAAAACGACGTCCGGTGACAAGCGATGAGGGCACCCGCATATCGAAGTAATGCGCCTCATACGGGGCGGGACAGTAAGGCGGCGAGGCCCCGCCCCTCTCCGAGTTACCAGCCATTCCTCCTCTAAACCAACCACGTACTCGGGTTAGAACATAGAGCTTTACGAGAAAAATTGCATCAGTACAGCTCCCAAGAACTAGCCTGTCGTGGCAGAGGTCCTGCACTGATCTGCAATTAAAGGGCGGATTCCGACTGGTCCAGATCAAAGCGTGTGGTCCATATGAAGCGCGCTGGTGTCGAGACATTGAAGTCAATTCGATTCTTCCAGTATTGACTCCATCGAATAACTGTCGTCTGTTCCACTGGGGACGACAGCTGTAAAAACACCATAGAAAATGATAGAACTCGGGGAAGTGCACAGCATTTGAAGATGGTGGCGAGGAAAACAGGAAAAACGCGTGAATACTCAACTATTGTCGCTTTTGAAACAGACTATAGATCCATTAATCTTTTGGATTAGTCAGTACTAATTCATATTTATCCATCACATTTATTTGTCTTTAAGTTATATGCTCATCTATTTATTCCAAACCCTCAAGATATGGCTTTAATGAAGCTCACTGGAACTGCAAAACAACCGCAGAACTAAAACAGGTAAAATTATTGAAGTATTAGAGAGGCAATGACGGTACTTTGAACGAGTAGATTTGAGCTCATGTTAAACAAAAGTAGCTAAATGCGGAAGTAGTGAGCGGGTATTTAGTGTGAGCTGTTTTGGAGACCAAGATCTCTTCGAATAGTTCAGACATTCGGAGTTACTCCGCTTAAAATTTTATTCTACAGCCTGTATATACTTAACTTATTAATTAAAGCATCCGGTAGTGTTGCTAAACTGTTGTTGGTATTCATTCATATGTACTTCACACCATAGCAATAGCTGCAATGCTTCCACATTTCCTACTCCTCAGGCTGTTTGCATTCGTCCATTTTCTTTAAGTAGCAGGTCTAGAAGCATTACAAACACTATTTCCAGGGTGAATAGCGCTGGTTTATAGCAAAACATCCACTTTCACAAGACTTTCTCCTTTTTATTTTACGCTAGCAGCATTTCACCGGAAAAAGGTGTCACTAGAATTGAGAAGATTACGGTACGAAACGGATACGATATTCGTGATAAGCACCTCGAGTAATCCACTTTAACGAAATTTGAGAATGCGTGAGATAACGTGCAGTGCGCTTCATATTTATAGGACACCCCCCCCCCAACCTTTCAACCATCAGCTTTTCCGGAGGCCGTGGAATTTCTCAGTAGTACCGTTGTGATCAGCACCTAGAATAACTCTGATACCTTTTTTTGGCCCACGACAGCAACCTTGGATTTTTAAAAGTTTATTTTTCTACGCTGAACCGGAAGCACAGAACTTGAATATTTCTTGCGAGCTCCCATGGGCCAAAGTGATTCCACAGCTATTGGCATGATACCAAGGGAGAGTGAAGAACTCTTTCAGTAGGAACGCTTACTGCCTTTAGGCTCGTTTCTCTACAGGAGCAGACTTGAGCTGATAGAGAATTATAGAGGGATAGGATTTTCATGAGGAGCCACATTTTGGTCAACCTCATGCCATAACGCGAATAGAGAGCTACGAATTGAGACATTCATATGAGAAAGGGCAATCACAGCCATTATCTGAGTTAGTGAGGTCCGAAAATTGGCACAATTGAAGAAAAACAACCGAAACGGAAAGCCCAACTCAAAGCTGTACATTGAGCATGCAGTTTTCTACTTTTTTTATCGAGAATAACTACCGCGAACTAGAGGAACCATACTGAACTACATATGTAATACACAAACCTCACTTTTATTTTTATTTTTTATTTATTTATTTCATGCACTCGATTGGTGCTCCTTACAAACACAATAAATGTGGCAGGCCAGCTTGGCTATCCAGGGCTGGGATTCATGAAACGATAACCAGGCAAACCCAGGCTAGCAAACCAACTTTTGTTGTCTGCGTCTCTTAGCTGTATGTAGCCAGTACGATAACCAATCCCGCTAGCCATCCTTGGTTTGCTTGGTTATCGTTTCATGAATCCCAGCCCAGGCACTAGCTGAATGCAAGTGCACACAGCCGCATACGCAGTCCAGTATCCATGCCCTGCCCTTAACGTAATAGGACCTGTAAGAGCGAATAGCTGGTAGACATATGTACTGCTCGAAGCACTTCGGGTACTACCACTAAACACAGACGATTGGCACTTGGGAATGCCACTACTCATGCAGTGGTTAGCAATGAGCAGTCTAGAGGTGAATTCTTGGGAGTTAGTTATCCGCCGTCCTAACAATTCACCCTTGGATACTCCTGTTAGTCTATGGATCCCGCAGTATCAATAGGTGTTGCCAAGCAGTAGAAAGTGGAGGTATAGGCTACCATGAACACAATCTTGGGTCCTAGGTTTAGGGCAAAACTAGAACAACGACATAAAAGTTAGTATAGCGAAAAAAAAAACAAGTGGGTTAGCCAAGGTCCCAGCTGACTTACCATAAAATATCAATAAATGGATAACTGTTAACTTTTATGGCTTACCACTCTCTGACCATCATCTCGCCCTATGCCTTAGGCTGTTTCTAATCGGGAAATAGCTAGTTGATTCGGACCTTCTTTGACAAGGGTGACTTTCTATGTTCAGCCGCACTTTGCGCAATTCTCAGAAGGAAGAATCAGCGCCCTATATAAGCATTGACGGACTGTCCTAAGTTTAAAATTTGAAGCACAGTTGATTCCGAAAAAGTTTCAGAAATTTCACAGAAGAAGTTCTGATTTGGGTGAAATTTCTTCCATTTTTTTCTCTCCATCCTGATGTTTACGGGGGACTCCAATAGTCAAGGGCTACTCGCACGCTCCACATCTTATGCAAAGTGCAACTCTGATTGTCTGCTCGTCCACACATTTCATTACTGCCCACCACCATTCGTATTCTCGTTCAACTCTCCGGCTTCATGTTTCAACTTGTCCAGACACGTTGTGAGGTGCAGTGTGGGGCCTGGCATTCCGTTACAATTTCCTTGGATATAAAGGCAATGTGTCACTTCTTTTTCGTGCTTGAGCTTTTAGCAGGTCCTGAATCTCCTTGACATGAATCCAGCGGTATACCTAAAATGCTACAAAACGGTCTTTAAACCCGTTTCTTGGGACTGCATTCGTGACAGTTGGTCGAACCGAGTGGACGCATGAAACCGTTGATCTACTCGATCGGACAGGTCAAGACGCGATGGCCAACGCTGCAGACGTGGAGGGCAGCTAGCACATTCACGGACCGCTCCGCACAGGTGGTCCGTGAATTGCACTTTCGAACCCTCCGAAAAGGGGTTTTCATCATTTTTACGAGCTTTGATGTACATCTTTGGAATTAGCTTGACCAGGAGGTCTAGAGTCTGTTGGTATTTTCAGCCCAAAAAACGAGGTGACACACTGCCTTTAGGGTGATTCCCGCATCGTTACACTGTCTCTACAGACCGAGATGGTTCTTTATGTCCCAGTGGCACTCTCAAGCTAGAGCAGTGGGGAGAAGAGGAATAAAAGAATCTGATGAGGGGCTTGTTCCAAAAGTGGAACCACTAACAACTATAAGAAATTAAACACATGCTAGTGTGAAATTTTCATCCGCTCTGTGAGGTATTCACTACAGATCTGTTACTGTCACGTTCCCATTAGAATTGGTTCTTTACATTTCATGTCCAGAATCTTTGATAGTCCTAGAAAGCGACAGAGAAATGATTACAGCCTATATTGGGGTCAAACTTGTCTTCTCGTCTCCTTATGAATAATTTTAGTGTTCGGCGATTCGCGACTTCGCCCAGGGCGGACTACGTGGGTATATGCTTTGTAGCATATTTTAAGAATCTGAGTGAATGTTTCGATGGAAGCGAAAGATAGTGCGCGAAAACATAGCGAGAGCAGCCATCGATGACAAGCGCCCAACCGGTGGCGTAATCTAAAGTTAACACATGTTCTGAAAGTGGAATGAGGGGTCGATGTCCGCACTCGACGGAGCTAATCCACTCACTCCTTCAGCGGTTATTACATCCGCCGCCTCTCACGGAGATATTTGGATTTCGAACTTCCTATTAGAGCAAGAGTTTGCAGGTTGTTTCGAGAATACTTGTCATTTCGGTCAAAGAGTTATTTTTACCGTTTGCGTGACTCCTGGATCTGAGTGAGGCCTGGTCCCCTTCTTACCATGACATGCTCGGGAAAAAGAAGAATGTGAGGAAAGGGTGGGGGGGGGAGGTGGCATTCTCAAATTTGCGCATGAAATAGATAAAAAATTGCACCAGCCTTCCACATTTTCTACATCACTTTTTGAATCGATATTTTTGCCGATTCACATTCAAAATTGTTTAGATAACTTTATTTTATGAAATTCGTCTCTGACGTTCCAGTTGCCAAACTTGTGAAGATCCATGTTTTTTTTTTCAACACCCTCCTTATAACGTCTGCGTGCGCCATTAATCCTAGTTTGTCAATGAATTGATTGTCGTGGTTGTAGTCATGGAACCACTACGTTAATCTCCGCTTTATTCCAAATATCAGCGCATACTTGAATGAGAGATACGGCAGCAAACCGGTAGAACGTGCTAAATACTGTTATTTTAACGAAAAATGACAAATTTGATATACTTGCTAAATTCAGTGAAGCTATTTCGATAGAATTTTCAGACGAAACTTCTATGAGGAAAACTTTTCGCGGAACATGTTGCAATGGGTATTTTTCAAAAAAAAAACACGAAATTTCTACCAATGTGTCCATGAATATACCCTAGGAGACGAGTTCTTAGATAGGATGTTCAGTGCGTTTTCTGCACTAGCGCCATGAATATGCCTTGTACAATACGATTTTGGCTTCTGAGAACTCCTATGCTAAAAATTTTTCGAAACACTCTAAAAGTATCTAAAAGTAAGGGAGTTCAACAAGTTTCGTTAGTTCGAATGAGAAGTTTTATTCGGTTTTTTGCTGATTATTTAACGGGGCTGAATTCCGATGCGTTGGACAAACTCGAAGCATGTTTCAAGACTTTTCACTCAGCACACCGCAGCAGATGTGAGATCAGCGTCACGATTCACATTCCATAGCATAAATTCCGTGGCGAATGGTTGAGTCATGCAGGTAAACGTCCTTCATGTCCTTCCTTTGTTAAGCTAGAATTACAGTATCCCAACAATGCGCCGAAAAACTAATGGCAGAGGGAGAGAGGTTCCGTAACTTCCAAAGAAGCTATTTCAATTTTCTCCACAAAAGAAATGCGTCATCAGCGTAAGCATACCCTATCTTGCTCCCTCACCAACAGGTGGGGGGGGGGGGGGGATTGGTAGTTGCTGCCACGGAGGGCTCAGCTCATAGTCATTCAATCATGACTGATGCGAGTTACTCAGAGAAACACTCGCTGGTCGCGCACACCTGTTTGAGGTCTCCGCGAGCCCTGCTTCGCTTCGCGCGGAGCGGAAGGAAATAGTACAGTTCCGAAGATGCAGGTCGCTTAAGTCGCTCACTTTTGCAGCAGAACTTCGCCAGGAGCAGAGCAGATGAGGGACATCAGACGCTCACTGGAGGAGCGCGAGAGCCCATATTTACAGCAAGAAATACGATGTTCTTTGGCGCTAGTGCCGTGATTCAACGCGTACCCCTCTTGTTATTGTTGTACTTATTCTTGGCCGAGTGGCCGACTCAGTTTATCACAGATACATGAGCAATGTGGTGAACTAGGGCGGATGGCGGCGCAGTTATTACAGGAGGGTGGTGGTGACTCCTTTGCGGCTGCCTGACAAGAGGTACGCTGCTGGTCTGCGATTGGTCGATTCATGTGCGCGCCGCGGCTGCAGTCTTCGAGGGTATGAGCAGTTCTGCGTGGATATGAACAACTTTTCTAAGCTTGAGTGGGACAGGTGCATGTTATGGGAACCCATAAACTGTGAGAAGGTGGCCAGCAATGTCATTTAGTGCTTTGAAGAAACACTCTGAACCTGGGAATCATACGCGTACGGCGCGGTCGCGTCGCGGCGTACGTCTTGACCGCCACCCCTCGTTTGCAGCGTGTAAAGCACTAAAAACGAAAACGTTACAGAAGCGCATTGTACATACAGTAGAGGATAAATGGAGCGACTACTGCTAAATAGGAGTCTTTCCCCAGATGGAGAGAACCGAGGAAGTTCCGAAAATTGAAAAAGGAGCAGATGATCGAACACCACTTCATTCTCTCTCTGCAATTTCTTCGCATCATGAAACAATTTTCTTTTCGGACTATCATTAGTCATACATTGCTAATCGTGAGCATCGGAAAATTGACCAGTTCCCCAATTACCGATAGATGTACCCTTATGTGGCGTGGAGTAAAAACTACACGAGCACCCTTGTATACATATGAAAACAGGATTTTGTAGTTCTTAACTAACCGAACAGATTATGAAACAGCATGAGAATGCTGACGCAGCTGCTAATGAGTACTCGCTTCTTGTTAATGCAGGGAGCAAACGGCTCTCTATAACTCAGAGTACGAAGATGTGATTATGGTAACGTGAGTTCTCAATAATAATGGCTATTAGCGCGGAATAATATATGGGTGTGCTAAAACACTCGGTCTGTCGTGGTTCAGTTCACGCTTGTTATAGCGAAGGGATTGCTTGATTGTCTTCTGAACTTGAAAGATGAAGTGACAATTTAATGACAAAGAGAACTGTATTCTGGATGTCGGAGAGTAGTACGGAAGTCTAGTGTTCTGAGTGTTGAGTAACACCGAATGGCCACAAAGTATAGAGTTTTCACTCATCTGTTCATTTTTAAAGGGAAAATATATGTTCTCCGCCTGAAGCTTCCTATATAGCAACAAAAAAGGGTGGCTCACATGTTCGACATAGCCACCCCTGTGTTCTTTCGACACTTGGAAGTTCGTCTCTCGATAAGATCACAACTGGGTCAATCTTCCAAGGTCGCTAATTTAGTTCACATCAGTCGCGCGAACACCAGCGTTTCTTCTGTTTTGCTACCTACTGCTTTTTTATTCTGTTATTTTTTGCTATGATGAACACTATTCACCTCTCACCCATTTTAATGCACATTTCATGCTTTACCATTTCAGGGAAAGCGAGTCTCGGATGGTACTCCTGCAGTTAGTCCTCCTTGTTCTTCTTCAGCGGCCCTGTTTAGGAGGTAAAAATTAATCGTCATATCTTTTGTACTACTAAAAATACGATTAGCGACTTGTACATCGAGAATTTTTTATGGATAAAAATGCGCAGATCTTTCCAGATGTAACCGCTGAGAGCAGTAATGGTGTGGTATCAGTCGAGGCTACGGCTGCGCCTGAGCTGCCATTATTAGCCGATAATGACTTAGTGATTGGAAGAGCTTCTGACAAGATGGTAATGATGAGTGCTTTTTGTGGTCTGGAACCCGCAATCAACTGATTCGCATTCTGACTATTTTTGGGCAAGATGAGCCTTTTTGTGCACCAGCAATTTAAAGGCAAACAATTTTTTTGAAATAAAATCCGATTATTTAGATACTTGCGGAGCTGTCTGCCGAGGAAATCAAGTCGAACGCGAACACCACCTCCGACGAAAGTTCTGCGGAAAGGAGGTATAACAGTTCTATTTTTCAGTGAGATTGCCTTGTTTTTGAACAAAATCGTACTCCAATCTGTGATTCTGTAGAATCTATTCTAGAAGTCATCCCGGAAATTTCACTCGAAATGTCCGAGCTCTCACATCACCTCTGCAATTAATTTTTTTATAATCGCTAACACTCCGTCGCTGACGCGACTGCATCCCTCCTCATTCTCCCCTTCCCACCTCGTCTCTCTTTCCTCGAATCGCCAAATTTTCCAAAAATGCCTCATTAAATAATCGAAAATTCGAAATTCGAATTGGCTCATTCTTGATAATTTACAACCACCTTGAGCAGGTTTATTCTGCCCGAGTTTCCAATTCCAAGTCATCTTCAAGTTCTAGGATAAGCCCTTCTTTGAGTTGATTAACATTTCAAGTTTTTGAAAAATTTGTGCTTTCCATACTTCGCAAAACAACATATCCATAAGCCTGATGCGTCGTAGCGATACAGACTGAAGCGGCGAGCCAGATAAGGAAACAATGTATTTCTCTTTGTAATACAAATTCTAGCTACCTCAATAGTTTAGTGACGTTTGTCACCGGCCTCTAAAATGTTGCTAAAATGTTGCTGTGGAGCAGTGGTTCCAACTGTGCGCTCGTAAACGTGTACGTTCACAAGCCCATTCCTGATGACAGAAAATATCTTGGTGTTAGCGTGCTAAATTATGCTCGTGAGAAGCTTCGATAATGATGATGGTTGACGAAGACCATATACCACATTAGACAACCTCGGCCGTATGGTAGTAAGTAGTTATTTTGTGCAACCACGTCCATATAAGGAATTATCCGAGCATTTTATATGGCTCTTGAAAATTTCCCACTTTATTTTAAAGGCAAGGGCCCATCTTGTTCTGCCTATTTTGGGTGTCAACTCATCTCAGATCTCCTCCCTATGTTGATCGCCAGGGATGTACATCAACCGGCACAAAAGCGACGAAAGTCCCGTTTTTGAAAGGGTCGAACTGGCTACATTTTTGGAGCCCGGAGGCGGATCGCTCCAAGGTGTGCTGGCTGCCCGCCACGGCTGCCGCGTTGACCAACGAGTCTTGCCGTGTTCAATCGATAAGATCAACGGCTTCACGCGTCAACTAGGATTAGCAAACTGTTACAGACCGCGTCCTGGAAAACGGGTTTAAAACCCATTTTGAGACAATTTATGTTTACCGTTGGAATCATTGTGTCGAGTAGATGCAGAATCTGCTGTTAGCTCAACCACGAGAATGAGGTGGACCGCTGCCTTTAAAGGAAGAATTCTTGGAGCATATTTATTTCAACATAATGCGGAGCAGGAAAAGGAGTATTGATTAGGTAAAGCTCAACTTTTATTTAATCCACTACAGTAGAGAGCACAACACTTTAGAGTGCAGCAGCATTCATTCTCACCACATCTATCTATTATTTGGCGTGAAAAGCGTTTTTTGCGGTACGAAGACCATTAGGTTCCTTAGAAGCTTATTTATTTATTTATTTATTTATTTATTTATTTATTTGTCACTTGCATTATGATGAACATATTGAAAAGTTATTCAGTTGAAATGATTGCTTCTAGTGACGAAGAAGTGAGAAGCGAGAGCAGCACGGAATCAACATCGCGCCGTCCATTGTTCGAATTCATGCCTCAGTTCGAGCACAGCTCATATGACTTTATGGTTCCAGAAGGATCGAATCCAGTTTGTGTTTTATCATCTTGGGTAGGCATAAGTAACAGTCGATAGTTCTGCATACTTGAAGGAGTCCACTGTTCTGGCCGTTATCTCGTACTTGGGGCAGAAAGACCAGCCGATGCCGATTTTCAAGATCTCGTTCGATCGCATGAGGTGGTTCGAAATCGGTGACGTCATGAAAAAAGAGGTCGGTCGAAATTGCATTAGGAAATATTTGAAGGCGTTCTCTTATGTGGCGCGAATGTTTCAGCTGGACAACTACATCGAGTACAAAGTGACGATAAATCAGCGAGCCGACGTGTACGTACAGTACAACCTAACGAAAAACGGTTCCTACAAGTTTTCTGTCGAGGTAAGTTGTCTGCCAAGAAACTCAACTTGGTTCCGTTTTTGGTAAGTTTGACCAATGGTGCTCAATGCTGAAATGGATGCTCCGTGCATAAACGTTACCATAAGTACACCAATTCTATTTTGGCTCTTGTTACCAACTCTGACAACTGTGCAGTAGACGTTTGACTCGACGGGATTTTTTTTCGAATAGTCGACATTTCGAATAACTCGATTTTTGGCCTTTTTCGAATAGTCGATGTTTCGAACAACTCGATTTTTGGACTTTTTCGAATAGTCGATTTCGAATATTCGTATCGATATTTCGTCGAGTCAGCAGTACTTATTAGGAAGCAACATACTAACAATAAGTTATCTATTTGATTCCAAACTTTATTTGGAGCATCCGAAAACACAATGATTTCTAACTTCGATCAATAACTTTGATTGGAATGAAAAAAGGCACATTGCGAAAATTAAAGCAAACTGTGACATGAAAATCAATGATATCTCAGAAGTGCAGAAGTAATGATGATCCATTCTTAAAGAATAAAGAAGTGGCCATTATGGTAACAGGAGAGAGTCCATAAGTACAGTCTTAGTCAAAATTACTGTAGTCACCGAGGCAATGAATCACAAATTATCTGTGGAGAAATTGTGAGCGCTAATGGCAATGTTGCCTTTTTGATGTGCGCTGCACCAGCTTACTTTCACAAGAACGCATGGCATCATTGCTGCAGGACATGCGAGTAATAAGAGACGCTAGTACAACATCTCAGGGAACGACATCCTGTTTTTCTGGATTCCTTGGGCGCTATTTCATCATTGAATATGAGTTCTATGTCCCTTGAACCACCGAAACAGCGAAATCTGCGACGCTAAGACTTCCGTGAGTGGCGCTTTTAAAGAATGACCAGGTCAAAAACCTATAGTCAAGAATTCATCTAGCCAGTAATAAAGTCCTGGATAAATGTGGCGAAACCAAAGAAGTATTCACTAGCATGTCGCTATGAGCAAGTAGTCGTATACTGCAACTTAGAACTATTACTTTGATTTATTTGTTTTAACTTTAATTACTTTGATGGAAATTGTTTAAATACATACACATTAGAATGGATGGACTACTGCTTTCATGCCAGCTTTAACGTTCAAATTGGCCAGTTTAAAGGGTCAATAAAAATGTTGAGTTATTCGACGAATAGTCGAATAACTGTCCTAATAGTCGACATTTCGAATAACTCGATTTTTGAGGTTTTTCGAATAGTCGATATTTCGAATAACTCGATTTTTGAGGTTTTTCGAATAGTCGACATTTCGAATAACTCGATTTTTGGCCTTTTTCGAATAGTCGATATTTCGAGTCACTCGAAAGTCGATTTATTCGAAACTCGACTCGATTTGACTCGGTCGAGTCAAATGTCTACTGTGCAGCACGATCGCAGCCTGAATGGCGTAATGGTTTGAGCAAAATGCCCAGAAGAAACGGTTCCCAGTTGCTGCCATCCTCCCCTCAATTGCTGCTGTCCCTCAGCAATTGCTGTTGAAGAAACGAAGGCTTGAGCAGCAATCGAGAGGAAGATGGCAGCAACTGGGAACCGTTGCTGCTAGGGTTTCTACCATAACCACTACGCCGTTTGTTCGGGCTCGTTCGTGCTGCAGTTATCAGAGGTATTCCAATAGAAAGGTTGCCCCATGGTGGAAGTAGTACAACTTAAATATTGTGACTTTCTTGTCAGAGAAAATCTCCTCACTCAACACATCATCTCCAGTGGGGTGGTTTTCCTGAATACACTAAGGAACACCTCCTACGCTCTTAAACTTTCCAGAGAAAGATGACATCTGGTCCAAAAGTTGCAAAGTTCAAAAATTCAATGAGAACATAGGGGTATAGAGGCCTTCTTCGCCAAGAGCTTGTACGCCTTTTCAAAGAACAGTTATGTGCTACTCCTTAGGGATAATATCGCGAGGCTTCCTCGTCAGCCTTGCAATCTAAAAGGACATCGTGAATCTTTCCGGATTTGTACAGGGTTTGCAGCTTTAGTGGACAGTAGTTTCCCGGGACGTACACGGAGTTGGAGGGCGGGTTGTTCCCATGGTTCTACAATTGTGACGATTGGCCCCCTTCTTGTCTTTTAATAACAACTCAGAACTTTGGAGTGGAACTACAAACTCTAGATGCTCCTAAATATTATCGGTGTGGACATGTAACGGTCCGGTTGACAACGTTCTTAAAGAATGAGAAGTTCTTCCTAATGAGTGCGTTAAACTTGAATGTTGTTAAGTGGCTCACATCTTTCACATGAGAAATTACCTGAAAATGAGATCCCTTATCATTATATTTAGCGGCACGTGTCGTAGTTGTTAGAAACTTGAAAAGTGGAAACTGAAAAATCAAATTTTCTACAACACTTTCGCTGGCAATTGCTAACGCTCTTCAGCCATTCATTCTCCATGCTGATTTTATTTTTAGGCACATGATGCAGGAACCATGCACACGGCCAGTATTCGCGTAGACGTTCTGTCACTCTCTCCGACAACTCGGCGAAGCACTACCAGTACCACTTCAACCGCCGTTACTTCTGAACTGCCGACCACCGTGGAAGTCCTGGTGGTTACGACACCTTTGGTGACAACTGCAAAGAGCAGCGAATCTACTGCAGAATCTGAACCCAGCACTGCAAGTATTTCGGAGCTGTCGTCAGAATCTGGCACAACGTCTTCAGTTGCTCCGCAATCGCTGCCTGTAGAACCCACGGCATCCCTAGAAACCAGTGAGTCCTCCCACGAAATGCAAACAACGTTGGCGCAAGATGACAAGGAGGAAATCACATCAACGCTGCGAGACGAAAATACAGAGGAGAACATTGACTTCACGCTTCCCACAGCTTCTCCTCAATCATCCGCAGAAGTACATTTGATGCCAGACGTTTCACAGTTCCAAAACTCAGCTGAACAGCGTTCTACAGTTGATTCGCCACATTCTGACGAGGCACAGAGCACCATGTCATCTGGAAAAGATTTGGAACTCACATCAGAAGGTAGTGATATCGAAATCCAGGAGAGTTCGGGGACTGTCCTTGAAGTCAGCACTACGCAGCAAAGCAGAGAAGACAGCGATGTCCCAGTAATGAGCAGTACACAGGAGAGCAATGAAGGTATGGTGACGCTTTTAACAACAGCAAATTGACGTCAAAAATTCACCTTATAGCTTAGTCTGTAGAAGCAGTGATATTAACTGTAATCACATTACTAATCAACTTCATAATATGCACCAAATGACTATCTCACCTCCAGTTTGCAATTTCCAGAGTTGAAAATCGTCGTGGAGGGCACCGAAGAAGGAAAATTCAGCGTCGAAGGTGCTCTCAGAAAAGGAAGCATAATCCGAGGGCTGGCCATCTCGGTCACATCCACTCAGAAGGTGGTCGATTACGGACACCTTAGCAAGATCAATATCAAGAGTAATGCCTAGCTCTCTTTTAAGAAGAAGCACTACACGAAAATAACTCTGGAGGGCTCAGACGCATTCGAGATAAGACCAAAACAACTCTACTCCGGGAACAAGGCTTATCTCTTCTTGAAAAATCCATCTTCATTAAGTTCATCAGCTGCTATAACGGTAAAACGTCTTACAATGCCTCGCCATCTGCCTTGCCTATCATTCCTTTACGTGGCCTTTCAGATTACCGCTGAAGGAAAGAACTCCATGGCGACAAAAGTGATCACTATCGCAGGAACTCCACCTGTTGACGAGGGAGTCGAGCATGCCTCAAATCCTGAGAAAATGGTGAATCACAGAGCCAATCCCTTTTGCTGACGAGCGAAGATGGTGTTTTAGGTCGATGTTGTCGAATACAACTTCTCCATCTCTGAACGCGCTCCGTCGGGCTCCACTGTCGGTCAGATTAAGGACGGAGATTCGAAGAGAGTAGTTGGTCCTCCTGGACTGTGAGTACAATTTACTGCGTTTAAGAACCAAGAAAAGTGATCAGGTACATCCATGTATGCAGGGTCTTAGCTTCACTGTGCTATGTCCGTGTCTTCCCTCAGCAGCGGATATGTTGTGCTTCAACACCGTAAAAAAAGTGTTTTTACATAAAAATTAGAGGTCACAGATTTGTCTGTGGGTTGGCACGAGGCTGGGATTGATGGGAACAAAAAAAACAACAAAGTTTTATGTCTTAAGTCGCAAGTGAACTAGGGATAAGCAAGGAAAACTGTGAAAATGACGTCAAGCGAACAGAGTAACATAGGCAATGAAAAACTTTTGAGGTAGAACAAATAGGATCCTCAGGATGATCATTATTGAAATTGGATTCTCTATGCAGGAAGTGTGCAGAACGGCCAAATTCGCTTTCAGAGGTTCTTCAGATTTAATGCGCTTAAAAATCTTGCGAAAGGTTATTCCCATGTGCATGAATGTTCCTGAATCTCAGCAAGTCTCGACAGATCTGATTAAGATGATGAAATAGTTGACACAAGCTATATAGTTTTATTAGTTTTCTCAAAGATGTATTGTTCGAAATATAAACAGCCGACGAGTGCCGCCTGGTATTCTGGACATGTCGGCATAAAGTCTTTGGAGTAAAAGTTCAGTTTGTCACTCTTTTGACATGGGATGGTCTCATCAGGAGAAAAATGCTCTAATCGGCTTCTATTCTTGTAAAACGGGCCTATTTACTGAGCTTACAAGGAGTATCAAAGAGAAGATATCACGACAGCTTGCCCAAAGGTGTTTTAGTAACTTCAGGTCTACTAAAAATAGTCTGCTCTATTTGTCCTCTGGGTGAAGCGTCAAATTCGTTGCGGGTCACGGTATTGTGTGGGGTGTCATGGGAGGGGGGGGGGGTAGGGACTAGCAGGCACTTATAGGCAGGTGTAGTTCACCTGATGTTTCACCCAGAGGTCACTGTGTGAATTCTTCCATGAATAACAAATTATGGGTAAACTACGGGCGTCACCAAGCTTACCGCGGGTAGACTCAACGTTGAATACCAGCCCAGAACAGTCCGCGGGCGTCGAACCTCCGTGTGTGAATATGCCAAACGCTTCAAATGTAATATTATGGTAGCTAATGATAGAGATTTTTTGGAGAAGGTGACAGTACAGCACTTGGCTAATATAAAGGCGGCTAGTTTTATATTTTACTTATTCTTTGTTCCTTTTGTGCACTCCCTACCACCTCGATAACTGATCTATACAGTGGTTCATAACAACGACGCGTTATCAGATTCTCGCTCATTGGATCGGACTTGATCCTCTCATGCCCGGATGAAGGAAGTTGTCTGGATTACGAGAAACAGCAGAATCATCACGTTTTGCTGGTGGATGCTCATGGTTGGTCCCCTATATCTTACCTCTGTCACGATATATTCATTTCACTACTAAGTTTGCGATGCATATTCAGGAAGGAAAACCGCTCCTGTTCACGTGAAGATTGACGTTCTGGATGTTAACGATAACCCACCTCATTTGGAGGCGTCAGACAGCTTTATTCGACTTTCCAACAACAGACTGATCATGCCCTTCCTTGTCCAGGTTCCAGGCTTGCCTTGAAACGTTTTTATTAAGTATGTGTCTCAGTTTCGAGTAGTGAGCTTTGAGGTTATGGACGACGATGGTCCAGCGTCAAACAACAACCATTTATCGCTCTCTGGAAGTGGCGCAAACTTCCTCGCGCTCTCCAAGTTGTCGGAAGGCCTCTACCAGGTGCAGAAGCATTTATGAAGCTTTCACGCCTCATCTCAGGCGCGTTGTTTCAGGTTGAAGTCGTTGGCTTCGCCCCTGCTGGCATTCATCAGTTGGAAATTAGTGTTTCCGACGGAGAGTCGTCCGATACGGTGCCCGTCGAAGTTCAAGTGCAGGTGACACCCCATCGAATAGGCAATAGATTCTTGATTCTCCTCTCATTGACTACTTCTTTCAGAACTCTCGCTCCCATGCTCGCTTCAGAAGATCGAAATACTCGCGAACGATAACAGCTGATAAAGTTCACGAAGGTAGCGAAGCTCTTCTTCTGCTATGGAGCTCAATTACTGTTGTTTCTCGGCAGGGAATCAGCTACTCCAAGTGGAGCTGGAAGGAGTTCCTATCGACGAGGCCCGTTTCGTGATTCTGCAAGGAAATCCTGGCTGGCTGAGCATAGATGACTACGGCGGACGAATTGGCATGGCCAAATACATCAAGTTCGTTCTTACTTCCCAATTTCCAATCCACTACGCGTACTTAGAAGAGGGACAGAGATAATCCCCGTAAGTCGTAATCCGTAAATAGAAACGTGCTGCGTTGGAATTTTTATGAGTGATAGACTGACTAGCTTTGTGCTGGTAACAGATGTGTTCAAAATGAGAATTAGAGAGCATCGCCAAAGCAAACGAAAAATCTGTGCGAATACCAATTTATGGTAGGGTCCAGCGGTCCGGACCCGCTCGTACGCGTAGCACCAGTTACACGTTTCCACTTTTATTATCTGCGCATCCGCACCTTCCACTGACACCGCCGTTCTCATCCTCATTAATCCTGTGATGAACGGGTGCAAACTAGGCGTTCCTTCAGAACTATGTATACTAACAGAAACAGAGCATGCGTGACACTACTCCACGCCCCAAAATAAATAAACAAATGAATGAATAAACTACGATTTTCCGCAGTAATTTACAACTCTAATATTGCATTTAAACTTTCTTATTTTCATGGATTATTTTCCATATGAGCTCCCCTTTATGTAGTCCCCGTAATGACTTACGCCATTTCAAGATCCTTGCTGTTTCGTCATAACAAATCAAAATAACCATCCCTCACTGACAAAATTTAAAAAAACTGAACTTCAGCCTTGATCTTTTATTTGAGGGTTTTATAATACTTCTTAAAAACACAGTCAAATCGTTACGGAATTGCTCTGGGATAGCGGGTTTGTACCTTCCCATAGATAATGAAAAGAAAAGTAACAGTTGTATTCGTTTCCTCTTGTTTATTACAGTTTATTACCGAGTTTGTTCTCATTCCAAGAGGAAACACTCCCGAACGTACGCTGTGACATAAGAATTTTCCAATTCTTTTTGCTATTCTCCTACCACAGCCAGGAGTTCTCTTGTAGTGCACAGAAACACATTCCTGAATCAATTGCGTCTTATAAGCACGTCCATTTTGGTGCATTAAATAAATAAGATAAATATGTTGGTCCAGAAAACGGCCGCGAAAAGCGTCGTTCTCTAGTGAGTGCAAGAACGTATACGCACGTTTCACCCATGTAGAGCGGCTCCTTCCTGTCCAACAGGCAGGACGAGGTGGCAGGGGGCCACCTCGTTCTGCCTGTTGGATTTACCATTAATCCTAGACCTTCTCATCATGTTGATCCCCGGGATGTACATCAACAGGCACAGAAGCGACGAAATACCCATTTTTGAAAGGCACGAACTGGATAAAAATTTGGAGCCCGGAGGCGGATCGCTCCAAGCTGTGCTGGCTGCCTGCCACGGCTGCCGCGTTGGTAAACGAGTCCTGGCGTGTTCAATCGATAGAATCAATGGCTTCACATGTCAACTCGGGTTGGCGAACTGTTACAGACCCCGTCCTGGAAGACGGGTTTATAGACCATTCTGAGACAATTTATGTATACCGTTGGAACTATCGCGCCGAGTAGATGCAGAATCTGTTGTTAGCTGAACTACGAAGATGAGGTGGACCCCTGCCTTTAAGCAATTACGCACTCTTCCCTGTACTATTACTCGAGGAGCCTTTCACCCAATATTTCTCAGGGATGTGGAAGCTGGGCGTTACTCGGTGGATATCGGCGCTGTTGACCGTCAAAGCAATGCGTTGCTAGCTCAAACTCGTCTGGAGATCAAAGTAATAGGTGGAGCTGAATCTGAGAAGAAGGTCTTCACGCAGAGTATCTTCGAGAGGACGCTAGATCGTGGTTAGTTCCTTGTTTTCTTCAAGACGTTGGGGCAACGGTCATTGAAAATGATGTTTCTTTTTGAATTTAGATAGGCATATTTACGTGTTCCAAACAAGCTACCCCTGTCCTTTGCAGAGAAGTCAACTGAATTCTCCGTCCCATTCAAGACACATGGAACTGTCCCAGTGACTGCGCAATCTACGTTTGCAATTGATGAAAACGGACAGCAGAAGGAATTCGATAACGTACGTTTCGGTAAAAACCGGGTTTCTAGGCCATTAATGAACCTACCGCTTTTTCAGGAGGCCATCACCATCAAGGATCAGGAGATTGTGTTCAAGAAATATGCACTCACAGACTTGAGAGCTGTGAGTGTCCAGCTGCTAGCTAATGGTGAAAAAGGTAGACATAATCTGTATACACCTATGAAAATCTTTCTCTTCTACAAGATAGGTCGGAAAACTAGGGGAATTATTTTTGAAACAAGCAATAAATTTTGTTTTGACCTGTTTCTGTCCAGGGTCAGTTATGATGACGAAGATAGCCTCCCCTCGTACAATCGTACTCTCCCCTCAGCTGGCAAAAATATCACTCTTACGCCTTTTCTGCATACAAACTCCTATACTTAGGGCCGAATAATGCATCAGATACCCATCGATTTATTTAAATAAAGTTCGAAAATTTGGTTTTGCATATGTCCATAGTTCGGACGTCTTCAAAAAAGAGGGGAAGACAATCCTTTAGGAGTAAACAGAAGGTCTCTCTCTTTCTCTCTCTCTCTCTCTCTCTCTCTCTCTCTCTCTCTCCCCTTTCTCCCTCCATCCCTTCCCCTCTCTCTTATCCAAGCATTTCAGTTCTTCAGGTCTTTTCCTGAGTGAACAATTAAATGAATTGAGTTATTCGATTTTCTTCGGTCCTGATTTCGTCTCGTAATTTTTAAAACTTAATCTTATCAAGATCCCTCCCTGGACAGTGAACGCCGCAGCACTGCTGCCGACTGGTAAATCTTGGTCATAGCGATCCACTCGTGCAACGTTCTTGTTCGCCACCACTTTCGTCCACGCACCATCACGTGTCGGTTTTACATGCGTTACGCTACACCTCAGAAAAAGATCCATACGTCCATACGTATGCTACGCAAGCACGCACGATACGTGACGATGCGTGGCAAATGCTAACATGAGAACGGCGGGCTAGCTGGAATGATCAAGGCCGGATCAGCTCATTGTTTTACATCCAGCAGAACAAGTCCAAAGACCTCAAAGAGTACGCACCTACCTCCCCTCATGTCCAATACACAATGACGGCCACATATTTAGCACGGTGTCAAATTGGGGGAGATCGACTGATGGAAATATAAAATTCGTAATTCAGGCTTGGAGTGAGCTATCAGGGCAGTGCTCGAGAATGTGATGAGGCATGGTGTTCGCCTTTTTGCCTCTACTCTACTAATCAAGGAACTGTTTCTGAATAGAATTACGTACGCTCAGTCTTCGCATTTAGAGCTCAAAATGCAGAACGTACTATTGGAAACACTTTCGTTTCTCCCTTACACCATTTCATTGAATAGAGGCAAGATGTGATTTCATTCTTGATATGAGTGCACATTTTGAAATAGCATAATAGTTTTGATGCGCATTGGTTTATCTCAGGGGAGAGCAAAGATTAACAGGCAGTCAGTTAGTAGTTGGGAAGTTTAAAGCTTGTTTTTTTTTCACAGAATTCAATAAAATGAGAAATTTTTGACAATTTTAACGATTTCTTTATGTCCCGGGCTCCAGCTGGTACGGAGAGCAGGGTAATGCCTTCCACGGGAAAATATTTAGGAGAAATGTACTTAATTTAAATCACCACTCCGCTTTTCTCCATAGGTAGATGCAAAACGTTTATACGCAAAAAGTTTGGGTGAACCGATAGGAGTGAAATTTTATTTTTTGAGCCAATTTCAACGGACTCTTTGCCCATGGTGAGCAACAGGAAAGAAGCCCTCATAAAGCTGCTCATTTTGGGGCTGAGATCTGGAAAAAATTCTGTGGTCCAAAATCGTGGGTGTGCTAAATATGTGGACATCCATCACGTACGTACGTACATCCATCCATGCAGAAAAGATGTACTAACGAATATGCTGGTGTGGCTTGAATATACAGCTACACAAAGAAAATTCGCGCAAATAAATGCATTTCACAACAGAGTGTCTTCGTCTAGCTGATTGGTGACCACTGCCAGCTCAACCATCGATATTACGGAAATACTCGCTAAAGGTGCATAAAGGATGCTCAAGAAAGCTGAATGAAGTGCTCAAAGTGCGATAATAAGACGAAATCCAGAAATTTAACTATGGGTGCACGCAGTAGTTAGAAAAGGCTTACCTACTCAGAAAGCGTTAGCATCAGAGAGAAGCCCTTCTAACTAATGCGAGCACCCATTGCCAAATTTTTGGATTTCGTCTTATTATCGCACTTTGAGCACTTCGTTCAGCTCTCTTGAGCATCCTTTGTACGCCTTTAGCGACTATTTCCGTAATTTCGATGGTGGAGCTGGCAGTGGTCCCCAATCATAATGTGCACAGATGAATTACACTGGACAGCAGAGTGCATAAAGACCGCTGGAAATACAAGTTACATAACCAGGGTCAAGCGTGTGTCGATAAATTATCAAGGGGGGGGGGTCGACGGGGGGGGGGGGAAAGAGGGGGGTCGTGGTCGGGAGGGGGGTGCCTTAGTGTGGAATAGGAGGTAGAAATTTAGGCTAAAATTTTCGCACGTCCGTACTGAAAGTCCTACCCAGTCCTGCAGGCCGGTAAAAAGCATTTTATGGACCCTACACAATAGTGCTCTACCCCCAAGTTTCAGAGCTTCAAGAGGAAAGATTCAGCACAGGAATTACGGAGATGAGGTTCGTCGATAAAAATGGCCTTTTTTCCATGTTTTTATCGACGGAGTTGAATCGCGGTGGAAGCAGCTGCGGAAAAACGAGCTGTACAGCCTGAAAGCGCAAACCTTCGACTATTAAAAACCTGAAAAAAATTGGGACCTCAACGGGCCAGATCTTCTGATATTCGTGTCCGACTACAACCATGCCTCTGAACGAGTCTAAATTTTAGGCTGAAATTTTCGCACGTCCGTACTGAAAGTCCTACCCAGTCCTCCACCCCTATAAACAGTTATTTCGTGCTTTACGGTCGATCATCTCGAATCTACTACAAGCGCGTGTCATTTTACGCCATGCAAAAATTCTAGCCTCGGAGGGGATCGAACCCTTGACCATGTCGATGATGTGTATGGTTGTTTTTCGTGACGAATACGAAGGTATTTCGTTTAGAAACTCTGTACGGACGCTTTCAGACTGAAATTCGCTCACCGCACACGCTTTAACCCTCAGCAAAAATTTTAGCCTCGGTAGGGATCGAACCCTTCACCATGTAGATGATGTATATAGATGTTTTTTCTTGATGTGTTCGAGCCTCATTAGTTACGTAAGCAACATTGCATAGTTAATGCACGTTTTTTGTCCACCGCGTACATTTCAACGTTTTCCAAAAAACTTCCAAACAACTAGTTAGATACAAAAGAGCCTCTTTCTCCTTCCTATGCTCTGGCTCCACCACACCTCTCGCAGTACGAACACCTGAAATGGGATATCTAAATATCTAAATTCTGCAAGCATAGAAGGAAATTTGTGTGCAAAGGGGGGGGGGTCGTATTTTTGGTGGCTGAAAGGGGGGGGGGGGGTATTTTTAGTGGCTCAAAGGGGGGGGGGTCGTATGGGGATCGACTTTTTACCATCATCACGCTTGACCCTGTACATAACCACTGCGTTCCCTCCGAAGGCAAAATATTATGGATGTGAGCTCTGAGCAACTGTCTCTTAAATTTCTTTCTTCTCCATCTGACAGCTCAGGCAGTTAATGTGCCAAGACTCGGGGCGATTTTAGTGCTACCCTGTTAGATTTTTTCGTTCAGACTACAGTGACAATGTTACATTTATTGGAATTTATTATTTTATTTCATTAGCTGTCCAGCATATTTTCCCCTTGTGATTGTCATGCCACTGTTCCCTTTCCATGGATGGCGATCCTCTAAATTGCAGCCTCTTTTCAGCAACTGTGATGCTTTCGCTCACCTCATCGCCTGAGTTCATAGAAAACCGAAGGCAGGAGTCCGCAAGGCCGGTATTCCCCCACCCTTGGACAAAAGAGAACAAACTCGTCGAGGTAAGTATTCGTCGATGGAAAAGTTTCTGCAAATCTCTTGAATTACTCCCTGAACTGGTCAGGAGAATATGTGTTTTGCAAAATTCTTTCCAAATTTTTCCATAGTCTCTAAATTTATTACTCCTAAAAAAGACCTGCTGTTTTGTCCTGTAAAACATGGATGGAATCTTTTCTATGATAGTTGCTGACTGCTGAATTTGAAAACCTTTTTTTTTTTGCTTCTACTGCGCATCTAGGTTTGCGACTCTCTATTCAAATGGCAAAACTCTCTGTGTATACAATGACGACAATATTTGTTCATTTTCTCATACAAGTCAATGTATGAGAAAATGAACAAATATTGTCGTCATTCTCACTTGACACCCCAGAGCAACTAATAGCTTCTGCAACTGTTTAGGTCAGCATTCCTGAGGAGCTTCCGGCGGGATCCATCATCTATTCCCTCCCAGCAATTAATCCTAAGGATGGATCACCTGTTCCTATCACTGTACAGGGCGATATGAAGGAGGCCTTCAGCGTTGATCCTGATACAGGTTACAACCATTGCAATGTTTCTCGAGTTACGGGAATACTGGCTTGTATTCCAGGAGCCATCTCTATTGCTCACAGTCTGGATTTCGAATCTATGGCACCAAATGACCGGACTTTCTCGCTGACGTTCACAGCAGGGTCCCCTGGCTACGAGTCAGTTGCTGAGCTGAAGATCACAGTTACGAACGTAGATGACAACCCACCTGTACTAGAC
Source organism: Ancylostoma caninum (assembly GCA_037903475.1). NCBI lineage: Eukaryota > Metazoa > Nematoda > Chromadorea > Rhabditida > Ancylostomatidae > Ancylostoma > Ancylostoma caninum. The sequence goes on along the minus strand of JBAJFG010000037.1, from coordinate 419,756 downwards.
AAGGAGGGACTTCACAATGAGGTGAGTGGGCATCGTCTTCGCCTCGCCTACTTATTTCCGTTGATAGGAAGTGTTGAAAACCGAATGAGTTTTATGTTATCACAATTCTTTCATTCGATTTCGAATAGATTGAATATTCGAGTGATCGAATAAAGAGCTCACTGCCTTCTTGAGAGAAATACAAGCTCTTCTTGGCCCTATCCCTCAAGTTATTGATATTAATATGATAGTTCTGCAACCTAGGATAGTCTCCCATATCTTATCAATCTTTAGCAAAATGGTTACTGAGGACTGCAGTGCTTTCTCTTTTCCAAAATTGAATAATGACAAAGAAGAAATCGAATGAATTCGATTACTCCCGAGAAGTCGAATGTTCTATTAATAGAAAATATTTGTAGAAAAATAACACTACTATTAATAGAAACAAAAGCTCTGGAAACCTTTTTCTCTTCCCAGATCTGTAGACTCTTTCCTTTTTTGAGCTTCATAAAGAATAAATATTTCGATTTAATCGAGAGAGCTTCGATAATGAAATCGAATCGAATATACCCTATAATTATTCGCTGAACGACTAGTAGCGAACTATCCCGACCACTTACATCTTTCAGGTGGCCATACCCGAAAATCTTCCCCCGTCGACTGTCATCGCTCGACTTGGACTCACAGATGCAGACGATCTAGAATATTCAGGAACATTCTCAGTGGAAAAGTCTGGCTTCGGAAGCGAGCTCTACGCAGCCTCAATTGTAATTCTAATCGGCTCCATTCCTCTGGTTTTTTCTTGCTGGTAACGTTTCCTAGGTCAACGGCACCTTAGTGGTTTCCGTGGCGGAAAACGCGACATTGGATCGCGAGAAAATGGAGAGACAGACTGTCCACTTACGTGTGAAGGATGGAGCTGGAAATCAGGACTCCGCGACGGTACTGCATTCAGTTCTGCAGCTAATCAGAATTTGTTGCCTTATTTAGTTCATTCGCAGTCATTTTCAGCTGTCCATTCGTCTTCTGGACGTGAATGACAACGCGCCATGCTTCTCGCAGGATCAGTATGCTATGCAAGTGGTGGAGAATTGGCCAGCTGGCATCGTGGTGGATCGCATGAGGGCCACCGACGAAGACACCGGGAAGAACTCGCGTGTCATTTACTCCTTGGCTACGGACAATGCTAGACGTAGGTTTTGAGTACCTGCTCATCAATGCCGGACCCGGAGAGTGAGCGGGAGGGTGATGGGCGTGGGAAAAAAGTGGGGTCTCCGCCGCTGTGGAGACCCAGGTGGTAAATAAAATTAATAAAAATTTTAATTTTAACGAAAAATGAATAGAATAGAAAAAAAGCATTGCTCCTATGTTCATTAGAAAAAGATTAATGGAGGAATCATAATCCACAGAAACATCCACTAAAGGAAACGCATATGAATACAGTGAATACAACCAAGAACAGAAAATATGAAAGATGTTTTATAACTCTTGCGATTAGTAAGGTGGATTATGCATATGAGTAAGAGGCATTAATTCCAAAGATGACAACGTTCTATTTGCTCGTATATTCATTTGAATAAAATCAGAGGAAAGTAGTAAAGGACATGAGAAGATATGTGTTAGGGTGTAAAACTATAGATGCGCGTTTGTGGGCCGAACAAAAATTAATTTCAAAATGGTGATACAACACCACGATCCGAGATGTATCCGTGGTAAGTATCAGTTACCCTTCGCCATATCCTACCCAAATAACGAGGACCTGGTTTAATGAATTGATAGCGCCAAATCTAGGCAACAAGGCGAACATAAGCACGACTTCCTAACCTAGACTAGAAGATGAGGGCGATCGAAAGTTCGATCGACATTCAAAGTTTCGGTTCAGTTACCCAATGTTGGGGTATTTTGAAGGAGTCGCTTTTTGCACGAATGTGATCTAGGTAGAAAGCAAATATTTTATAAATGTTTAGAATAAAGTGCTGCCAGATTCTGCTTCTGTCTTTACCCGTTTGAAGTCGTATAACACACGAGGGGAAACCCATAATTTTGGTCGATTGCATTCTATAATTCTTTAAAAATTGGGAATTGGGATCTATTCAACACTTCACATATGTGATAGAATTGTTTGTTGGCCTGGCCTGACAAAGGTATTATTGTACCGAAAGCTAGCCAATAAAGTGAAAACGCAGGAGTACTCAAATCCAAGCCGAACAACAAAAACTTCACATATGCTCAGATGCGCCAGGAATTGCTCTCTCAGGAAGTTTCAAATATTCTACAATAGGTGGTCATTGACCAGTCCACTAAGGCAATAGAAAACAGCACGCATCCTTAGTTTTACGCCCTAATACATAGCACATAGATTCGAATTCAATATTAACTTACAAGAAAAAAAAGTTCATGTGATCACAACACATGTGGGGATAACGGACTGATTTTGTATGGATGGTGGGAAAGATACCCTTCAACGAGATCCTTTCCCGTGTATTACCTGCGTATATTAAGAATATTTGAAACTTACATTAAGAATAAGACCAGAGCAACCAGTGGTGCGCCTTCCTTTACTTTTTGTTTTATTAAACTCAGTCTATATAAATTTTGCTCAGCCTGGGAATTTGTTTCTAAAAGACCAGGCATTTCACCGATCAAAACCAGCAGTTCCTATCTACAAATGTAACGCTCTCTACTAACACTTCCAAGACATACCACACTTCTCCCGCGCTACTTCTTCAGAAAAGCACTCTTTTGAAAGAGAACTGAATTGGGCTACGTCGCATCAATTGTCTGTATCACGAGCTGCAGACGTCTAGCTGAAATGTTTCTGAAAGAGCGCAAAGTCCTTGTGCCATCGGGCTTGTCAAGCAGACCGTTACAATTAGCGCTGAGAGTAAACCCCGCATGTTTGTTTAACTTGCCTTCTTTCTTCATCAGAATGTCTGGCGTACGTGAAGCTTCCACAAAATGTCCACGTATAAAACAGCCAGCTGACGACATTCCCAGGAAAATTGCCTGTTTACACAAGAGTTTCACAGAATACTGGCTAGGCACTCCACCACAAGCATCCACCAGAAGTGTATAACATTAGCCGAACAGCGTGCTTTCCCATTGAACGGTAACCAAGCTGTCAACATCATAGATGCGGTAGGGGTGCGATTGCTAATGCTGTAATTAAAATATCAAAATTTTTGGACTTGTGGGATGCGTGTTTCCAAACGTTCCAGCATTTGCCAATGTACCTCCTACTCCATGGAGTAGATATATGTCATATATAAGTAGGTAGTTTCTGAGGAAGTTTTTTGAATCCGCGTACTATCAGTGGAGAGGATGGAAACGATGTGAAAGATTATTCATTCATTTTACAATGATCACTTGATATTAAATTGAGAATCCAGTGTTGAAGAAAAGCATAGAACACTCCACTATTCAACTGATAAGCCTGAATTGTGTTTCACTAATATGTTGATGGATGCTGCATAAGGTACAATCTGCAGCTTCGAATTATCCATCTGACAATGAGAAAAAAGAAGAAGCAAACATATGTAGTCATCTAAAATTACATACTTCAGTTCGTTCTATCATATGGAAATGTGGAAATCAGACTGTGAATATGACCTTCAACGCAACTTTTTAGTAGTTTGGAAAGGTCAGTTTGGTGAACGGATTGCTCGAACAAACTAACCTTCGGTGACTTCTTTTTCCTTTTCTCCTTGGTCAAGCGGTGAATATTATGGCTGAATAACGCATTAATAAGAGAATAAAAGCATTAAGTGCGAAAGTGCCAAAAAAACGGTGCACATTGTGCACTAATAGCAAATTACTGCGGAAAGTAGGCAAACATTATGGTTTCCTTTTAGAGGGACTGTTTGGCGTCTTATTCTACAGGGGTATCAGAAAGTTTCCGGCCTCCGCTCGTCTGTTCCATAGTTCTGTAGTTTTGAGAGCTCCATGCAGTGTAAAGCCTTTCATGTTAGTTTGCAAAGTTTCATGAAATTTCGTTAAATCTCCCAGAAATAAGAAAGTTTTATTCAAGCCAATGTATGGTCATCGCTCAAAAAGTCTGTATCCGACGAGAAGCAACCGATGAATTTTTGTCTTGATTGGACTAAATCTGACAGATTACTGGGGCTGTAGGAGTAATTATTGAGCATCGCAGACAGACTTTAGGAGCAGAAAGTATGCAAGGGTCTAAGCTATTCAAAACTTCCTTTGGAAATTTTCTAAGCAACCATCTAATTATTTTAACCTTCGCAGTACATGGAGTGTCTAAAGCCTTTTCGGCCTTCAACATGGAAGTTACAGTTGAATTTTCAAAGAAGATTTTTGGGAGTTTTGTAAATGGGTCGGGACGGGCAGATCTCTGAGACCAGTGCGATTGAACACGGAACCGGGGGTGGAAATGTCTTGCTCGAGGTTCTATGGAATAGAGAAAAGATCGTATCACCTAACCACCTGTACGGAAACCCCAATGAAGTAGATAATTACAGCAATACTTTGTTCACACCCTTTCGGAAACGAGCCAAGAAAAACGACTGCAGATATTCAAACACCGAATTCAGGCTCTTCACACACAGTTCTAGGGATTAGCTACTAGAATCCGTGAGAAAATTTGAAACGACACTTCAGCGAAATAAAACAAATAATGAAAATGAGTCTACGTTCGGTGTTTATATTCGGGTGATGAAAATTCTTATAAAATTGGATAAGTCTAATAAAAGGACAGAATAAAGAGTGTTTTGGTCTTTGAGGGATGCGCATTTATTTCTCTCAAAATTTCACTGCGGTAGCTAATCTGCAAGTGGTCCAGGCCGGAAACTTTTATACCCCTGTATGTTTCTCATGAAAATCCGATGGGAAACACATCCGAACTTATATCCTTGAAGCCTCCAACACCTCCGTCAAAACTTTAACCGATTGACGAATGTGCCCTTTTCACGGCCCCACATTCTCTCAAGACCTGGCTCCATTCTATGATCCGAACTTCTTATAAAAATTCCAACCTAAATATACCATTGAATGTAGAGATTCGCATAACCATATTGACTAAGAAGTATCATTCCGTTATCATCGAAATCGCTGAGGTCATAAAAGCTTAACTATATCTCAAACTCATCCATGCGAAGGAAGGCGCGCCTTATACTGTAATTAAGGGGTTGAAATCTAAAAAAAATTCTATACCAGCTGCGGTTCTTGAGATCAGTACTGACAGTATTTCTAAGATCACTTGGAGGCAGTTTTCAATTTTTTCTTTACATATTATGAGATAGAAGACTTTAGAAAGCCAAAGAAAAAGGAGAATGGAAGGTGTGACTTGCACCCATCCAATGATTAACAACAAAGTTCAACAAAAATTGAAAAAAAATAAACAGAAGCAGTGGAATAGTAATCTTTCTTCCAATTTGCTGCCAGAATTTGAACAGGTTCAATTTGTACAACGGCGATGAATTCTCTCCAAAAGTTGAGCTCGTTGCAGTTCTTTTCGGATTTCTCAAAGGAACTCATTTCGCTCTCGTTTCCTCCTTATGTTTGTTATTTCCTTTTTCTGTGGATTCTGATAAGAAATTAGAGAGCTGCAGTACATTAATGAGCGATATTGCTCTCGCTGACACATTCATATCTTGATTTTCTCTCTTTCTCGCTTCTAAAAAGGAAGAAATGAGGAGAAAACAAGAAGTTGAGGTTCCTGATGGAAACCCATGATTTTCATCAGGTTTTGAAATTTCGACGACAAGGAAAAATTCCAATACGCTTACTAAACACAAGGGCAAATCAGTGGTAAATAACCAGTTTACAACGAGTTTTCAGCTCACAGCACGCAGCCTCACAAACTCCCGTTTTTTGGCGAGGGAATCGCTTTGCACTTTTGTTGTTCAGTGATTTTTTCAAACGAAAACCATTACAGACTTTGCTGTCGATGCAGTGACGGGAGAGCTATCCGTGGCGCAGGAACTCGCCGGTGCTGCTCGGGAGCAGCCCTACGAATTGGTGGTCGTCGCCGAGGACGCAGGTGAGCAGTGGGACTGATAAAGTTCAAAGTTCCCAGATTTTCTGGGGTTAAGATCCTGGGAGAATTCCCATATATTCAGGTGACCCGAGCATGAGCTCCTCGGTTAGAATCAAACTGAAAGTGAGCGAGGCTTTGACCCAGAAGGAGGGCGAGAAAGGACAGGTCATCTTCATCAGTCCTCCGGTCGAATATGTTCTAAAAATCAAGGAGGTAAAGATGTCATCATCATTGGCGAGAAGTGATGGTTCAAAAATGAGAAAAGGAATTATTCCGGAGTTGCAGGATACTCCGATAAATGAACACATCTACAACGTGAAAGCTCGTCTAGCAGGCATGGGAGAGGAAAGGATGAACATCAAGTATTCGTTGAAGGTTAGTGCAACTTCACCAGAGCGCTATATTTGCATAGCGGACTATCAGTACTGTTTAGGACCTTTCTTCTGATGTTCAGTACTTCGATATAGATGAATCGTCTGGAGAGGTCTACGTCACAAAAGCTCTCGACTTTGAAAGCACCAAGTACCACTCGGTCAGTTCCACCGATATTTCGCATGTAGACGAGATGATTCAGGGGTACTTTATAAAGGAACTAAAGAGCTGTGAAGTAACCTTCTTCGCGAAGGGATGACCCGAGTAAATAGAGCTCCCTAGAAAGGGATAACGAGTAAGTAAAGCGCGGCTTTGAGTGACATCTGTGGATTGGAATAGAGTAAACTAATTTCCCGGAAGCACAGATTGGGGAAGGATTGAAGAGGTCCCTTGGTGTCACAGAGGACAGTCAAGGAGAAATTACCGAATAATAATGCATGTAGTACACCATGTGTTGTGGTAGGTAACAATGCAGGACGTGGATGCGTGCCGTTTGGTGAATATTGCAAGTTTATCCGCCAATACACAAATACCGTAGTTTTCGGAACAGAATGTAGCCTGAGCCGTTTGTTATTTGGCTACGACGTCAGTTGTGTATGTGTTTACGGCACTATTTGGGGTGAGATTCCCGAATCACAGATCAGCGACAAGAAAGCCTTGAAAGTTGTTAATATGCCCAAGGGGCAGTACTGATAATCAACTAACAATAATCAATAATTACCCAGTTATCCACGCATAATTTCTATAAACGGTCCGCCACGAAATTCATGCCACAGCGCGGCCTACGGCTGGATGCGCATGGTGCGCATCCTGCCGCTGCCGCGGGCCTCAACGCAATGAGGGCATCCTGCACTCTTTGAATGTACTCGCATAGTAGGATTGCATCCCGTCCAGGGTAAAATGCCGAGTACAAAGCCAGGACCACCTCCTCCCAGTTTCTGCCCTCCTCCCCCAATTGCTGCTCAAGCTTTCCTCCTTTTAACAGCAGTTAGCTGTTGAGAAGGGAAGGCAGCAAACGCCTCGGTCTTGTACTCGGTGTGTTGTGCTGTTCGGGTTGTGTTCATGCTGTAAGGCATTAGATGCTTTCGAAATCGAATTTGCGACTTTTAATGAGTTGAGAAATCGAATCTTCAAATAGGATGAAGTAACATATGAAACACTGGGGGAATACAAGAGAAATTCTTAGTAAAAGTATAGAGTAACAGTATGTATAAGGGGGTTTCTTCCTCTTCAACTGTTCGAATTTTTGATTCCGTTTCTGGTTTACTAGCTTAACCAGTCAAATTATTCGGTGCGAAGAGAATTCCATTCCACACCTTTCATCATATGTGCGATTTGTTGATCAATTCCAGCATTGATTACCCTCTTTCTGCCTCTGGATCGAAACTTTTATCCGGATTATTAGCACCAGCTAGCCCGAAATAAAATCGCGTGGGGGGAAGTACATATTCACAGAAGCAATAGTGAAGAAATCAAATGATCGTTGATTAAAACGGATGTAGATAGCTGGAAAAGGTTTCGAGGATGAAACCGCCGAGATTTCCGTGCTGTCCCCCCTCCCCCCGTGAAGTACGGTTGAATGCCCTCGTTGAATACGATTATTTTGGCGCTTCCCGCCGCGGCAGCGCGAGATTCGTGTGTTTGCAAAAGCCGTCTGGTTTTATTCGTTCGCGTTCTTAAACATACTTGTTTCTACTTTCTACGACTATACTGTTTCCTTTGCACATTTTTTGCTCGCCGTTTCCATTGTTGTGTTCCTGTTTGCCACTTGACACTGCCGCGACTTTGTTTCGCTGCATATGACGGACGAACTTGTCCATCTTTATAATCGTCCCGATCTCGCGGTGTAAGCGAACGTACACGGGGTAAGAAGTGGAGAAGTGAGTGAACGCTTGGGTGGAGGTGAACAGGTCAGGCACCGGGACTGCCTGAAGGTAAGGTAAAACGTCACGGAATGTCGCATCGTGTTTGCTCCGCCAGTTTCAGTGAAACCGTGCGTCCCTTCGCGACCAGCACGTTCCGAACCGTTGCCTCCTGCGGTCTGCACTGATAATTGTCGTTCGCAGGAGGCTGTGCTTGCCTTGACTCTCAAGTGCTCCCCCACTTCAGAGCCTTGTCGTCATAGTGGTGCCCTATACGCTCCAACTACCGCTCTTCTCTCGTTTTGGTGAGCCGACACGTTCCTCTGGAACGTTCTGCTCCGCGCTCTTTCTGTAAAACTTCTTTCTAACAAAATAATTGCCTTGCTTTTTATTGTACCGTGACCGTTACAGCAAGGCTCCAAAATGTAACTCATTGATGCTCCAGCACTTCTCGCGGAACTCCTCTCATTTTTCAAACATTGGAGAAATGAAACGTGCTAATTGCCCAGTCAACTATCCACTCTAGTGTCTTTGAGTGTCATCGGAGAAATACTTTCTTCTGGATACTTCACCAACACATATCGTCACACACTTCCCAAAGGTACTCAGAAAGGGAGATGCTTTATAAGACAGACTCGTAGACACAGCTGTTTCTCGTTTTCTACATAAATCGCGATGCTACTCCAGCTTGAACATGTCATATTATCCAATGTGTTTCTCAAAGAAAAAAAAACTAGAATACTCCTGTAGTTTGCTCTGCTATACAGCATTTTGGGTGGTTTTCTTCTATCCTGGCTTTCGTTATGGGACAGCAGCCAGCAGTTTTTCGGAGGCTTTATGCCGGAGTGCCCAGAAGAGCCGAAATTCGCCTCGAGATTCCTTTACACAATTTGTTGTAGCGTAAGATCTTGCATGAACCTCACTCCCATTTACAAAGACATCCGGAGCAGATCAAGTTTTGGTGGTCTGAATTAAGCTGATAAGGATGAAAATAATAAAGCGGTCGGCGTTAATCAATCCTGGTTTGTGGGATGCGCCACGCATTCGACTTCATCTGAACATCGTAGAGACAGTGAATGCATTTGTGCCCTGTACAGTGGCTTGAGGGGGCATCCGATGCGCCCAGTCAGCGCTTCATCCTCCCGGACTCCTCTGGTACCAATTTACCGAACATCGATCATGCGAGCGGAGGGCGAGCCTCTTACCACTGCTCTACCTGCGCTTTATTAAAGCTGGCAGATGATTCGAATTCGGGATACGTTTTGCGAATCTTCTGTGCTGTTCTCTCCAATATGGTATGCCTACTGTTCCTGAACTGAGTTGGAATAGTTCGCATCTGTAAGAGCTTGCATTGGGTAAAGCAGCTGTTATTGGCCTCACACTGCTATGGCTCCAATCCTTTAGAGCAGCACTCAGTGGTTGGAAGTCATCAAAAAGCTACCTACCAGGGCTACGGGCTCGTATATGGCTACGTTACACAAACGAGCACAGGAAAATATGTATGTAGGTGTGCTTGACTTACTACGGAAGACATTAAGGAGATCTGGATCTAAGACCAGCATTGATGGCTGCTAATTATCGTAAATATCTTATTCCCTCATTGTAATTGTTCTAACAACTTCGACCAGCTATTTATTGTTTTTAATAAGAGTATTTTAGCCGAATATGTTTTGGAGAGCAAACTTTGGCCGTTTCGGACATGCCGGCATAGTGTTTGAAGTCCCTTGTGATTCGGGGCGAATATTTTACTTCATTTTATTCATTCGTTACAAGGACGCGCTGTACTACATCGGAATTGGCCAATACAATTAAATGTGGAGAAGTAATGCAAAAAAAATACTGAGTTTGAAACAATAAACATCAGCACTTACATTTCAACTCAGCAACGGTGTGCTTGAGATAGACAGTGAAACTCTTTAAGCTTGGTAGGAAAAAAGTCTGAAATTTGATCGTCTGTGCACCTAACATTTTAGGTTACTCAGTAAGGCTTACTATGCAAAGAGAAAATGTATTCGAATATATTTTATTTTCTTTTGTTTTAGTCTTTTAATAAATATAATCCGAATATATTTCTTGATGAGAGCAATTCCTGGAAAGCAAGAGGAAAAATTCATCCGGATCCTCCCTGCGCAGAGTGTCACATGACTTCTTCAGTGATGGTGACTAATATTGTCAATGTTTGCACTGTTTGTTCTTGTTCGCCATAGAATTCTCCAATCAGCTGATCACCCGCGTCGATTTTCCACACATTTGGTTGCATAGAAATTCTGCTTTTGCTGGCGATGCGGGCGATTTCGACGAATTTCCCGCAAACGTCACATAGCATACGACACGAGGTGTCAGCGGTGACGGACGGATTCTGTTTTTGTACGGTAGGGGCGGAGGACACGCCGAGGAGCGCGAGTGCGCTGACCAGCTGATGCCACTCTGCGCCGGCGCTGCGTCGGAATTGAGCCGTTCCTTCTTCCCGTAGACGCTTAGAAACCGTCATCGACCTGGGTGCGTCACCTCACCTGGGATCGGTTGGACTTGTCATTTGCTCTCTCGTTACCTTGATGTCTTGGAGGCTTGTATGAGAGTGCCTCATTGAGAGAGTCCTTCGCAGCTTTCCTTGGTCTCCAGATCGAATGAAGACTGGTTTAGCCGTTCAATGCTAGCCAACTCTCGTAGTTTTTATCCGAATTGCATCTTGACGGACTTCTAGTTGCTTATTTTGGGTGGCCATTGAAGTCGATCCTGCTCCTCATGGACCGCTCGAGTTGCAGAGCTGGTTTTGCATAGATAGAATTCAATAGAACTGGGCTCTACTAGAATCCGATGGATTGCATTATCCAGCGGAGTACGCCTTTTCTAGAAGTTAGAACTCAGGACCGCAGAAACCTAACCACAATCATTGCGATGGCCTTTCACCACATTCACGCATAAGCTTTGCCATGAAAAATATGCCTTTAAACATATCTGCTAACATTTTTTTTGTTATACCACGCAAAAATTGAAAGTTTTATGCTCAATTCCTAAGTTATGAGTCTAATGCGAGTCCCTAGATCACAGCCCAACCTTTATAGCTACAACTGTTCCATGAGACGCTTTTCCAGTACCCTTCCTTCAAAGATGGATCTCTGCGCTTACTCACTGATTTGGAATGAAGGTGAGATATTAGAAACTCGAGAAATAGGATTTCTTCGCCTCGGAATGAAATTAATCAGAGTAGTTCTGCCTTTACTAGAAGAAGTATGCTAGCTGTTTACTGAAATAGTTTGCCCTGAATTGGTGATTTGCTCTTGTTTTGCTTCTGCTGACTAGGGATCTTTTGAAATTGAAGCTAAATTTGGAATTCATTTTCATTGAAGTCCTTCGTTCTGGAGTAATTAGCCACAACACATGCACTTCAAAAAATGTGCTGCGATATTTTTAACTCAAGGATTCATGAAGTATCCAAAGAGAGCCTAACTGTTTGAGTTCTTCGTAGAGTCATGAATTAAACTTCCTTAGCATATTCCCATCTTTGTATGGAATCGACTTACTGAATAATGGACTAAAGAGAAAGGGTATCCTCAAAATTAGGGGTGCCCCAATAAGCGCATTCGTCATCACCAAAAGTCACCACATGAAATTTTCACAAAAAAATTCAACTAATCCCAACCGGAACTGCCCGAAATCAAGTGGGTACAGGAGCTACTGCTCCAAATCGAATGCCCAGTCCAGCGTTGTGAAGGTTACCCTTCATTTGGCCGCCGGGTGTATGACGGCCTCTGGCAGCTCGGCCTTCGGTTGCGCACTGCGCACGGAAGAGCTTCGGGTTTTACGCCGCTGTAGATCCGTAGTGATATAGAGACAACACAGATCAGCGAATTCTCACCAGGAATAGAAGAAGATGAATCTTTGCAAATTTCCCACATGTTTTCGCAGCGCTAACTTTCTTCTACTATTGGGCGGAGCCGAACCAACCTGGGCGTTGTTTCCAAATGTTTAAGAGTCCACTGCTTTATGCACCGTTCTTGCTTCTAGTCTGCTTCATTCGGCTGATGCCTTTAGTCCTTCTCATTTCTTTAGGACATATCACCGACCGACCATTCTGAAGGAAGGCTGGATTGGTCAAGCTGGCCGGCCGGTGATGGGCTGTTGCCCGGCCAGTAGACGGTGGTGGGCCTGGCGCCGGCCAATGATCAGCAGCCGCTTGGCCGGTCGGCACTTTCTGGTCGACCCGGCCGCGCCAAGTGTAGTACTGCATACATAAGAGTGTAGATCCTGTTAGAAATTAGCAATTTCAGTCCTTGAAATAGATAAATAGAATTCATCTCTTCCCGACAGCGGAAAAAATAACAACATTCCCACCTCCTTTTTTAGAATGCGCTTATATAAGCACAAACAATGGTATGCAATCAATTCTCCTATTTCTGACTAGAAATTGGAACTCTCTCGGGAAATCCTGGGCCGATATCGGTTTAAGGCTCTATTCATCTGTCCTGATAGCTCCTATTTTCTCCCCGCGTTTCACTGAGTCGCAGCACTCCAGTACTGCAACTCAGCAACCTCGGGCCCGGCGATGGTCGGGGGAGTCAAGGAACTGACCGACTAAGAAGCCTAAGGCGTGCTCCTCAATCCGGACTCGCGTCGTACAAATGCTGCGATGAGTTTTTAGCGCAGACTGCGCGTTCCTCGTTCCATCAGCGCAAACAGCGTCGTCGCCTTGCGACGTCGTTGCTTCTTCTGTGTCGCTAATGAAACAACCATTCCGGAGGTCTAACGAAGAAACGACATCTGGATTCGTACTGTTGTCGGACAGGCGAGTGAGGAGACGAGGGCGGATGAGTCACAGACGAGGCGTCTCAGTCACGGTGCTTGCTGCTCACGGCGTTGTTGATCCAACTGCGTGGTGGTGATCACCTCGGCGAACCCCAGCACTGCACTTTGGCGGGTAGGTGCGAATTGCGAACGACGAACGCGTCGAGTTGATCACATCATCTGATTTCGGCTGTGTGATCAATCATTGTTGTTTTTCCGAGTGTCCGTGTTTTCGAAACGTTTCACCCCTCTGTCATAACGGTTTGTGTGTCGCCTCGCTGTTTCGTTTCAGCCGTTTATTACTTGTCCGTAGCGGCGAATCCCTTCTGTCTCGCCTCTTCACAAACAATCCGTGAACGTCACGCTTTCTGGAATGGCTCCCACATGTACACATTAGCCAAGTTTCTCATGTCCCGCCTTGAATGTTCTTGACCTTTCGAGAATTTTGAAGAGCCTTGCTGGGGAACAGTCCTCCTAGATCTAAAAGACCGCTGGTTACATGCCCTCCAACCCCATCGGAATGAAACTGCTCGCAGCTGCAGTCACCCGCGCTTCAACAAATTGTACGTTTTTCCTCGTTTCGTGCCCTTTTGCCACTGCACCCATTCATTTGTTTGACCTGTTCCCAACTTGGTAAAAACGATTTTGCCCTCACGAAATCAATGACGGGAGCGACGTTTTTTCTTTGATGAGTTCCGATTCTATCTATTTGGCGAACTTCTCTCTAAAACATTGAAGGAAGGTAGAAGCGGCTGGTTATGCGAACTTTCCTAGTAGTTGAATATGCCTTTGTCACCGCTCCCCTTTGTCAAGTGGATATCGGATTGCTCGGGAAGAGAAATAGGAATGGAAAGGAACCAGACTCTATCAATGCAATTGTCTAAAAATATCCAAAAACTTTGTTTTAATCTATATCAGTGGTAGTGGCAATAGTTGGTTGAGACTTTGTTTTGATATCTGTACTAGTTTTAGTATTAGTAGTAGTATTTGTATTAGTATTTGTCATTGGAGTTGATCGTCTTACGCCATCCGTCCAAGAGCAACTCATTGCTCTGTGCACCCAGGACTCTTGACTTTCGACGCAAGATATGTCTGCACCTCCTTCGTTCCTTTTGAAACCAAGCCTGGAGTATTTTTAAGAAGTTTTTTGGATCCATTCCGAAGAGCATGATGTCTTACGAAGCGGTTCTGAGAACGATTGTACGATCACCACCATCGCATTTACTTTGCAAGAACCACGGTGTCCTCGTTTATTGTTAGCCAAGACATCGCCGATGTTTCCGCATTCCTGCTTAGGCATTCTTCTCTCGCTCGCAATGAAAAACTATATGTACTGCATAGCTGCTCAGTTATGCATAGTGAATTTGCGAGGGGCCTTCTATCCATAGATCCATAGCTCATTATTAAATTAATGACATACATTACATGGGCAATACTTACAAGAAAAAATAGGCAACTATTGTAAGTGTGGTACACGACCTCACTACAGTAACATTGCTGTATTGGGTTACAATAGATAACCTATTGGGTTGGGAAATAAGAACGTTTCGAAATTTCGAAATAAGTTTTTCAACGAGCATCGAAACAACTGATTTTCTTGAACAACTTCAATCAGGTGATTTTTGTAGCCCCTCTTTCCTCCTATTAATGATATTAGAGTCAGAGCAACTACTGTACTGCATCTCACTGGAAGTCCGTATTGTTTGAGACGACTGATTTTGCAGTTCTCGACTGCAACTCTTCAGTAAAGCCCTATAGAACGCCTACGGAAGTGGACAAATGGAAATGAGATTATTGGTTGGCAATTTCATCAGGCCTGTAGAGTTGACATGAGTATAATTAAACTCTATTCCAGCATTTCTGTTGTCGTTTTGGCGAAGTTTTCCCAAAGGTGCTGCGTGTGCACCATTGTGGAGGATCACCTCTCACTAAGCCCTCGGGTGTTTTTACGAAGTGGATCGGCTCAACTTAGGTGTTGCTGAGAATCTGCATTCGTAGTGATTCATTACATCTAGAGCAAACCCTAGCGGAAAATCTCAGTGTTCAGAACTATAGGACATCCTCCTGGCCAAAATTGGCATCATTGCAGCGTACACCAGTTCTGGTGCTATCCTTTCTGCAGCGATGGTTTCTACTTGGACGCTGTTTATATCCCTAGCCTCTTGAGCTGTGTTTGATCCGCGACTGAAGTCAAACTGTCTAACCTGTCGGAGGTAATATAATAGTTTATAGAATCGGAGGGGGCACATTCTATGCGACAGAAAATAGGGTGTAGCGAGAATCGAGGAGATCAGTCGTAGTACATCAAACAGTAAAGCGAGAGCTACAAAACGGTTCGTGATGTGCAGTAGGAAGATGTTCAAATCCTAGTAAAAAGAAAACCAAGATTGAAACGCACAAAACTGTTGCCCAACCTAATAGAAGCAAGCATGGTTAGAGATCGAAATCCCACGTCGGACTTCTCTGCTGCATGTTTGTAATAATCACCAATTCGAGCAACTGAATCTGGTTATAGCTATGTTTGTGGAAATATTGTTACTAATGTCGCGTTACATCGACTGCTGCCACCTCTAGGAACGACTCAGTAGTTCATTGCTGGCCAGCTGACAACACTAACTCACCATAACAATAACATGACCCGTAATTCCCAGCTGATAAGGGTGAACATCGCCTTTGGTCTTCCACGGTCGCTCCTCACTCTTCTTCAAGTCCCTCAAAACCTCTCCTGCCTTGTTCTTTATTTGCCCATTTCGCGGGATAATTGGAATTCGATTTGAACGGTGGCATTTGTTTGGAGTGCTGCTGGCCCGGCATCATTGTATGTACATGTCACACGTCGTCGTCGTTCAGCAAACGATCATGACACTTCCCCTCCCCTGTTGCGTTCGACGTCCTCTTCTCGAAGCGATCCAGAGAAAGTAATCGAAAACACTCTGATGTCCCTAGCGATAGTCTAGGCCATTGCCAGCGAGCAAAAACGAAGAGCGGTTGGTCTCGTGGACATTTCTCTTCCTCCGTCGGCTTGCCTTTTCCCAGAACTCGCTTTGCCAGAGGGATTCAGATGGTCATAGCGTAGCGTGGTCACCCCATGGCCAGAAAAGATGCGAAAGGTTCATTACGGCAATTAGCCAAGCTTAGCGAAATCAAAAACGTCTCAGGGATTTTCACTTCGAATCCAGGAAGACAATGATATCATCATTACTCTCGCATTTTCTAATATGAATTAAGCTGCTCAACATTAAGAAGGGGAGAAATATTCCTGGTTCGATTGTGATATTCTCTAATGGATACTTGATTCTGACTAGCGCCCCTTCGGGACGCTAGAAAGGGGGCAGCCACTTGAAATACTTGCAAAAGCTTCACACGTGTGAAATGCTTAGAAAATCAGCAAAAAAGCAAAACTAATCATAAGCTGAGCTCGAATACGAAATTCTCCTTACGAGTTGCGTATAATCTACGGCTCTGGGCGCCTCGCCAACGTCGGGCTTCGAGTCTCCTCGCCATCCTAGCCTCGCCTGCAAATTCTTAATCACGCAGCTACATGCAAATCTAATATCTGGTACAATGATACTACCTTCTCTTTTTTGTCGGATTTCTTACATGCCTATGAACCCGTCATGAACAGCCAACGGAGAGGAAGAAGAGATGGCCGTCTGAGACACGAATGAGCGCGTAGCGTGTCCCTACTCCACCGGCAGACGTGCATCTTGGCGTTTTCCCCTCTATTGGGCCATGGTGGACCCATTCTGCATCAGTGCACCCGTATCCTGGCGCTTATCCCACTGTTGGGCCAGGGCTGACCCATCCTCCATTTGTGGATCTGTATCCTGGCCTTCTTCCCACTACTGGGCCAGCGCAGACCAGATCCATCGGTGGAACTCGTGTCCGGGCGCTTTCCCCACTAACCGGCCCCTTGCGGACCCAGTCTCCATCCATGGACCCGTACACTGCCGTTTTCCACTATTAGGCCGCGGCGGACTCATTCTCGATCGGTGGACACCTATCATGATGTTGTTCTGGACTACGGGGCCCCGACTCATCTATCCGTCATCGCTGCAGCCGCACTCTTTGCAAATCTCGAAAGTGATGGAACAAAGTTAGGAAATATCTAGAAAGTTCGATCAACTGCACAGGTTGCACAACTGGTTTCAGAAAATGTCACAACAGCTTGTGATGACGCGTTCCTCATCTTATGTATTTGATTGTACTTCTTAAAAATAGACGGATCCTCAACCTGCATAGTCCCCAAGGGATCTCAAAGAGAGATGCTCAACGAGCATATCCCAAGTGAGGAGACCGAGTGAATCCTTCGCTACGTCCTCCACAGTATGCACACTTCTTTTCGTAGTGGTTATCGTCCACTGTTTCAAAGTTGAGTGAAGCCAACAATAAAGCTCCAGCAGAGGGCGACTCTGCTCCGTACATTGCTGCTACGCATCGTCAAATCGCTGTAAACACTGTCTCGCCCGGAGGGATCGAGACCGCTAGCCGCTGGTCCCACCGCGAAATCCTGATTGCATCCGACTTCCACTACGTCTATGCACCTGTGAGGAAACATCGGCAGAATGCCCCATAAGCTTCGCATCCTCGCGAGGCACAGTCTATAACTGAGTCTTACGGCGAGCGCATGCGGTCACGTGCTAGTCCCCCCTACGTCTGCGCTCTAGAAAATTTTGTTGCACTACCATGATTTACATAAGAAGATTGCACAAGTTCTCAGGTCTGGACTAGCATTCAGTCATCGCGCTCCCATCACTTGATATTAATTTCTATTCTTTTATCATTGGTCACCGGCTATTTCTAGTACGTGAACTTGTCTAATTTGGATTGATGGGCAGATAACAATTTTTAATTTTCACAATTTCTGCCACCCCCTCTTAGAGGCGGATTCCCACCCGAGAAAGAAAAAGGAAGAAACATGTCTGAGAATTTATATATTTGAGATCGCTAGGAGCTACTGGTAAAAACGGTGTGGATGATATTGAGCAGAAAAGTCGAAAAAATGCTTCTATGAACGTCTTCTTTGGGAGAGCTAAGGCAGCACCACCAGATTTCTGCAACATGCACAGAAAGCCAGCGTGTGACTCGAAGGGACAACTTTGTCGTTCCAAACCTAATACTGGACAATTTACTCAGACAGTTAACCACAGGGCTCGGCTGCGCAGCCATTTTTAGATTCAAAGCCCTACACCCAGCCAAAGGCGTGGGCGTCTCGTGCACCCGCTTTGGCCCCGCCCAAGTTCTCTCCCGAAGAAAGTGCGCGAAGCGAGTTTCAGCATTGTTGCGCGCAATAATATCGAAAAAAGAATAATCAAGTCAGAAATAGAATTTTCTTGTATGATTGACTCCCTCAGCCTGCGGCAGTAAAAAATGATAGAAATTGCAAAAGAAAGCACATTTTGCTCGAAATCTCATTTACTACAAGCAAAGAACCGTCCCGAGAGCCTTCAAGAATCCCACCACTCGCGATTTCGCTTGCATAAAAACCTCGCAGACATTGTGAGGTGGGACCATGCCGTCTAGGGCTGTTGAAATCCAAAGCAGTTACTAATGACATTTTCTAAAAGCTCACATTGTTTAGCTAGCGCAGTTACTCTAGTGTAGATCTGCTTAGAACTCCGGTTTTTAGATTTATCTAATTAGTTAACTGATTTAATTAGTTAAATAATTTTCTGTCTACACACTCAAAGTCTTTTTTGAAAGCAGTTTCGTACACCAGAGCAAAAACAAAAATTTAGTAGCGAGTGACTTACCTCACTATTGGAACAAACTTCAATTTTTTTAACCAATACTTCTCTCGAAAAGTCGTTTACCAAACAGGATCAGCCAATACTAGCGTGCATGCCAGTAAACGCTTCGCCGAACTTTCGCTTTTTTGAGGGGCACCGGCGAGGAAACGCTTCTCCTAGCCTGCACCTGAATGTGTGAAAGGCTGCTTTTTTACCTGGCTTGATGTTAGGCTTGACTTCCCCAACTGTCTGAGTCACTAGGAACCAACCCTGTACATCTATCATCCAGCATCTATCAACATCGCCTCTATCATTCGCGCATTTATCATCAACTGTAACAGGACGCCACTCGCAAATATGACTTTTTCTGGAAGAAGGAATCTCCAGAAAAAGACGCTAGAAGTTCTTCGGTTAATGACTGCTTATAACACCTGAAATCCGTCATCGTTTGGTGATGTTTGCATTAGCTGCTTGATCTGAGAGATCTTATCTTCGGCAAACAACTTTTACACGTTTCTCTGTTTGCTTTCGCCCAACTTTGAGCGCTAGGTTCTGTTCGCTGTTCTGCGCCATCCACGCCTGTCCCCCAGCAGCATGCGAGCGCTGCTCCAGCTGCACAGCCGTCAAAATATGGCTTAGTCAGAGCTGTCTCCCTGGATCAACAAACCTGGAGAACCTTGTTGACCTCGACGGCGAGCGCCTCATTGTGTCCTCTGTGCACTTTGCGTTTTCTGTCACCACGTGCCCACGACTTTCAGCTCTCTTCACTGTTACCATGTCAGCTTCCCTGTTGTAACCTCAGAATTCCAGATCCTCGTCCATCGCAACTCGGGCCAGTTGCCGCCCACCGTAGGCCACGCCTCTGTTCTCGTTCCAGCTCAACGGGTTAGAGCGTAAGACCTGACCTTCCAACCTTTCCTTTCTTTCTCTGCTTGAGGCTCTACTTCCGTTCAGGTAGCGATCTTTCATTCTGACAGAGGATCCGTTTGAGGATGGACAAACTGGAGAGGAGGCTCGCTCGTCTCTGGCGCCGCATGCGCGGCGGAAAGCGGAGGGAGCGTAGGTCGAAGAAGGGAGAATCCTCGCCGCAACTGAACCGAGGAGAAATCGCTTCGAATAACAAGCAGCGCTACGACGACAAAAAGGATCCCAAGGATATGGTGGCATTACCCAGACGCATCCATTCGAAGCACGAAAAGCCAGTGCCGAATGGAGCTGCGCCTCGCCGCGATCCTCCGTCGCAGGACATAGCGCTGGCCCTGATCAGACTCTACGCCTACGCTCGGCTGAAATCGTTGCAGAACTCTATCGTGGCAGGATCGACGTCGCTGAAGTCGAACGAATCGACGACAACTGACCAGGAGAACCTCGAGTCATTTAAACCACTGGAGCGGCTCTCGTTCCTATCTTCCCTCCCGCAGCTGTCGCTGAATCGGTTTGAGAGCAGGGAATTCGACAAGGTGAGCTTTTCAGGGTTTCTTCCGCCTTTTGTGGGTATAGGAGCGCTATGGAGGTCATGAGCATCCATTATTGGGTTCCCCATGCACAAAGGATTTGTAGGTTGTGCGTTAGAATCAACGTAGCAAAACTAAGTTTCACTTCATCTTCCTAAACTCCTGTTGGAGTAGACCTTTAAAAATGTCATCCATGAGAGTTGTAGGTGCTTATGTCGAATGAAAACATGTTAAAATAGGACATCTCCTGGAAAAGATCTGGAACCTCCTCGTACTCCAATCGCTGCCGGGGCTTTAGCGAAATCCCTGAACCTATATCTCTTTCATCAGCAGCTTATTCATTTTCTAGAAAATGCCACCACTTTCTTTCGAAAACAAATCACAGCGTTGCTGATGAAATCTCTCAATGGTTTGCCGTGTTAGTAGACGGTTCCAGATCCACTATAAAAACCTTAATATATATGGTATGTGTGCACAGCTCAACTTTTGCTAGCCTACCCCTCAATTGGCAGTTGCGTGAATCCATAACCGTGGCTTACTGCTGTGTGGGACGATCCTATCCAGAATAATCCTACTGATATGAGTAATTCTACAGATTCTCTTGATCCAGATGTTCGTAAGCTCCTGGCGCTCCTTTACAGCTTTTAACGGCGCCTTTCTTCCGAAATCCGTGAAACCTTCCTGGTTTAGATGTGCCTAAGCCGCGATAGTGGATACCTGACCGGCTCCCCTTGGGAGTTCTCGTGCAGCTCTGAGACTCTTCGTCGGCCGAAGTGGGTATATTATCACTGTTTCTATTTCTGTGGTGGGATTTAGGAACTTTGCTGAGGAGGCTTCCCCAACAAAGTTCCTAAGTTCCCGTTCATCCATAGCGAAACAGTTTCCAAGGCGGTGTCATCAACCTGTGAACATACATCACTACTTGCTGGTGGTGGCCGCAGCAAATCAGTCTCACAAAGTATTATTTCTGCCTGGAATACTCGTCCGCTTCAAAATGACGGATGACTGGGGACTGTGGTGGTTCCGCCGAAAACGTCGCTAGAGATGAGCGAGAACGTTGTGTTGAAGGTCCCCACCGGTGATTCGCCCACGAAAGCGCGTGGCAGAAGTGGCGCCTCAATCTAAAAGGCGATTCTACGCTTCACATGGCGACATCTTGCACCGTGTCGACTCGTCCACTCAAACCCTCGAGACGATAGAATCTTTTCTAAGGTGGTCTACCCCTCTCCCCGCCATGTATGCTTCAATACTGTGTGGTTTTTTTTAGCAAAAATGTGTATAAATCGAAATGTGTGACGAGCCTATTCGAAGCTGCAGACGCAGGCCTGGACGCGCTCATCGACGACGTCCTGGCCGAGTTCGATCGGTGGTTCGTCGGTCGCAAGATGCTCGTCGTCGCCAGTGAACTTCACTTCTCCGTGCCGCTCGCAAAACGCTCCAGAAAGCTGGAGCTAATGTTAGTTCACCGCTTCACATTCTTCGAGCACTAGCACCAGGAAAGAAGTAACAAGCTCTTGTTTCTAGACTAAAACAGCAAATGCTCCGTTCACTTCTCGAAAATAATCGGCGAATTTTGTATCTGAGAGGAAAAAGTGAAGTTTTGCCGGTGCACATGGCTGAAGCAAGGACTGAGGAGAACATCATCAACGACCTCAATCTGCAGGCTGTACAAGGTAATCCTGAATTCTCATCTGATTCATTATCAACAGAACCTGTTACTGTCCACTATGTTCCTCAGGAATATTCCCAAGTTCTGTCCCAAGCTCTGTATTATTATTATTTTACCTTACCCAGGGTAAACGTGTTAACTCCAACGTTAACGAAAGAATTGACAAATTTTGTGTGGTGTTAGCACGTTTACCCTAGGTAATCCCAGTGATGTATGCATCCCTTGAAAACCAGGGTTGTCTCAACTACTATTTGTAGAATTCATTGACTTTCTCTGGAAGGCCATAACCTATTCGCACACCCTCTTGGACCAGATTCTCAGGAAAAACCCTTGAATTCCACCCTCAGCAAGGAAACTAGCTATGAGAACAAAGAATTACTGCAACTTTTGCCCAGGAGACTCTGCATATTCACTGCTGCATATTTTCCATCACTTTTCCTGCAACAATCTCTAACAAGACTAGCTGATGAGACGCTGGAAACCGACTTTTGCTAGTGACATCCGGTTCTTTTTTCTTTCAAATATTCATCCACCCATTTATTTTGCTGTTAAGGTAGACGTTGCTAATAGTGGGTATAAATCTGAAATTCATCGTGATGCGTCAGCAGAAATCAGTGTCAGCATTTAGTGCTAGCAAATCACGATGAAACTCCGTTATGACAATATGTCGAATTTGACCTTGGATAGCTTCCCTTTGATGCAGAGGAAACTTGTAGAAGAAACCTTTCGTGGTTATGAATGGACGAGTTCTGGTAAAAATGGCTATACTTCCTCGGAGCAACACGTCTCGGTCACCGAGAAGTTGTGTTAGGAATAGCAAGATAAATCGCATTTTGGTAACAAAGAAAAGCTGCCCACTCTGGACGAGCAAGAGACTTAGGACTTTCCTGGGAAAGTTCATGAATCGCACCACACGAGATGGTGACCTCGTGCTGTCTCACATTTTATCCTACCCGTTCTGCTCGCGGTTTTGGAGCCCCCTCCACTTCCCTACGCTTTCTTCTCCGCGGTTCCTGCCATTTTCCGATGGAAAAACGTCGCCGTGCTGCTGTTCTTGCCTCCATCTCAGTCTTTGCCTCCAGTCGAAAGCTTACGGAAACTCCTCTAGTGTGCCACAGACCTCCTGTGGCGCGGCGCTTTTTCCAGCACGACAAAGCGCTCTAATGCGATTAAGTGCTGATCCGTTCGAATTGCTGTCAAAGACTGCGAGATGCGCATCTCGGCGACTCATCGCACCCCTATCGGGAAGGGAACATCCACACTGAGCTGATAGCCAAATAAGCGTGTTTATCAGCGTGGGTGGACCTGCTTTTTTTACTCAAAACAGCCACGATCGCGTGCAATTGCCATGAAACACTGATTCTGGGAAACATTTCCAGGTGTCTATCAACGGTGCTACCACAAGCTGCTGCCGTTCGTGCACTCCGAGACGCCCAGCTGGCACGCGCCATACTGGAAACTGTCCGAGCCGCCGGTCCTGCCACAGAAGTCGGCGTTCCTCCTCGAGGACGACTGCACGAAACTTCGTACTCACTCTTTTATCTCCTTCAATATCATTGGCTTGTCTATATTTGGTATTGGACATCAGTCACACGATATGCTTGCGTGAGCGCAACGCTTCGAACTGTTTTCCGTCCTTCGCGTGTGCACTTAGCCATACGTCGCGTCTGCTGTGTCTATTCTATTGTACATTGAATACTGAGCACTTTTCTGATGCTTCTTTGCTCATCGGGTTATGTATAAAGATTTTTCTTGTTCTGTCTTCTACTCTACCGTTTTTGGATACACACATTAGTAGTGAGGTCAAAGCTATTATTGACTGAAAGTGTAAAATGCAAGATGCGTCGGAACAGCAATGCTCGAGTGAAGCAAAATTCCATTGCGATGCCTGGAGTATGAAAGTGGAATGAATGCACAATTGGTATAGTCCATTTCAAGAAAAACGAAAGTTCGGTGTTCGTGAATGAGGTTTATAATTGTCAGGATATGTACACGGAAAACACCCAGGCTCCATATTATTGTACGCTGAACGATGTATATTTTTATTGTTCATTTCCCCCTTCCACTCATCACCATCCATCGATCCTGTTGGAATATTTTGGATATCGAAATCAAAAAAAAAGAGACATAAGTTAAGGTCAGTGCCAAAAAAGGTCATCAGAGCGAAGATGAAAGGTCTTCGCTTCTCAACCTATTTATTTGATCATACGTTATGCAAACAAGTAAAGAGGTGCACGAATATAAGCTTATTAATTTAATGGGGAGTTGAGGGGAAGATTGGCTAATTAGCGAAATCTGGGCATGCCAGATCTACAACGTCTAAAGAGCTCCCTTGCCCGATCGTCTGTCAAAATCGTTAAATCACAAGGAAATGAATTCTTGGTTTTGAAACGGGAACGAATAACAGACTAGGCAACCATGGCGGAATTGAGATCGGATTATGAATTGAGTAAACCACGGTATTACCCGTCGTAGAAATTCTGTGCCCAAATTCATGAACGATCCCGGGCAAATTAAGCAATTTCCGCTGTTCCGAAATGGGTGTGTTTCCTAAACAGGGTTGCCAAGCTTTTCTGCTCAACACATCTATGTACAATACTTTAACTCGCTGCTGAGATGGAATTCTCGAAAAAGAAGTAGTGATTTATATTCGAGAAAGTCGTCCACACTGGGTTAGTGGGTAGTTTTCTCTCCACATTGGGTTGGTGGGTAGTTTAGCACCTCGCAAAAACGTATCAAGCAGTCGTGTACTTTTTAGAAATAGAATAATGTCTGTATCCACGGCTTCTTGCATTTTCTCGCTTTCCCTACCCGTCGCGTCCTCAACCTTTCTAGCTTCTGCGGCCATATCTCACTTGGGTCCCTTGAAATGTAAAAAAAAGTTTACTCCACCCCCTCCCCTTTCTCGAGTGAACTGAAACCTATGCGAGCATAATAAATAATCTGAGAATTGTAAGGGGAAGTATTGATATCTAATTTGAGTGTGGGAACTCTCTCCGGCCACAGTTTTTGTGTCCACCCTGGGCATGATCGACTAATCGCCGTCTTAGCTATGTTATTTACATAGGAGTGGTGGGTATGTAATCGTCGTTTTGTATAATTGTTCATTGGAATAACTGGAATGTTCTACAATTGATCAGCTATTCACACAATGCACAATTGGTTTTTAGGAGCCTCTACCAGAGGTTCACAAATCAAATAGATGAGGGTCACATCGGAAAATCGGTTTAGAGATTTATTCTGGAGAGATTTGGTCGGATAGGTGTCTTCTCCTAGTTGTCCACTTCATGCTCTAACGATGCAAATTAGCCCGAACGAATTGAATAAACCAGTTACCAGTATCCGGTATTGCTCAAGGAACCCTTTATGTATCGAGTTTTCTTAGCATCTCTCTTTTTTTCTAGAGGATCCCCCTCCCGCAACTTTTCGAACTTACAACCAAACCTGCTCAACTTACCAGTTCTGGGTAATTTTGAGACGAACATCCTCCCAAATTGCCTTGACATTGTGCTGTTTTTGTGGCGGTTTGCAGCTCTCGTTGCCATTTCACCGTTCTAATTGTTCAACTGGGAGGAAAAGAAAGAAACGAGGGGAAAGCAAAGATGAGTAAGCATCCTCGAAAAAGCCTCGATTAAGTGGTTTCGCAAATCAGCTGCTGTGCGCGTGACTTTTGCCCCTCTCGAAATCAAGAAAACAAAACTTAAATCGAGGAATTTGGCGAGGGCAGTGACGTCCTCGTGCAAAGGCTTAGCGATCGAACCAGTTCGTGAATAAGTGAATTAACACACGAAGTAACTGTTGTTGTCTGTTTTGCTCCTCTTCTGTGATTTCCTGTGGAGGTAAAACGTGGAAGAATGACATGTTTATCCCCAGCATACCCTGGGTAGCAAGTAACATACATATAAGAATTAGAATTCGGTCTTAGTCGAGTTATATCAAACAGGGATGACATTTACTGGAGCAAGCACGAGATTGTTGTAGGATGTTCCAGGATAAGATTTAAAGGATAGGGCTGTATGAGAACCCACTTTGCGATTTTTTGGTGCAAGAGAAAATTTCTGATGAATTTTTGGGCAAAAATGCTGCAGAGGTTCGTAGGGATGGGGGAGGGGAAGACAGTATCAAGGACGGCGAAAATCTCTGAAACTAGTCATTAAGGGAATGATTTTGAATCTAGTTATTCAAAAATGACCATCTGGAACATAAGAACGGAAAAACGGGACAAAAAATAAGCCCACACATTTCCCCATCTGTTTGATAGAACAAATTTGAGAAATTAGCCGCTTTCTTCTTAAGGAGATGGTGCGATTACTATTGTAGCTGTACAAACGCAATCTCACGTCCTGGATGTCCGAATGAAATTTGTTGGAAAAAAATCTTCCTGTGAAAGAACCAACTCGAGCAAATAGGACTACTAGGCCTAATATAATCAACCGAAGTGTTTTTCTATGCGATCTATCCATGAATATTTCTCCGAATCATGTGTCTTTCTTTCGAAGAAAAATTGTACTAGCTACTTATTTTATCTAGAAACAAAACACGCATCTTACAAACAATATCCCATATGAAGTTAAAAGCATAGCACATACAAATAACACGACTTAGTGACGGCAAAGTAATGAAATAATGAACCAAGAATAACTAAGAACATAGGTATGTACATAGACTTTGCTCCACTTATTACATGGAAGCTGAGTAATCTACGCGGTTTCGTAGCATTTGTTTCCCGCTGATTATTGGTTAGCTGTGTATTGTTGTATGTGCCCATTGCCCAAGCCTAATAGCATAGCCCCCTAGCCCAAGTGAAAAGGAGCTTATTATTCGTGTTTACTTAAAGCCACTTGCTCAAAAGCATCCTCAATACTGTGAGAATTAAAGGTCTGTCTAATCAGTGGAATGATCGGATCCGCTGCACTATGAATTTGGCTTTTAGAGACCTCTAGAAGCGTCCATGAGGCTAAATTTTCCCTTTTTTTTTCCAAAACTGATGGAGAGACAGTTGTGTCCGTCCGTTTTCCTGCCTACTTCCCAATTTGCAGTTTTTTTTTTGAAGCTTATCCTTTTTTACTTCCTTTGAATGCTGTTCCTGTGAGTCCATATATTCTTCACAAAACCTCACGCAAAATAAATAGAGCACCACTGGACCTAGTACTGAAAAATAATTAAATAGACATAGACCCAGTGTATTCCATCCGCTTCTGGAACATCTTCCTCAAAAAAGGGTACTTCATCCTATTTTCATTCATTGGTGTTTACTTTACACAGTCTCTGTATCAACAAATTATTTAGACTCTATAATATGTAAACAAAGATATGTGAAGTGGGGACGGGGTGAGAGCGGCACTAATTGTTTCGTGGAAATAAAATGCAGGCGATAGAGATAGAGGACGAATTACTTCTCACCTTTACAACTATTTGAAGGCTCTACTTTCAGCTGGTTATAACTGCCTGGAGCGTGTTTGACCTTTCGAGGAACGCCTCCCGAGTTCTACGAATCGAAGTGGAAGACGTCGACGACAACGTCCCACAATTTGCCAAAGTGAGCTCTTCCGAATGCTCCCAGGTTTATGGAATCTGAGTCTTATTTCAGGGTGCGCTGCCCGTATTCGCCGTTCCGCACTCCTCCGGCCGCGGCAGCGTCATCGTTGGAAAGGTGTCCGCCGAAGACAAGGACGGCGACGAGCTCAGCGCGATTCACTACTACCTGCTACCGACATGTACGTGTGTGGTTTGTAGTAGGCAGTCTGTCACCTGCTAGCACTTCCTAGCGCATATCTCCGTACTTGCGTTGGAAAAAGCGTGCGGAAAGCTGATCGACAAACATTCAGGCACGGCTGAGTTCGACAACTTCTCGGTTAACGATTACTCGGGGGAGATAGCCGTGTCGGGAGGAACAGCGACGAACCATCCACGTCGCGTGGACCTGTGTCTACTAGCGAGGTGCCCGCTTTTTTCCCAGCATAATTTATGCTCCTCAGTTTGCAGATTGCAGCAATTATGCCGACTTGAACGTCAGTCAAGTGGCGTTCGACGCGAAGAACGCCAGTATGATTAGGACAGCAGTGGTTTTTGAAGCGGAAGCACCCACGCTCCATCCGGCGCCGTTGATTGAGAACAACACTGTGACAGTCATACGTGAGGGCTCTTTTGAGAAGTGTCAAATACACAAACATTTGATGATTGGTAAGCATTGCAGAGGAGAATCTCCGAGACACCCCCGTCCCTGTGACTCATAGCAGCTCCGGTCGAGATGTCCGCTACTCGCTGGATCACGTCGACTTCAAACCGTGAGTGCTCAGCGAGCCACGTAGTGATTGAATTTAGCCTCTCAGTGAAGAGATTGTAATAGAGACGCGTGGAGAGTTGCCCTGGTTTCTCCACATTTCTCAGAAAAGAACCACGATCATACGGAAGTAGGGCTTTAAAGACACGTGTAATGGTGCCTTTGATAAATTCTCATTTATGTACGTATAAGCTGAACTCCACCGTAGTTGGCTCCAATAAAAAAGATGACGATGAGTGAGAGAAACCAAATGAGTAACACCAAAGCAAAGTTTTTCTTGCAAACAAAAGTGAAACGAGACTTCTACAAAGAGATCTGGGCAGAATTTACAACGAAAAACTGGAAACAAGCAGTGCAATGGGATTAAAGGACGCCATACTGCCGTTCCCCCAGTCACCTTATTTTTGAGAACAGAAGGGAGCGTCAATCAGCGTACACACCTCCTCTTCATAGGCTCATAAATGCGAACTATTCTTGTAGATTGGTTACCGGATGTCGTTCAGGAGCATAAGATGCACCCCACTCCTTATACCGTCACCTTTTGGACATTTATTCCCATCCTAATGCTGACCTAACTGGGGATAGATGATAGGCGTGAGCTTCCCTTTTGCAGCTATTAAAATGATAGGAACTTCGTATTTGTGGCTTCCTCTTTATAGGCGGCCCGCCGACATTTGTTTTTCATTATTTGGCGGTAAATTCTGAATTAATATTAATTTTTCAAGTTCTCATCGTCTCTACATTTTCGTTTCGTTCATTACTATTATAGGAAAACAAAACATAAACCCAACTCTCCCCCTGCACCCAATCCTGGTTTTCAATTTATGGTGAACACGGGTCCATTGTGCATACGTACAATTTTGCCCAATTTGCGGGCAGAACAAGGTTTTGGTTGTCCCCATTCGGTCAGTTAGAAAAGAATAGCCGAGATGAACATGCCTGCTGATCCACAACAGGTAAAAATAAGCATCTAGATTAAGTTTTATTGTGGAGAATGAGCGTTGTTGCAAATACAACAGTAGTCTATTTCGTGCCTCAATTCATCCAAGGGATAGGCGGATAGATATCTACTTCTTGTACTTGGGAACAGTGATGTCTTCGACAGTGCAACTTTTGTAGAATTATCTGATTATCTAGATGCTCAGGACCAGGAGCACAACAATAACAACGTTTCGGACATTCATTATTTATCTATTCCAGTACACCCAAAGGTATTTCCAAGGTGGCGATCCTTACTCATGGTGGGTAGGCCGCTCTCCTAAGATGAAGGTGAATGGTCTCCTACCAAGATCCTTTTCCCATAATTTGGAAGTACTGTGCGAGTCTTCGTATGCCAGGACTTGGATGACCAACTTAACCCTGGGCAATTCCGTCAGGGACCCTGGCCGGAGAGCATGAGGGAGACCGGAAGAGGAACTTTCGTTATCCTTGAAGGACTAACCGCATGAAAATTGTCCCAAGTAGTGCCTTTAACGAGTGAGTAGGGAAATTCTGTAACAGTCTTATGTGTCTAGTCATTGAGACAGTACTTCGCATAGCACCAGGCATGGTGTGAAGCTTGCAAGACTTGGCCTCACCACTGTCAGCTCTGCTTGCTTCAAATGTCGTTTTCATTCAGTTCTTTAACGTTGTCAATAGTGGCTTGACCACAATAATCATGAACTTGCAAAAAAAAATGAACCCCTTTGCTTCTGAATAAACTGCTGAGTACTAATTGTGCAAATTATTTTGCTAGTCGTTTGGGCTAAAGCTGAATCAGCTTAGCTTTGCTTTGATGAAAACTACAAACCTGAGCTTTCCCAGAAGTGCCTCCACACGCTTCGGACTCCAAAGTACGATTCTTTCAGTGAGACGTTCCAATCTTAGCCTCCAAATTTTGAAGGCCAAGCTTTTACGTGCTCATTCTAGCAGCTACTTACTTCAACAGCAAACGCCTGTGAAGTTAAACAATAGTAGAACATTTGTAGAAAACCATAGGGCAACATTATTTGTCGGAATAGGATTAGTACGTTCTCTGATTTCCACGGCGTTTACACTTTCAGACCATACTTCTTCTGCCTTCGTCAACAAAAATGACGGTAAATTACTGAGACGTGCCAGAATGCGTAAATAGGGAACAGGAAGAGAACCCTCAAATCAAATGGTATTACTATACTGGGTTGGCTTGAAGAGGTTTCGAGCTGAAAAGAAGAAAAAAAAAACAAATTGGATCCAAGCACTAGTTTACTTTTCAAGTCATTCGCTCCAACATCGAAGCACTTGCTACGGTCTCTTTTCGGCTTTTGATTTTCTGCCGGAAACACATTTCAAAGTCTTGAAATTAACTGCATTTGTATGTACTCAGAACCAGCTGTGCTCGATTTTCCGGAATTCACGAATGGGACATGAAAGTGATGGGTCTCCAAATCGAGCTGGCCAAGTTTCTTCTTCACTTGAAAAAATTTGATGCGGCTAAATTTCATATTTAGCTCGAATTATATTCAGGGCTCATGAGTGTCGGGAGATGAAATTCCTGGAAAAGTACACATGTGCATTTTTCAGCTAATCACTTTTCAAACTTCACCCCATGTATGTATGTAATATCCAGGCAGACTAGGAAATCATTTCATGAGTTTTTTGCGTACTTGGCTTAGTAGACGACCGCTAAGCGCCATTAAAGATATAGAAACCACTATTTTGGTAAAAAATCGAAAAGATCTCATTACTAGAGCAGCCTTTCTAACGCCGTTCCAGGATATAAATACAGTATTTATTTATTTACTTATTTATTTATTTATTCATCACAGTATTCATTTATTTATTCATCTACTTATTGTCCGTACACCTGGTGCGCCTGAAATCAAAGAAGTGCTCGCTTATTTTTAAAGTAGGAGTACCACAGTATCAACTTCTCATTGAATGTGGAGTGAGCAAATGTCAGAGCGTTAAATGGCGTACCTTCCATAATGAAACTGTCATTTTTTTCTTTTTCATTCTAGAGATCAAACGTAAATATATTCATATATTATAGTTTATACTGTATTCACACTACCTCCTTTAATTGAGTGGCAACAAATTGCTTATTACTATATTTACACTACTATACTATACTACTAGCTAAAGAGTGTGCGTAGATGAAGGACACATTGGCGCTCTAAATACATCTTTCCTAATTTCCCTACGTCTCTTCCTTTTAACATAATAAGTTAGTTCAACTGACTTTGTGGGTTAATCCGTTGAGACGTTTTTCCAGGTGTGCGAACATTTGATGACCTTTTCAATTTATAACGTCCCCACATGGGTATCTGGCGACAATATGTTGTTCCCATTATCGGCACATTCTAATTTAAGGTAGTCCCACTGCCAGTACGGAACTTAAATGAAGTATAGTCATTTTATGACCATATGTAATAGTATGTAATTTTTTTTCTGAGCTCGGAAACCAGCCGATGCCATCAATTGGCAAAAAGAGCATTGTTCGTCTACCAATCAATCGTTTGACACGTTCGGTAAGGTGATAATTTAATCAACCTGTCGGAAGACAAGTCTCTAATTTCAAGTGGTAGTTTTTTTCTGGTGCAATAGAAATAATGATAACTGGTTTGGTCACATTTGTAGGCGCCATTGTGAGAAATGCTCCTATTGGCGAGTTTTATTGGTGTTACGAAATGTAAAATACGAGTTTATAATTGTTACCCAGCAGAGAATGCTTGATATAACTGCATTCTTGAACATCGCGGTTGAAGAGTCACATGTTTATCTTCTGGGCCGCAGGTCGAGAGGTGCGTGCGCACGCACGGGACGTGGGCGTGGACCACTAACGTTTGCGGGGGTGCGATTCATTAATGCGTAACCTGTGGCGAAGGAATGGTTTGAGACCGGAGCGGCGCCAGCTGCGATTCATGAGCACACGGGTTGGTCATCGGCAGGTCACCGACAGGCCAGTTCTAACTTAACGTCTGAAGGTTCGGCAAGCAGTCAGCTAGAAGTTAGTTAGGCAGTTGGCAACCGGAAAGTTGCTTACGAAATCGCACAATTTCGAGTGAATGGGTGGCTTCTTGTGTATAGCTGCTTTCGAGACTTAATTGTTATTTTCTATTATACAGTTTTTGTCCACAATCGTCTTCTTCGTGAAAAATGGAGTTTTTGAAACTAAACTTACTGGTAGGACTGAGTTTGTTTCATTATTACTGAAGGAAGAATAGAAAATTTTCGAATCTTTGAAACACACCTAGCAAAATTAGATCCTTCGAGAATTGAACTCGTAGTATTGGAAAGTGTGGATGAAATCGTCAACAATATACATACAAACATTTAGAAATGAAGGGATGCGACGACAAGTCGTCTATCTACCAGCAAATCACTTCAAAACTTACATGGAAAGAAAATAGCGAAAAAAGAAGACAATCAGTGAGGATTGCATCAAATTTTGCTAGCAGAATTTTACCCGAAGTTTTGATCACTACAGAAGGAAAAAATAACTACGGGGCAGTGGCGGACGCAGAGTGTGGGCGGGAAGGGGAGCGGAGTGTGGGAAAAAAGTCTCCGCCGTTTTTGGGAACCAGATGGAAAATGGAACTGATCAAAATATTAATCATAATAATGAATAATTAGTGAAAATTATATTAAAAATAATAATATAAACTAGTGCAAGATTTTTATTTTTATTGTAAAGTAATTTCAAAAGTTTGGCCATCCATTCTCAGGCCCCTCCCCCCAGCTCCCACACTGCGTCCGCTACTGCTACGGGGAGGTTAGGTATGGCGTCGAAGTGCGACCTACAGTTATGCCCGTTAAATAATCAAGTTTATTTCTGGATAATCAAACTTTACCATCTTACTCCATCTCAGTAATCGCGTTTACCACTCCATATCGGTTCATTAAACTGGTAATGGCTGTTGGTGGAGGAACCATGGACTGAGACGGGGCCATT
Organism: Ancylostoma caninum; assembly: GCA_037903475.1. Lineage (NCBI taxonomy): Eukaryota > Metazoa > Nematoda > Chromadorea > Rhabditida > Ancylostomatidae > Ancylostoma > Ancylostoma caninum. Next base: position 386,713 of record JBAJFG010000037.1, on the reverse strand, counting down.
TTCTATCAATATCAAACATGCCTGAAAGTGAGCAGTCACACTGCTTGCCTTCAGTCTGTGAATGCACCTATATTCACTCCTTTTTTAAATGCCCTGTAAATTTGATAGGAACTCAAAGTTCCATGAGTGATAAGCGCTCTCCAAAAGTAAAATGTAGGTCATGCAAGCGCACGTATTGATAGATCTGGACCAGCTCGAGGCGCTGTTTCCGATGGGATAAGTAAGATCTTCCGGATTGGGCAATAAGCCGTTTCACTGAGCCAAGCCAGTTGTTGTTGGCCCCAGTAGTCCGTGTCTAAAGTAAGCAGCGATTACCGGTCAGAGACCACGCAATAATTACCGCTAATTTGTTATGAGGCGTCGGCCATCTTCTACAGTCACTGAGAGTTTCAAAATTCTTAACAAAAACAAAACTAGATCTGGCCGAAATTCATCAAATGTAAAAGTCGGAGGGGACGAATTCCTAAATTTGAGCCAGTTTAGATATTTGAAAACGGCGAATCGTCGAAATGCTAGCCAATATAGGTGTTTTGTTGCCAACATAGACTGGTTGCGTGATTAGTGGGGTGTCAATCAAGGTGGTTAATCGTACAAAGATGCTCTTCAAATTGAAGCTTACAAGCAAAATATCATTTATTTTATTCATGTATCAAAGTATCATTTCATTTCAATGCATCATTTCATATCATGTATCGATGTATCATTTGAGAGAAAGGGAGTTATGAACTGAACAGACCAGGTGAACACCTGAAACACGTGCGAGAATGCGTTGAAGGGGTCGCAATTTGCCTTATTGCAGGGCCCAAGATTCGACCGAAGTGCTCCACAGTAGTACGAATGCGTTGTTCTTTGTGGAACCAACTTCGGGAGACATCCGTGTGAACCCAGCCATCTCCGAACAGCCTCAGGGTGTTTACAATGTCTTTGTGAATACGCTCTCGGCAGCGTCGAAGGAGATTCTGCAGCGATTTGTGAGAAAGGTTAGTTCAGTGCAAGGATGTCCTGATCTGTCCTACTCATTCTTTGCAGTATCATTACGTGAAAGACGAAATGAAAATGCGCTATGTCTTCAACGAGACGTTAGAGGAGTTCACCAGAACCCACAAGGAGTTTGGAAGGTAGGGAGGCAGTAGTTAGATCATTAAGTTTGGAAGATGTGTGCTGTTTTTAGGAAAGTACAAGCAGCACTAGAGAAGGATCATCCGGAAGACAAGTGGGAGGTGTTTCTGTCGCAGCCAAGGAAAAACAAGAGGAATTCCATGTGGTACGTACATATGTGTGCAAATGAAAGGGTCAGAGGAAGGCACGTCATTCCGTTGCAGGACTTCTGTATGCTTCCACGCAACTATGAACGGTCAAGTACAAGGAGAACGCGCGGTGATGTCGGCACTCTCACAGTCCACTGTGGCGAGCAGCGAATTGTCGAAGCTCTACCACCTGCACAAGATCATCAACATCGAGGTCAGTCTGAGTTGATTTCCGCTCCCAAAGAGCTCCATAACAAGCTTCTTCAGCGTTGCGATGCCGCGGCTGCTCCAGTGCGCCAGTCCGCCCTTGCCCTCCCAACACAGGTGCTTATGATCATCGCTGGGGTTGCCATCCTCATCCTGATCCTCATAGCTCTTCTCACCTACATCTGCTTTGTTAGAAGATACAAGGAGCATCTTCGTGCGAAACAAAAACAAATGAAAGGTTCGGCTGTTTTTTCCGGATTTCTAGATCATTGCTTTCTTTTAAAAAAAGATTAATAGCAACATCCTTGGTTGTACTGCTGCTTAAGCAATGTTAGATGCGCAGTACGTGGTCGTTAAGGTGCGAAATCATTTTGAGACCATGGACTCTCATCTACTAACAATAAGAAAGGAAGATGCCAGCAATAATGAGGCTTTTGCTCTTTCGTCTGGCTCAGCCATATTGAAGTTTACTTTCTGAAGGGTGATCGCCAGAGGCGAGCGCAGAAATGCACAGCCAAGGTGGCGGACGGGGAAGAAACTTGGGGACTTGGGTCTCCGCTACTTTAGGGACTCCGATGCCCGAAATCCTCTTATATAAATCATGGTAGTGCAACAAAATTTTCTAGAGCGCAGACGTAGGGGGACTAGCACGTGATCGCATGCGATCGCCGTGAGACTCAGTTGTAGACTGTGCCTCGCGAGGATGCGAAGCTGATGGGACATTCGGCCGATGTTTCGTCATAGGTGCATAGACGTAGTGGAAGTCGGGTGCATCCGGGATTTCGCGGCGGGACCAGCATCTAGCGGTCTCGAGCCCTCCAGGCGAGACAGCATTTACAACGATTTGACGATGCGTAGCAGCAATGTACGGAGCAGAGTCGCCCCCCTGCTGGAGCGTTGTTGTAACTTCACTCAGCTTTGGAACAGTGGACGATAACCACTTCGAAAAGGTGTGCATACCATGGAAAATGTATCGAAGGATTCACTCGATGTTCCTACTTGGGATATGCTCCTTGCGCACCTCTCTTTGCGGTCCCTTGGGGATTATGCAGCTTGAGGATCCGTCTGTTTTTGAGAAGTACAATCAAATACACAGGATGAAGAACGCGTCATCATAAGCTGTTGTGAGAGTTTCTGCAACCAGTTGTGCAACTTGTGCAGTTGATTAAAATTTCTAAATATTTCCTAACTTTGTTCCAACATTTTCGAGATTAGCAAAGAGTGCGGCTGCAGTGATGATGGACAGATGAGCCGGGGCCCGTAGTCCAGAAAAACATCATGATAGGTGTCCACCGATCGAGAAAGAGTCCGCCGTTCCTCAGTAGTGGAAAAACGGCAAGATACGGGTCAGTCGATGGAGAAAGGCCCCGTAGTGGAGAAGGCGACAAGATACGGGTCCACGGATAGAGACTGGGTCCGCAAGGGGCCGATCATTGGGGAAAGCGCCGGGATACGAGTCCCACCGATGGATCGGGTCTGCGCTGGCCCAGTAGTGGGAAGAACGCCAGGATACAGATCCACAAATGGAGGATGGGTCTGCCATGGCCCAACAACGGGATAAGCGCCAGGATACGGGTGCACTGACGGAGAATGGGTCCGCCGTGGCTCAATAGTGGGGAAAACGCCAAGATGCACATCTGCCGCTGGAGTAGGGGCACGCTACGCGCTCATTCGTGTCTCAGTCGACCTCTTCTTCCTCTCTGTTGGCTGTTCATAACGGGTCCATAGGCATGTAAGAAATGTGACAAATAGGGTAGGTATTATCAGTGCATCGAAAATTACCTTTCCATATAGGTGCGGGATTAAGAATTCGCAAGCAAGGCTAGGATGGCGAGAAGACTCGAAGGCCAACGTTGGCGAGGCGGCCAGACCCGTAGAGTATACGCGACTCATAAGGAGAATTTCGTATTTGAGCTCAGCTAATGATTAGTTTTGCTTTTTCGCTGATTTCCAAGCATTTCACACGTGTGAAGCTTTTGCATATATAGCGTGTTTCACCGTTGAGAAAAGTTGTGAAGATATTAGAGAAAGAGAGAACGCGCGAAATAGTGCTGTATTCGGAGAGGCGGAGGAGAAATACGGCCCATAGGCACAAATACTGAACCATCTTCGTTTTTGGAAAGGACTACACCTCAAGTGGCTGCCCCACCCCACTTTCTAGCGTCCCGAAGGGGCGCTAGTTGCAAGTAAAAAATCACAAAAACGTTCAACTTCAGTAATAAAGATCAAAACTAACAGTTTAAGGATAGCAATCAAAGTAAACAGTTGGAGTTTAGCAAAAAATAAAATAAACGATTGAGATTAATCATACAAAATTCTCAACTGGAATGCAGTGTGATTCGAAGACGCGTACGGGTTCAAAATTTGGCGAGTAACCGAAACAATTGTTAAACGAAACAGATGTGATTGAATGATTATTTTGAAGTTGTGGAATAGTTTCGTTGTATTAGCCATGTCGTGAGGGAATGAACAGGAAAAAGGCCCGCATGTGCCAGGGATGAGCAGATTACCCTTGCCCATCTCATGGTTATTTGGCAGTTATCGCCCTTCTATTATCCGCGTTTTTATGTGGCGTAACACACTCTAGAGGGATGACTGGATCAGTGTTTGAATTATGGAGTAGTAACGAGATATTGAGGTTTGCTGCATCCGTCCTTCATCTATGACGCAGTACATATACATTTGGGACAGTTACGAGCTCTCCAGAAATTCATACGAAACCTTGCTCCGTCAGACACGGGCTGGATAAGCGCATGCAACAAAGGCTTACTTTTGTGAATATGGTTTCATCAGCCCGAAGCACTGGTGCATCGATAGTTTTCGTGTGTAGTGTTCACTCTTCGTCCTGCATGGTCAAATATGTGCTAATGACTTGGATGAGATCTGGGTCGCTTCTATTGAACGGATGTTAGCAACATTAGTGGTGGACAGTTCATGTTGACTACTATTCTTGAACATTTCTCATTGCAATTTCAAATAAATTGAAGAACTTGGAGTCATTAACGCAGAGAACATAGAAGAAGAAGCATACATTAGTGCAGCCATACCGCTGACTGAAATGCAGTATCCCAGTACGCCTTTGCTCTCGAGATTTTTGGGAACTGGAGTCCCCAGAAGACATGTTCACAGTGGTAGACATTATTATCCATAAAAATGCCGAAAACCCGTTTTCATGCCTTTTACTTTGAGAAAAGTCAGGGAGGAATCTCCATGCTACTCGGGACCACTGCCAAAAATACTCTTGCGGCCACTTTTCTGCATGTTTAACGCCAGCGAACTATGACTGCAGCACCCTGCTGAAAAACTGTCCATGAACCACGTAGGAAATGCTGGAGGAGTGAATTGGGCAAGCAGCAAAATCCAGGATGTAGCATTTGAAGGCAGCGTCTCACTTTGGAATCGTTTTTGGAATCTTCTCGTGAACAAATTTCTAGTGGCTGCTGATAGGAATGATCTACGTGATTTTGAGCAAAAGTGCATAAGACGATCTTTTTGAGCATCAACTTTTGGGGATTTTGTGTGCGGATTCAAGGTGGGATTTCGGGGTTTCGCTCCATATATTCATTCTCCTTTTCTCGTCACGCATATGCTGTTAGAGATTATGAGGAACTCTCACGAAGAGTGGGAATTCCTTTAGAAAATGCGCTTCCGGGACTTATTAAGGAAGCGCTTTGGCCCCTCCCACCAGCTAAGAATTGGGCTCGAAAACGGGTTTTCTCGGCAGTTTTGCAAATCACATGCCTTTTCATATAAAAATTTCAAAAAAAAAAAACTATTGTGAGGTGGGGCGGTGCCTTTCGGCTTCTCTCCAACCTTTCCCGAAGTAAGTGGCTTAAAAACATGTCTCTAAGTGGGGCAATGAGGGATTGTGTACACTTCTCTGATCAATGTCTCTTAAAGACTTCAGTTATAGGGGAAAATTCGAGAAGAAATGTGTGCTGGAGCCCTTGACCGTTTACAGATTGTCGTTCCTGATCATTGCAATGCCCTTGATTTCAGGATCTGATGGAGCTCCGTGTGTGCTGGATCCTACTCCCACCTTCATCTTGCCACCTCCCGCGTGAGTTTTCTTTTTTCATGGAATTCGCCTCCTTTTCGTGATACTGCGGAAGTATTGTAACTGCTGTTCTTGTTCAGACCACGCTACGGGTTCTACTGAAAGATAATCCCTAAGGAAACGTCCACCAACTACCCGCTCTTTCAAACAGTGATCTGGATTTGATGATCACGGAGACGGCTTCCTTTGTGAACAAGATGATAAAAATTTCAGTGTACGGTGTCCGAAGATGATGATGTGAATATAGTTCCCTAAAGTTGTAATGAGAGCGAGTTTAACTCCAAAGCTCCGCTGCAAATTTCAGAAGTCTAGCGAATTATTCCAAATACGTCATGTGTCCGGCCGTGTTGCTTTGTCACATTTAGCAATAAAACATGCTGTACGCCTGTGATAGGGGGCATTTTCACCAGTTTACAGCTGTTGCGTGCCGCTGATAAAGAGAGAGTGCGAGCTACTGCTATTTGTGCTGTAGCTCCTTCCGAATTTCTAGAAAAGGCCACCGCTGGACCAATCCAGTGTAGAAGATAGGAGAGTTCTTCCCGCGCTGTTTTCGAAAACGTTTCTGCCTGAAACCACAATTTTGTGTTCTTGATCACTCATCAATCATCAATCTCCACCTGTAGAACAGTCAGTTGACTCTTCGAACATCACCTGCTCTGCACTTTATGGCCTAAGTCGGACGATAACGAGTGCCCATTTTTCATGGTCCTGAACAGCAGCGCGTTCGAGTTTGTCCGAGTTTGCCCCTTCGACATCTTACCGCTTCAGCAGTAGCTACTCGGATTACTGCCCGAGTATGAAGGAACACTTACTCTTCTGGTTTGGCCTAGTGCCTATTTGCTGTCTAGTCTCGCCATCCCAGCAAGACACGTGTCCTACCATGGGCACCTCAGCATTCCTGCTCATCACTGTCTCCTCTTCGCTTGATTATGAGGGCTTCGTCGGTTTGCTGACTTTCTACTCCAGGGTAAGTCTTCGAATCTTCCGTATCCGTATTCAGAGGTCACACTAGGGTCATCCGTCTCCCAAGTTGCCTCATTCGTTCTTTCAACCTCGCTTTTCAGACATAACATTTTCGAGTGGTTTTTATAACTCTGAAATTGGTCAGTATGGAAACTCTCTCGATTTATTGGAGTAGCGGAACTTTTCTTCAGAGTTTCTATTGTTTCCAGTCCACAGTGGTGTGGATTTGTTCCTTAAATCTCTGCGCCAGTTTTATCTCTTTGAAGAGATTCCACAACAACTACATATGTAAACCTGTGATGAGCAGTCTGCACTCAAACACATTCATTGACTCGCTGAAATTCTTTGAAGAAGAGTAGAACAACAACTCTCACTTTCCCATATACATTTCCAGCCAAGGGGGTGCATGCGAAATTTTGTGGAGTTGTTTAACCAATTGACTACCGCGCCAGTTTCACGCATTTCCACACTTTCGCAAGTTCTCCGTCATTTTTCTGTTCTGGAATTTTTATAGGAATTCCAATATAGATTTTCACAATCATATTAACTTACAAGTATTATGACGTTACTACCGAAGAAAAACTTCGAGACCCTCAAGAGTTAAGGTTCTCTCAAACTGAACCCTGCAGAAAAGCGCGGCTCTCCAGTGAGCGGTCGTCAATGGGTTAAAAAAGAAATTGAGCTTGATATCGTAGGAAATGTGATTTGCCGCCTGCTCAGGAAGTTCTCATAGAAGCGCCAGCTATCGAACCGTGACATTGCCAAAACTTGCTTAATCTAATTTAAAAAAGGCCCTTGTTTGCTACTCCGCTCCGAATTGAACGGGCGCCTTCTGAAGAAGCTCACATTTCGTCTCAGTATCTATTAGTTAAACCCGAATATGAGCAAATTCCTTCATTTGTTAGGATGTCACATAAACATACGAAAGCCAATGTTCTGAGGTCGATTGAAAATTTTAGAATGAACGAAAGTGAAGGCAAACCAGATCGAACTCAGCAGATAATTTAGTTCTTGGCCAAGAGTTCTCAAGCTCTTTGGTCTGGCCTATCTTTAGATTCGATCCGCTTCGGTCTTTTCCCAAGAGTGACTTTACACCCTAAAAGCAAACGTGTAGTTACGCCCTCTAGTATTCAACACGTTCGCGACGACGTGCACGAGCGGTCGAGCACGCCCTATTTTTTGTCCTATGTTGGTGAAGCATTCTTATTTAGCTAATTCTTATGTAGTAATGTACTATTAGGTTGTTGCGAAATTAATTGCCGAAATGGACCCTTCAGTTCAAAGTGTTGTAACTCGGCTCAAAAACCACCTTTTTCATAGGTTTAGAGACCATTAGATCCTTCCCGACAACATAGTGGGGATTTCACTCCTCTACGGCATTAAATGAGATCACAAGAATTCGCAAACTTTTGAAAAGCGATTTCACCATGCTCTAGATCAGCAATCTGCTGCTGTCGCAGAATTCTATCTGGAGTACGGAAAAATGAAATACAGTAGGGTATTGGTCTGAGGAATAAGAGCATTGAGTGAGAACCTCAATGCTTCACTGCATCAGTTTTTGGCCGAGTGAGTTTTGCTATGTGTGGTTTAATGCTACCTTGGAGCAGGGGAAAACCAGGGGTGGTAGTAAACCTGCTGAAACTGTCAGTTAACGAAGAACGTTAACTGGCAGCTAACTCCCACCTTACGGGGAATTGCGGGAGAGTAATGTAAGCTTCATTGGCCCGAACATGGTTCTCTAAGTACGATGCTTAAAAACTATGACGAAACGGGGACCATACTTGCAGGTAAACTCACAGTTCGAAATCGAACTTTGAGCTCACCGTCACGTTGAACTTGCTGCCAGTATGAAACGACGAGGACGCGGTGAGCGAAAGAGTGTGCGGCGCGCGAGACGCAGACGACGACCTCGTCGTTTCGTGAAAAAGTGCTCCAGAGGACTTTTTGCTCATGGTTCGGTCCATCGTTGTAGCCAGTCAAGCGTGCATTGGCTCCTTTTCGGTGAAGACGCATATCCGGGCACATCAGCTGGTCGATGTTCCCACTGTCTCGATCACCATGACCTTCCGTCGGAGATCATCGGTGACTCCAATCTCCTGGTGGCTGATTCCGAGAGCTGAGCCCTACTCCTTCCTAGATTAAATCCCACATATTTTATGGGCGTAGAACTACATCTTTGAGCTTAATTCATCAAAGTTAGGTTATGCGGGAAGAGATTCACTGACCGCTTGGGGTATAATGGTGACATAAAGTCCCGTTTGCACTCGAATCCATGGTTCAGAGGTATGTCAGCATACTCCGAGGACAGTGGCATCCCATCTGTGAAGGTTCGAAACCTCTAAGGGTTTGAAGGTTTTGCAAGAGCCCCATTATCCAAAGACCACAGTTGTCATTTAGCTCCTAGCTAGTTCATGGTTGCAAACCAGAGCTGGCAGTTCACCGCGACCTTCTGTTCATCGTTTCATCGCCGTTCCAGGAGGTTTACTACCACCCCAGCATTTGTTCACCACTGCCGACCACATCTAAAGCAGATTTGCGGATCTAAACTCGAATTTACAATGCTAGAACTCTGCTGTCAACGACTGACTAGGCTATAGAAGTGTGCAGTCAATCACACCTTTACAGCACCACCAAATTCCTGACACAACCTCCCTGGAGAGAAGATCTGGCTTGGGAAATTTTAGAAGTGGGAACTCGTTTCCACCCATACCCGTTCGCATTTCTTGTTGTCGTACAGAAACTGAGCTTCATGCACAGTAATTACATGGTCTAGAAATCAGTCGTTTTGGGACTAGGTTAGAAAAGATGTCACGTCAGGTAAGACATTTGTCATCAGTCAGATCGTCTGTTGTCACGTCCGCACTTTTCTTACCCTGTTGAATGGGGTCGGATATATTGAAACTGTAGTGTAGTGAGCTTCCACCCCTGCTCTCATCATCCAGATGGTAAAATGCGGTTTAGGTTCCACGGCTGTCCTGAACTCCTGGTCGTCTCGCGACATCCCAAGACCACGACCATGGTTGCATTGGGATTTAAAATCGTAAGAAGAGAATTTTGCGAACCCCAAGTTCACTGTCCACTTGGAAGGCGATTCCAAGCGAAAACAAACGCACGATTCCCGCATACCTCTGACTAAGATTGATCGAGTTTGAAGTCAACAACCATAATCACCCGAAAATCGCTTCGGCTCATCATTCGTTGGTGACTTCATGAAAATCCTCAGGAAGGAGCTAGCCAGAATGTTCAAGGAGCATTTGAAAGAGGAGGAAAACCTCTACAAGAGTGCTACATAAGCTGGGCTCAAGTTGCTCAAATTGGGCAGAAGAAATAATTTTAGTTAAGCATACCTGAAACATCAAATTTTTGCAACAACCTGATAATACGTTTCCTAAACATGCAGTGGGCAGAGCAGACATCCTCTCGAACTTTTTCACTCGTATTTCTAACTTGGACATCTGAAAGATCAATAAACTCTTAGAAAAACTATGGCAATAGCAAAACAATAGACAACAAACATGGGGAAGAATTGTTAAGAACTACGATCGAAAACATAGTTTTCATGAAAGAAGTTAGCCTTGTACATGGAAGGGAAAAATTACTACCCCGTGGGACCACGTGCACGACCGGTCGAGCACGGGACTCAAGCGCGCAAAAGCGCGTGTTCCACGTGACGGTACGCTCAAAATCGGCTCTGTCGCAAACGTGTTAACTCGTTCAAGTGTTTGGAAGTGAAGGTACGCGAAAGTAGTGCATGCAGAGGAATTTTGAACCTTATTTCCGTTAGTTTCTACTGGGCAAGAGTGCTCAAAGGAGTGGACCCATTATCATAGAGTGCTAATCTACGTAATACTTCTTGTTGAGCATTTCGAGAGTCTATCTTTAATCGCTCTTACTTATATACCAAAAATGTTGTGCAATATTTCCCAGTAACAGTCTAACAACCAGCCGTCAAATTTATTTATTTTTTTATTTATTTTAATACACTGGTTAAGACGGCGTCTATGTAGCAACTGTTAATGCAAGTGAGTCCAAACGGATCACTAAGAACCAGGAAATACAGAACGCAAAATGCAAATACAGTCGAGTTCTTGGTTTTAGTGAGGCTGTGAGGTTACCGCTACATTAAAATGAAGCAATTATACTATCTGTTTTTGCTGTTTGGCTCCTGCTTTTGTTTCCAAAAGCTATACCTTCTTGTGACATGCTCGTACAGTTGTCCTGGTGAAGTAAATATTGACCAATCTATCATCAGAAAATGTCAGGAAAAAATTAATTCCGGTAGTGCATTTATTCAAGGGAAGGAGTAGGCGAGCGTCCTGTGTTCACCCATCTGTGGACGCCGGCACACACTCATCACACCGCTAGACCTATCTGCAGGTATTCCTCCACCTTCGGACGCCAGTGCACCTTTATCGTACCGCTGAACCCGACTCCAGGCTCTTCTGTACTTTTGGACGCACCCTTGTCACACCGTTGGATCCTTCTCCCAACGTTTCCCCATTTTTGGACGGCGGCGCACCTCATCAAGTAGCGGAGGATCTCTTCGCAGACATGTCAGTGGTACGGTGCGCCGACTCACCGTTCTTCTTCAGTGGATCCATTGCACCTCAACTGATCTTCCCCCTGGCTTTCTTCCTACTCGACTCCGACTCCACCGCGCCACACTCGTGTTTACCCTTTATATGATCACACAATCACTACCACTGACTAATCATAGGCGCTTGACCGTTCAGGCCAAGGAAAAAAAGCTGGAACCGTTTTCAGGCCTCTGAGGAATGTGTCTTTTATCGAATCTTGTAAGTTTCCATCTTATCGCCTCTGATAGCAGAGATGCTGCGAAAACTAAATTCGAGAGGCCCACGTTCAAAGACGAATGGACCTGGAAGTTATGGAAGTCGATACGATTTCCCGCTATTCTTTTGCATTATTATATCCTTACTTCGAGTTATCGAATGTTCAGCAAAGAAAAAAGGAAGCAGAAATACTAGAGTAACCTCTTGTGGGCAAAGCCCTTATTTCAGCTCATGCCTGACCGCGAGACAATAAAGTACAAGCTGAACTTCGGGACAAATCTCTCCATAACGATTGAAACCGAGTCTCTCGAAAAGGAAATTCAGTCGTGGATAAACGACTACGAGCAAATGGAGAAATTTTGGCTCAGTGCCAGGACAGCTAGCAGTGCTTTTGTGCAGTATGACGACCCAGTCAAACCACTCAGTGTAGTGATCAGAAGCTTCTACGATATAGTAAGTATCGCACTCCTCCTATCACAGCTTAGGTGTGAAGTATACCAACAATTTAGATAACGAATGACAACCAACATTCATCTACTGTGGTGCAGAAGAAACAGGTGGTGTTGCTCACGGATTACATGCCGGTGAACGTGACCACCGCAATGAACACCATCACTTCAGTGAGGGAGTCATATCCGCTTGCTTCAGTGCCCTAAAGCGGAGTTTACAATTAATGTGGACTTTAGGCGAACGAGCAGAAGCTCGCACTCGTTCACGAACTGAACGTCACTGATTTCCATAAAAGCATCAACTTCCCGGTGTATTCGGCAGGCGATGGAATCAACATGACCGAGGCGATCCAGCGCTTTCAACAGCCTTTAGACTTCGGTATGCTTCCCTCATGGTGTAGTTTTCGACTACTCTGAAACGGCGAAGTCATACCTTTGATCAGATTTCCCCGGAGAGATATATCAGGGCAAACCGATAGCGAGCAACAGTTTGTTCATGACGGAATTCGATGCTAACACCGTCACTGAAATCGTCGAGAACGCTGTATTTGGAAATTTATGCAACCTTCCAAATAACAAGATGTGTCGAAATTTTGTTCTAGTGCGCTTTGCCCACGGAGGAGTAGTTCGCAGTAAGTCTTCAAACTTCCCTTTTTTCATGCAGAGTCATTCTCTTCCAGTTTCAGATATGACAATTCCATTCATAGGCGATCGCACAATGGTGTTCGCTAAGCACTGCATCGAATTTCTGGAGGTAAAAAGTAAGAGCCAGATACAGTCTCAGGGGCAAGATTTGATCGTAAAAACACATTTGGCTTGAAGCTTAGTTGGGAATTCGAGGCGACTGGGAGTAAAAGCACTATGTCGTCCTTGGTTTCACCTTGGTCTTCGTGGAATCCGCGACAAATCTCTGTTTGGGGAAATCAAATTCGTCGTTTGTCAAGGATGATGTCGAACGACTATGTATTTTTGCGTTCAAGTGCACAACGTCAGTGTTACCCTAGATGATGCCTCCGACGATTGGGTGCTTCCTGTATTGTATCAGTGAAAAATTGTTAAGATGGAACTTAATATTAGGGTGGTCAGAAAGTCTTGAGCCGTTTTGGACTTTTTTTGCGCTTTATTTTATTACTCAGCCCACAGTGGAATTTGCTCAACAATATAATAGCCACAGTTAGTCAATGCTGTGTCCCACCTAATGGGCAGGTCAGCGGTCCCCTTTTCCCAGGAATGGGAAGACTGGGAGCCAAAGAAATCGCTGACCTCCGTTCCAACATGGTCAACTTTGGTGAATTTTTTCTTAGCCAGGAATGCCTCGAGGGGATGAAATAAGTGACAGTCAGAAGTGGCAACGTCAGGAGAATACGGTAAGTGGGGAAGCGTGTCCCAACCCAGCTCCTCCTATTTTTCAGGGGTCCCTTAAGCAAAATGGGGCCTAGCGTCACCATGGCGTAGGTGTACAAAAAACTCGTCTTGGCCGTTTTTCTCGAACAGCATCCGCGACCTTCCGGAACTGATTGGCGTATGTGTTACTGATGACCTTGTATGTTTGCGGGAGCAGCTTACAATACGACATTCCTGGCGAATTCCAGAGGTAGCAAAGGAAACACTTGTTTGGGTGGGGGTGCGATTTGGTGGATCTTCTGCTCGACGGAGCCACATGGCAAGATGTATGTTAGAATCGTAGAGGACACAACTCTCATCTTCAGTAATTAGTTATTCCAAAAACTCCTTCCGGTGTGGTCAATGAAGGAAAAACTGATCTTGGGTAGGAGGACCTCTTTTGGAATTGACGTCGTAATTAAAGTTAGGAAAGCCAATCCGGCCATATATGCCTACTATGGAGAAGCCCCGAGTTTGTTCTACGATTACCACATGGTAGGTCATGGGTACCGATCAATAATCAAAAGTTCTGGAACTTTCAAAAAATCGGCTCAAGACTTTCTGACCACCCAAATACATACAGGGTGTGACATAAGTTATTGTATATCGTTCGCTGGCTTATTCCTCTGCAGCACCGACATGTTTTTCGACATTCTAGGTCTTGCTTAATAAAGCCGGCCTAGAACTATTTTATGACGCCTTAGAGACTCCCTAGATAGCAGATAGCAGAAAAATATTAGCACAAACTTTTAATGTAGATTCCTGGTGCCGCCAAATGCACTGATTCGGCCTGCAATTTCCAAACGAAACAGCGAAAAATACAGTTTTTGACAAATTTTCCTAAGTGGCCACTTTTTCTAAGGCATCGCTTCGTGTACCTGATGATTATGCCAAATTCACGCTGCAATGATAAGAGATGGTGATGATAAGAGCAAAGAACGAGAAAGGTCCAAAAGTTGATTGTATGAGAAAACCAAGCCGGACATTTCGAGCGTCACAGTTGAGCAAACCTATTTGCCAGGATATTCAGCGTCTGATAGCATTTTAATCTAGTTTTCAAAACACATCCACTCACTGGCTGCCTCCCTGCTTCCTAGTGCAAAAGATTCTCGATAACAAATTGGATGAAATTTCTATATCACTGGGAGCACGAAGTAGCGGCGATTTTCCCTCCTTTGTTCTTAACACTCCGTTTTTATGCGGAACTGCAGATACTGCTAAGAAGAACACTCTTTGCGCTTTAGGAGCTGTGTGTCTAATCAATGAAGCTGATTTTGATAATTTAGTGGATTGTGCAAGGAATAATTGAAGCGAGAACCCGCAATTTTCGAAAATGTGTGTCGGGCAAGCTGCTCAAAAGCGAAAGCTCCCTCCAAAACTCGGTCTTAGCTCAAAAATTATTCGAACTTTTTCCTATTTGGCAGAGAAAAGAGCAAGACAAAGGGTGAGGTTCTTGTGAAGAAATAATCGAACAAACCTTGTGCCGAACTTATGTCCGACCATGTTCTTGTTCAAGGAGAGAAGAAAACAACTACTAAAAGTAATGAAGTGTGCCATAATGTGACAACTCCTTCTATTTTATTGTTACTACCTGAGCTATTGAACAGTTGGTGGACCTACACCTAGACTTATCGAGTTTCATCTTCACTTCGAGTTGATTCCCCATAGCTATCATTTCTACGAGCTATTCAGTGAGAACTTCTTCGGGAGCCAGCTGCGATCCTGCCGTTGTCGATACTATTGAGCAGTTCGCCGCTGATCTGAGGACGGATAAGTCGTTTGTTTCGCTGGTGATCAGCAACAGCTCCTGTATCGAATCGGCACTTGATCGTCTCAACATCTCATCAGTCCAGGTAATCTTTCAAAATTGGCAAAGAATTTGATTTGAAGCAGTTAAAATGATGTTTTTGTCAGAGCAAAATTCGACTGGTGTCCAAACAAAACCTGGACGACATATACGACAACCTGACTTTTCCCCTCCTTTCAAGCGGATTCCTTAATGCTACGCGAGACCAGCAGATCGTCTTCAACAGTCCATTCTACCTCACCAATTACTCCACCTCGTGTAGATCAGAAGTGCCTTTTGGTGAGTTATTCATATTTTGAGCACATCCTCACCAGATTGACTAATCGGCTCATTTTTCCCAGTGTCCCTCGTTCCTTCTCGCCCCTTCTATAAATTAAAACGCCTTTATATTGCCCTCGACGATATGGTATGGATCTCTGCTTGTGCCACGATCAGCGTCACTGTGTTTGGTTTTCTTATATACCGGCACGTCAAGAGACAACATAAGAAGCAAATGGAAATACTCACGGAGATGATGCTGCAACCTAAGTTGTACAAGTAAGTAAGCTGTGTAAACGCCGCCTAAGAACACAACAACTCACATAATTTTCTTGGTGTTTTCCAGAGCGGCCAAGGAATGCCCGAAAGTAGCTCGTCTTCCTTGGGAGATAAAATCCGACCATGTCCATATTGACATGGAATTTCTTTTAGGAGAAGGTACAATCTCCAACGTTTACTTAGGTGAGATATTTGTAATGAGTTGTCTTGAAGGCAGTACTTATGGAGGTGTTCGCTTTGGAGATTTCGCGATATACGGAGGTTTCAGTCGTAGAACTCATATTTAGCATTTGAATAGCGCGAAACATGCAAACAACAATGAATGCGGGATGTTGTTCTACATGTGGTTGACTGCGCGACCCTTGACGTCCAAAGGTCCTGTAGAAGTCAGGCACGCTTGGGTAAGACACCGAACTTATGGGTGGGCTTGCACGAACGGACACAAGACGTGCACACTGACATCTCCGTGCATGATAGTCCTTGGTATTCTTCTTACCGGCTGCGCAGTAATAAACGAATTACTTCAGACATGAAAATTCCAGCGAGTGCCTCTTAGGGTGAACCTGACCACTGTGAAGCTCGGTGGCGACACATCTGGCGAGGTTCGTTTCGCAACCTCGCGGACGAGCTTGCTAACAACGACCCAGACGAACGAAATCTGTGAAATGTATCGCCTAACAAGAGGTTCCGCCAAATGTATTGCCAAGCAAACCTCTCCAAATACAACGCCACGCAAACTTTACTGAATGTGACGTCAAGAAAAAACTTGGTGAATGTATCGTCAACTAAAAGGGTTGGAAGCCATCTAGAATCGTGCCATGATACCAATCTTCCGAGTTCGCTGCCTCATCAGCTGAGCCGTTAGTGTCGGCAGAGTTGATACCTGAACCTTAAATTGATTGTAATAATGAAATGGATGCGCTGTCCTAAAATCGTAATCTCATCTCGCTAACATATTTCCTCGCCTCTTGTATTGTCGAACACCCGGAAAATGTCTCGCCAACATGTTCGCTTTTTTCCTACCAAGCCCCCATAAGATTTCTCGACAACATGCCCTCATTGATATGTAGAGGGATAGTCCTTTTCGGAAAGGCTGTATGGCTGAAGAATGGTGGCAGGGCTTAAACGAGAGATGCAGTAAGGGCATGTTCAAAGTGAAAGGGTCGATGAGTTCCCACCGCAATTGTGCCCCGTCGCTATGAAACTGCTCACGGAATCCGTCTTCCCGAACAGGACTAGATTTCGTAGCTTTTCTTCTCTTCACGTTCCACGGCTTTACTGCTTCAAATGTGAAAAAAGATATTTATCAGTGATCGTCAACCCATTGCAGCCGATAACTTTCTCAATGATAAATCATTAAATAATAGCATTTTCTCTACAAAGATGTTTGGAGTACAGATCTTCCTTCTTAAGGAAAATTGAAAGGGAAAGCTCCAATACTACAGTGGATTGGACGAGTGGAAATGAAGCAATACCAGGACTGTCCTGTGGCTGTTCGAGTAAAATTCTTTCCAACCTCTTTTGATTCTAGTTATAATCATTGAAGATTTAACCTCAAACATCAGGTTCCTCGTCATTTTGATGAACCCGAAGAGGATCAATTGTTCCGGGAGATATCTTCAATGAGGAGGTTGCGACATCACGACCATATCGCACTTTTCCTTGGTGGGGTTTGTATCAGACTGAAAGCAAATTCTTCAATGACGTTCTCATTTAGGATGGACGAACAAAAATGATTTGGTATGCAGTCTGCTCGAGCTGACACATATGAACTTGCTCAAGTATCTCGGCCAAATCAACGAAACGTTTGTTTATTTCCCGATCACCCTTTATTAGAGAGGGAAGCTTACTCGATGCACCATATTTGGGTACTAAGCAAAGTAGGGGTGAAAAAGTGTGAAGACAAAATAAAAACACTTTTGTTGATGCAACGAGCCCATACATATACAAATACGTACACATACATTACCAACTACCTATAGATGTATATGCATATACATAAACACTTTTTAATGATAGTGAGCGGTACTACGGTGCATCTCATGAACACAGGGCACTTTAACTTTCCATCCCCGGCTTTTCTGGAGACCGTGGAATTTTCCCTTCAGTATCAATATAATCAGCACCTAAAATAACCTGGGTGCTCTACTTTTGAGCTCACGGCAGCAACCCTAGATTTTTATAATTTCATTCTTGCGCTTTCGCCCAATTCGCAGTCATGACACACGTTCATGTTCTTACAAATTTATTAGCAGCGTGATCGAAACTACGAAAATTAAACTTTTCTAAGCTTATTTGGAAGTTTTTCTGAGCTTTTGTGTGCCACACTGATTCGACACAGTCTGCTACTCTTGCTCCTCATGAGAATGCGTTGAGCATCCAAGACTGCCCACCTCAATTTCTGAAACTAACTGCTGAGGGCTGAACACTCTAAATTTGCTGACAAGGATGCTTCATGGTCCTGCTTTAGAAATACAGTTAGCACTGGTCACAGCCTGTTACGTTGGCTCCGCTAGGAGGCGATCCAAGAAGGCAATACTTGGCCGACTTCGGGTTATTCCTTGTGAAAACCTGTGAACAAACTTCTCAAATAGCTGAGAACTACTCTCAGGCACTTCCCGATGTCCGGCGCTGTTAAATCAGATTCCATTCTCTGGCCTGTCAAGTCTACTTCTGTAAAGGAGCGAGCGCAAAGACGCAACAGCGCTCTGCAAAAGTTCCTACTGCAAAAGGTTTCACTCTCCCGTGCTATCACGCCAACAACTTTTCTGACCTTCAAAATTACCAAAACTGGTAAGCAGCCATCAAATTCATGATTACAGCATCCGGAGGAAGGTATGGCCACTTCCTCGACTGTGAGATTTTCTTCTCCACATTTGATGGAATAATGCCTGTTTTGGGACGAGTAGGGACTTGAAAAGACAGAGAGTGAGTGAAACCTGCTTCAACACCCCACACCAGTATGTTGTGTGTGAGAATAATTTCCAGCAATTTGAGCAACTGGCCCACATTTTTCACGAGAAAATGCGGAAAAAACCCGATGTCATTGCGTTCTCGGATCGCTACCTAGCGAGCCATCGGAATAGTCTGTAGCCAATGCTAACTGTATTTCTGAAACAGGTCGTGTGTACTTTTCAGCCAATTGTGAGTGCGCTACCGTCAGCAACGAGCGGCTGAAAAAAGGAGATAGGCAGTTTTGGATGCCCGACAAAAGTTGGGGTGTACAATAATTATGAAACACACTGTACGAATGAACTCGTACTCATCATTTCCAACGGCACCTTGCTCGCTCGGCAGGTGATATGTTTTACAAGTAAAACGGCATTTTGCGCACTACCATCCTGGATCTATTAGGGTGGTAAGAAAGTCTTGAGCCGATTTTTACAAAAGTTCCAGAAGTTTTGCTTATTGATCGGTATCCATGACCTACCACGTGCTTTTTGTAGACAAACTTGGGGCTTCTCCATAATAGGCATATATAGCCAAATTGCCTTCCTCAACTTCAATTACGACGTCAGTTCCACGAGAGGTCCCCATAGCCAAAATCAGTTTTTCCTGCTCTGTCCACATCGAAAGGAGTTTCTAGAATACCTAATTATTGGAGATGAGAGTAGGGTCAAACGCACCGTGCCATGTGGTTCCGTCAAGGAGAAGATCGGCCAAATCGCAGCCCCACCCAAACATCTGTCTCCTTTGCTGCTTCTGGAATTCGCTAGAGATATTGTATTATGAGCGGCTCCCGCAAACACACACGGTCACCGGTAACACACACGCCAATCAGCTCCAGAGAGCCGCGG
This sequence comes from Ancylostoma caninum, assembly GCA_037903475.1. NCBI lineage: Eukaryota > Metazoa > Nematoda > Chromadorea > Rhabditida > Ancylostomatidae > Ancylostoma > Ancylostoma caninum. The sequence continues at coordinate 367,473 of JBAJFG010000037.1, read as the reverse complement.
ATGAGAATTGAGAAAAACGGTCGAAACGAGTTTCTTGTACACCTACGCCATGATGAGGGTAGGCCCCAAATAGCTAAAGAGACCGGTGAAAAATCGGCGGAGCTGGGCTGGGTTACGGTTTCTCACTCACCCTATTCTCCTGACATTGCCCCTTCCGACTTCCACCTATTTTGCCCTTTCAAGGCATTTCAAGTCAAGAAAAAATCCGCCAAAGTTGACCATGTTGGAAGGGAGGTCAGCGATTTCTTTGGCTCCCAGTCTTCCCATTCCTGGCAAAAGGGGACCGCTGACCTGCTCATTAGGTGGGACACTGCAGTGACTAACTATGGCTATTATATTGTTGAGCAAATTCCACTGTGTGCTGAGTAATAAAATAAAGCACAAAAAAAAGTTCAAAACGGCTCAAGGCTTTCTTACCACCCTAATATATTAGGTTGGCGTAAACTTTATTTTTTCCACAGCTTCACCAAACTGCAGTCTTGATAAATGGTATAATTTCTTCGCATAGTAGATACTATTTCTTATTTTATGAGCATGTCTCTGCTGCTGTATGTTCAGAATTCGAGAAGCTGCGAAGCTGAGAAATCATAGACCGCCATTTTTGTAGAGGCATGTCCTTTTTTTGGATCGCGAGAGCCTCCGAAGCTGGGGAAGGTGGCACACATTCCGCAAAATTCCTGAAGAATGTGACAGCTGGTGAAACATTCGTCGGCAAAATTGTCAAAATTCAAGGCAGGCCTTAAACGTGTTTTTTTTGGCCGATTTCGGCGGTCTAGAAAAGGCGCCTATTGCGTTTTGAGCGTCCTCCTATTGAAAGATCTTCGACTTGGATCCTCCACAAAGAAATCCAGAAAAAGCCGAGAAAATGCTCCAAAATTGCCTGTGTTCCTCAGAAATGGTAGCACTCACGCCAGGCTTGACAGTGGAATTGGTAGCCTTCGCTTGGTTAAGTGGAAGGAAGCTGTTTCGAACCAAATTGCTTGTGGTCTTTTATAGAATCACGGGAAAAAGAAAAACTGGAAATGCGGTGTCTACGAATTTTCGGGTATTCCTTATATGCTAATAGTAGTGGACCCACATTAAAGCTAGAGCAAAGAAGAGCAGGATTCGCTCTACAGATCCATGACCACATCTGGTTCTTTGACGACACATAGGGAAAACTATAGCCTTCTGAAAAAAAAACCGACAAAACCTTTGCACCAACCTAATGAATTCCATGATTGCTCGAAATGTTAAGTACATTTGGTGTTTTGTGCTGCCACCGCGATGTAACGACCATATATTAGCTTGTAACATACTGAACATTGCAGAGAAACTTGAGCCTTTCACTGGTTTGTAATTATCACCCTGAGATACGAAGTGTCGCATTCCTTCCTTCATTTTTATTTCATTCTGCCACGTTATAGAAATAATATTGATAGCCTTCGAAAGGATATTTGTTGACGGCGTCTCTTCCAGTAGCATTACATAGTTGACCACAATGTTGCAGAGCCTGACGAGAAATAGGAAAAACACTCCCTAGAAAGTACTCAAGAGAATCATTTTGATTCTACCAGTACTTTCTCTCTGTCCGTCGTGCTCATCCAACTTTGAAAACTAACACCAGTAGAAGAAAATAATTTGTAGGAAAAAAAGGTAAATCCTGATAATACAGGGTTGATCTCTACTTTTTAAGCAAGAAAAAGTGTAAACATCTCCTAATTGTCAACAACGTCAACTGTTAAGTAAAATTCGCAATCTCATAGGTCCCTTGTCCAAAACATCTTCAGAGTAACAGATTTCTGTCAATCCATTTGTGTTTGATTTGTTGTAGTAATGTGAACTGCCCAAAATGACAGCTAGAGCAGAGTATTGCAGAGTACTATCGAGTGCCGATGGCCAGTCAGCATCCTATATTCCCTTCCACATGCTCTTTAAAATCATATGGGAGATTTGCGACGGAATTGTGAGTGATTACTATTTCACTTCGTATTATTGGGTTGGTGAAAAAGCTCTGCAACACTTGCAGCGAATTCTTTGGAAATGGATTTCTTTATTAGAGTAAAATCTCAATCAATGCTACATTTACCATTACTGTGTGCTGCCTTTGCCCATCTCTTGGGCAGCTTCTCTGTCCCTTCCTGACAGAATGCAGGAGGCTGTGGATCGAAAAACTTTGACACCTCATTTTCGAGTCCCTGTTGATTGCCAAGCCTCATTTTCCATAGGCGATTGCTAATGGTCGAGAAAAGGTGACAATCCGACAGGGCTAGGTTTGGCGAATACGGTAGATGTGACAGAACTCCCTACAGCGATTCTAGATCTTCTCATGACTTGCGCTTGCAAAGTGCGCGTAAGCATTACTTTGCGGAAGATGAACATTTGCTCGCTTCGGACGTTTCCCACGGATGACGCTTGTCAGCTTCTGAAATTGGGTAGCGCACAGATCCCTTGTCATTGTGGTACCACTAGTTAGGAACTCCTTGTAAAGCATTCCTTGTGGCTCCACCGACAATATGGTAAAACCCTCTTCTCGCGCGAGTCTGCTTTTGACTGTTTTAGAAGTGATTCCAGAACGGAATAACGGAATCTACTAGTGCTGATGTGCGTTGTTCGCGTACAGGACCAAGCTTTCGTCCTGAATTGCAATATCCTTCAGAAAGTCCTTCCCATATGACCGAAGAAACAGCGACTTCCCGATGCTCATCCGGCATGACTTACAAGATTCGCAGAACACACGAGATACTCATGTCCGGACAACGTTGCTGAAATCGAGGAAACCAGGATGCTAGATGATGATCGCATAGTCGCACTAGAGTGTCTTCGCCAAATTGCAGTTGTAGACATCTGATCTCGTCTTCAGGGTGTCCCGTAAATCGTCGTCATTAACGGTCGACGCACCATGGCTGACTTTCAAGCACCATTTGGTAAGATCAGACTCGAAACCCTGGTACCATCGAGGGGCCGTCGGATGGTGAATAACGGTCCCTTTAAACGCAGCACAGATATTGGCGTCGGTGCTTCTTGCAGGATGTCCCTGCAGGAAACCATAATAGACAAACGAGCGGAGTGAGACTCGACTGGCCGAAGGCATTATTACTCGGATACTAACTGAAGTACCCTCGCATGCTCCCACTTGAAAGCTTCGAGAACATACCACCTTATATCGACACATCGCACCTGTCAAGCTGCTTTTGCGTTTTAGGAATGGAAATAAAAAGTGTTGCAGAACTTTTTCACCAACCCAGTAATCAAGGTTTGCTTACTTCTGGGATGTTCCTCAGATAAAAATTCCTCATCTGCTACTTAGAGCTACATACACTCTCGAAACCTGATTCACCGCGACATCGCTGCCAGGAATGTGCTCCTCACAACAGGGTTGAGGGCGAAGGTGAGACATTTCTAGAAGTTGGTTTGAGAATACTTTCTTTCACAAAAGTGCTGTGCCATTCGTTGTCACAAACCAGGACGAAACCGGAACACTTGCGTAAAATTTTCAAGGGTATTTGGAACTCCCGAAATCTGGGCAAGCAAAACTTTCTCAGTTAATTGACTTTTTTCACAACTTGGTATTCTCCTATTGATGAATTTGCATGTGTCTAGAGGGTCGGACAATTATTCCTCTATCATGAAGCCTATAAAGAGGCTTTACAGATATCCGGATTCGGTTTCTGTTCCGATCCAGACGATCCAAAATTCATGGGGAACTCCCTTGCCCTGCGATACCTTCCCGTCAGATGGCTTGCTCCTGAATGCTTCCAAGGGAAATTTTCTTCAAAAAGCGACACGTAAGTTCGTTTGCCATGCGTGACAATAACGTTTATGAAGTCTTCGGATAATTTATGATTGTCGCAGAAGCTTTCTCTTAAGAAAAGCTTTGTAAGGATTTTCTACTACATATAGGAAACTCCAAACGTACGTAGACAAGAGTCGAGATTGCGGCGCGGCTCTCATGGACAGAGAAGCAGACGCACACTATGCTGAGCTCTCGTGACTCTGCACAAGAGAGCCGTACCGCGGTCCTGACTCTTGACTGCGTCCGTTTGGAGTTCTCTGTACAAGTTCGGGTAGTCTTTGTCTTCTACCTTTTCGGCAACGTGTTAGATCGGCAGAAAGGTCACCTTCAAAAATTTGATCTCTGTCTTTATCACAACTTTTCCTAAAAACTTTCGTCTTCTGTTGTAGCAGAAAGAGAGACTTAGGTAAAGAAAAAAGGCGATGTCCTCTAATATGCGAAATGTGGAGCTTGTATGTCAATCCGTAAACATGCTAGTATCGAAAAAAGGAGGAAAGGAGGGAATTATTGTGAAACGTAAAGTGTAAAGTAAAGTGTGATCAATGATTCTAAATATGGTAGGAATAACTTCTAATAAATGTGTTTTATATATTTCAGGTGGTCGTTTGGTGTTCTTCTATATGAGATTTTCACTCTTGGTGAAGCCCCTTATGAGGACCTGCAGAAACCGGAAGAGATCGTGGAATGCGTCCGTCACTCGAGGATTCCAGCGCATCCGAAACATGCTTCTCGCAAGACGTGAGTGACATCATATACCTTAAACCTGCGACAGCAACGCCGACGTGGCTGCACTTGATGCAGACATCAAATTCAAAATCTTCCTCAATTTTTTGATCTATCAGCACATCCAGGCTAACGCTAAAGGAATGTTTGGAAAGCATCTCTAATGTCGTGTTGTGCGCCTAACAGATATGTGATTCTAAATAAGTGGTTAGACCCACTGGCAATCGCACGGCTCACCGGCTATCCACGGGTGTCCTTGTTAATTTCCTGCTTATATTTTAGAGTTGATTTGCTGTATTTCTACATGCATGCAGTAATCCCAAGCATATCAACCGCGGCTGGAGACAAAATTGCTTCTTTGGAACAAGAATGATGCTAAAGATGGTTTTTTGCAAATGAGATGTAAACGGTTGAATTTCTTAGGTAGTGAATGAAGATCTTAGGTAGGCAACCGTTCAAATACCACATTTTCTACACATTTCTTTTGTTAACTTAATGCCGCTTCAGCACAAGCAAAACGCATCAGGATCATCAGCTTTTTGATTCAATAACAGTGGCACTTGTCCAGAAAACTTATCCCAGATTAATTTTTTGAAATTCATTATTTCATCATAAGTAGTCTACCCGCCTAAACAAGAACGCACTTCATTCCAACATTGGCTATTCTCCGAGGCTCGGAAAAAGCAATAAAGGAAAGGACTACTTCTGTATCACTCGGTGGAAGGCGATTCGAAACGAAACCTTTTCATGTTTGAGTTGTCGACCGTTTTGGAATCTTTACAATTGTCTAACCAATTGTATGAAGAAAGTAATAAGGTAAACGCAACAGTTTTCAAGATATAACTATTTGAATCTCCAAGATCCCGGATCAGCAGGATCAGCATGGTCAATCGAGTTGTGGGGGGAAGCGCACCTTTGCTTGCAGCTGATTTGGTAGGCAGCTATTTCTGTTCATGTCATTAAAAAGCTACGTATATCTTACTCATCAGCTTCCATTTCTTACTTTGCTTAGCACAATATTTTTTCTGCTTCTTATTTCGCGAGGAATCTGCTTCTCTAGTTACTTGAATGACCGAATTCCGCCATTGTCTCAAATTCGAATTTTTGCAAGTTCATTTCACAATCCGATGGTGTCTCTGCGACACCTCGATTCGTCAGACCATTTTTCTGAAGGTTTGTTGTTTGTTTCCCTTCATAGACTTTAGGAGTGCTGCAAAACACGGCCAAAAACCTATTTTGCCCCTAAAACAGCTGACAAATGCCAGCGGTATTGACTTCCCTGGATCAGTCCATTTTGAAGAGATCGTGTCCTCGGCCCAATCTGCTCGAAAGCGATGAGCCGAGCGGTTCCAGAAAACGAAAAAAACGTCGACGGTTTCGGCTGTTTTCAGCATTGTAATAGTGTTTAGCACACTCGATTACCCCGAATTGTACCAAAATCTCGAGGTCAAAAATTTCCGTGGATGCTGCCTTTATTTTAAGTACAAACGGGTTTGGCCGTTACCTGATGTACTCTTCCCACATTCATAAGATTAAGCAAGATAAAGAACATCTGACATCATATTATCTCCGCTTCTGCTTCCCGAACAAATTCTGCTGTCAGGCTTTGTGTGAACTAGCGCCCCTTCGGGACGCTAGAAAGTGGGGTGGGGCAGCCATTTGGGACATGTGCAAACACTTCACACTTGCCAAATCTCTAGAAAATTGATAAAGAAGCAGAACCAATCTTCCAATGGACCCAAACATGAAGTCCTTCTTATGAGTTGAGTATGAGCATGAGGAGTTCGTTCTCCGTCGTATGGCGTAATCGTGCGTATTCCTCACTACGGGCTAACGCAGACGCGTGCTCCATCGGCGGAACTGTATCCCGCCGTTCCCCACATTATTGGATAAAGCGAAATCGTATCCGAGTGTTTTCCAGACTACTGGGCCGCAGCGGGCCCTTCCATCAGAGCGCCCGTATTCTGGCGCCTTCCTCACAGTTAGTGCAAGCCGGATCCGTTCTCCAGGGGCGGGTTTGCATCCTGGCATTCTCAACTATCGGACTTGAGTGAACCCGTATCCTGACGTTCTCCACACCATTATGCTACGACGGGTCCTTCCTTCATCGGTGGACCCGTATCCTGGCGTCCCCCACACCACTGGGCCACGGGGGGCCATTTTTCTATCGGTGGACCCGCTCTGACGTCCTTCACACCACTGGGCCACAGCGGGCCCTTTCTCCATCGGTGGACCGGTATCCTGGCGTCCCCCACACCATTGGGCCACAGCGGGCCCTTTCTCCATCGGTGGACCCGTGTTCTGGCGTTCCCTACACCATTGGGCCACAGCGGGCCCTTTCTCCATCGGTGGACCCGTGTTCTGGCGTTCCCTACACCAGTGGGCCACGGGGGACCCTTTCTTCATCGGTGGACCCGCATCCTGGCGTCCCCCACACCATTGGGCCACAGCGGGCCCTTTCTCCATCGGTGGACCCGTATCTCGGCGTCCTCCGCATTACTGGGTCACGGCGGACCTTTTCTCCATCGCTGGACTCGTACCTTGGCGTTCCCCACAGCACTGGGCCATGGCGGGCCCTTTCTCCATCGGTGGACCTGTGTCATGGCGTTCCCCACAGCACTGGGCCACGGCGGGCATTTTCTCCATCGGTGGACCGGTATCCTGGTGTCCGCCACACGACTGGGCCAAGGGGGACCCTTTCTTTATCGGTTGACCCGCATCCTGGCGTCCCCCGCACCATTGGGCCCTGTCGGGCCTTTTCTCCATTGCTGGACCCGTGTCATGGCTGTCCCCACAGCACTGGGCCGTGGCGGGCCCTTTCTCCATCGGTGGACCCGTGTTCTGGCGTTCCCTACACCATTGGGCCACAGCGGGCCCTTTCTCCATCGGTGGACCCGTGTTCTGGCGTTCCCTACACCAGTGGGCCACGGGGGACCCTTTCTTCATCGGTGGACCCGCATCCTGGCGTCCCCCACACCATTGGGCCACAGCGGGCCCTTTCTCCATCGGTGGACCCGTATCTCGGCGTCCTCCGCATTACTGGGTCACGGCGGACCTTTTCTCCATCGCTGGACTCGTACCTTGGCGTTCCCCACAGCACTGGGCCATGGCGGGCCCTTTCTCCATCGGTGGACCTGTGTCATGGCGTTCCCCACAGCACTGGGCCACGGCGGGCATTTTCTCCATCGGTGGACCGGTATCCTGGTGTCCGCCACACGACTGGGCCAAGGGGGACCCTTTCTTTATCGGTTGACCCGCATCCTGGCGTCCCCCGCACCATTGGGCCCTGTCGGGCCTTTTCTCCATTGCTGGACCCGTGTCATGGCTGTCCCCACAGCACTGGGCCGTGGCGGGCCCTTTCTCCATCGGTGGACCTGTGTCATGGCGTCCCCCGCACCACTGGGCCATGGCGGGCCCTTTCTCCATCGGTGGACCTGTGTCATGGCGTTCTCCACAGCACTGGGCCGTGGCGGGCCCTTTGTCCATTGGTGGACCCGTATTTCGGCGTCCGCTGCACCATTGGGCCACGGCGGGCCCTTTTTCATCGCTGGTCCCGTATCCGTATATAGTTGATTGGATACACAATGTCATGCCCTCATATTCAGAGGCTTTTACTCTTTGTTAGAAGAGAAGCTTTCTCGAAACGAACGGATGTCGTGATTACACAATCGCTGCGAGAATTCAGCAGGGGATGCGACAGTAGCATCCACCAGGCGAGGCGACCGCGTAGGTCCAGCCTCACCGAAGCTTCCGAGACGCTGCAGCTCTCTTAACACCCGTCCATTTCTTCCTGCAAATGCACACAGCGTTGCAAAAGTGAAAGGCTGGTTTTCCTGCTGCGTACATTGTGCAGCCTGAAAGCTCGTAAACACTCCCTCACTCCTATGTGGCGAGACCTCCAGCGAAGGTGATGAAATCACCATCCCGTGCATGCGGGAGAGCCAGCAGTGACGTAATCGTGAGTCCCGAAACGAACGTGTCTGCGTCCATGGAAATCGGCCATTTCGCCCCACAGTCTGCGCCTCAAGATTGCGGTGTCTATGAGTGCCGCCCCGTATCTCTCACCGCTCTAGCCCCCTTACGGCGCTTTGTTTAATAGATGAAGCACGACAGCCAATTCTTCAGCCTCTGCTCTAAGCAACTAGGGGAGAGCTCTATTACTGCTGTTTAGTTCACATTCTTTTATACTTCAACGCATGGCAGCGGCTTGCTCATAGGAAATAAAGCAATCACGGGAAGGTATTTTATCTATTGCAAAGTGAACTTTCATAGTTCCCCCTTTTTTACTTTTACCTCCTGAAGAAGTCCGCCTGGTCCGTTAACCAGGGCTACATCCCTCTCAAATTTCCCACACTTGCTAGGTTTTATCGAGGGATGAATTAGTCAGGGTCCCGCAATTTTCAATTCTATTTTGTAGCTTCCTTGTTCACGAAAGGAACTAGAGGTTGATTGATGTGGAAAAATTAGCAAATCTGTCGCTAAAAATTCAAGGACTCGTGGTGTACGAGAAGAAATTGGCTGAAAATTGCAATTCTGCTATAAATTCATCCTCAGACTAATTGAGCAAGCATATAGGTCGTAAAATACGGAAAAGACAGAAAATTAATCAAAAAAGGAAGGCAGTATAGGAAAGAACCTCTAGGAGGATTCGCAACAAAAGCAGGTGATTTTTGTAAGTGTTCAACGTGACCTGCGGTTCCTGATCGGGGGAAGCGGAACGTATCCTCTTCTTGTTACTGGGCCATTCAAAGTAAGGACCAATCAGAGAAACAAGGTCCTTTCCATATCGCCCAATTATGAACAACACCAGCTCGTCAACAACGGGCTCTAGAAATAGAGCATACATGCTTAATACTGAGCAAAATGAGGGCCTTCTCAGTCACCTGCTACTGTAGGAGAACTGTTCATACCATGCTAAGATTCCTGAAAGTGGCAGAACTTGAGAAGCAAAATTTTTATGGGTGCTCTCTTTGTCGAACACCATCACACATGAGTAATAAAAGTATCTTCAATAAGCAGAGTCTCTTCAATAAGCAAATTTATCTCACTTCTATGAACACCTCAAAACATTTCATGGAAGAATAGTTATACAAGGGTTCTTCTCCTAGTTTTCTAGGTCTTTTATTCCAAGCGAAGTGTTCGTCTATGTCATATTGTGTTCAGTAGATCATTGAAAAGATGTTATTTAATGAATTCTTCAAATGACAGCACAGGGCTGTTAACCTTCCAAATACCTTTGCATGTTCGTTTCCCAGAAAAAAGGGCTATAAGTTAAATTGCTGGTGGCAGGTCTGCTACTCGCTGAGAATTTGTTGTTGACTATGATGGTCATTTTTTCAAATAAGACGCGTAATCACTCCCTTGTGATGAACAAATTGATGGTGAGCTAACATGGGTAGGGGAAACAAGTGATTAGGCGCCTAACTCTATCTTAACACCTGCAGGTACAACATCATGCAGCAGTGCTTCCATCGATATCCTGAAAGACGACCGGCCTTCGCTCATCTTATGGACGTATTCCAATCCGAAATGGAAGCTGTGTTCATCAATGTCGCCTTCGAAGGCGATGAGGATAACTAGGCGACCCACTAGAAAACACGAAGATGATCTCTTAATGATTTATGATGTACCCTAAACATAATTTTGTGCATGAACATGTTCAATTTATTGCACATGATTTGCTTTTTTATTTCTCCGCGGTAGTGGCACGTTTTCTGCCTGCATAAGTCCTATCTAATTGTGTTGGTGTGAACTATCTTTCGATTGCAAACACACCACGAAGAATTCCGAGATTTCCGTGGAAACCTTCAGAGCAGATTCTCGGTGCAGCGGAACAAAAACAAACATCCCGCAATTTCCGAGTGAAACAGAGAGAACAACAGATCTTTACAACGCTTTGTGTCGAATAAAACATTTCATCGTGTTCGTGATCACGAATACGAGACGGCTACGCAAAATCCGAGCTAGATCGTTAATCTAGTTCTTAGAACACCGCTACTTACTGACTGTTGCTCTATTTCTACTGGAAAATTTTACATTCCGCTTCAGTCATTCCAGCTTTATCTACATTTATTTGCCGATCAATGTTTTACAATATGCGGCACCTTCATGGATCAATCCATTCCTCTTTCGTTATGACTCTCGCTGTGCATTGCCAGCTACAGGAACCTCGAAACGGGGATAGACAAGGGTCGGGACCGCGGCGCGGCGCTCCTGAGCAGATACATGGGCGCTCAACATGCAGAATGCCTGCGTCTCTGCCCAAGAGAGCCGCGCCGCGGTCCCGACTCTTGTCTGCGTCCGTCTGGAGCTTCCTGTACATTTTCCGAGTAGTCCATGGAAATCATCACGCCAACGTGTCTTCGGTCGGTAAAGTGATCGTAGGCGCCATTCCATGAGCGCCTGGACCATTTCACATTCGTTGATCTGGCAAGCTCCCAACCATAAGTCCATTTCATTCAACTGCATGAGCTATCATGTTTTTGGTCTTAGTGACTCTGCGCAGCAATGCATTCTTTCTCTTATCCAAAAGTCGTGTTCCAACCATGCGGCGCTCCATTCGTCTTCTGCCGAAGCAAATTCATATTTGCGGCTTTTGTCAGTGCCCATGTTTAAGCTCCGCACAGCATTGCAGCCATTACACGTCCACTTCATCTCAACCGTTCTAGAGGAAAAGAATTCATCATGACGACGAAGTTCCACCCAGGTTGGATTCGAGGTAGAATTTCTTGGTAGTGGTTTAGGTGCAGCGAAATCTTCTGCCCAAGTTACACGAAGGATTCCACATTTTCGATTTCGGTGCCCCTAGTGGTGATTACAGTTGTGTCTTCTGTCAATATCTTCGTTTTGGTAGTACTGATCTTCAAGCTTCATCAACTTTATATGTGTCTCAAAACAGGGTTTCAACTCAGAAATCTTTTTTCAAGATCTTTTATGGAAATCAAATCTGCGTAGTCTGATGATACATACAAACTGTGATGCAATGTTACAAGACCTCAGCAATCATTCTATTAGGTTCGTGCAGAAATAATGCGCGTTTTCAACCATCCACTCCCTTATCCCATTGCCCGCTTCAGAATCAAGTATTTCGAGAAAGCTTAAGGCAATGTAATTTTGGCAATAAGTAGATATTCTCAGAAGACCAATCGGCACTATTCCACTTTCGCGGACCCAAAAACTTCGAAATTTTTTTTTCGGTTGAAACTTGGTACAGGGTGGTTATTGAGGTGCTAAACACGAATATCGTATCTATTTTGTATCTTAGCCGCATTTTTGTAGGGTTACGGTAGGTATACTGTAGATACTGTACCTCACAGAATCCCCTCAAATTTTGTCTTTGAGGATTATTTGAGGTGCTGATCACAAATATCGTATCCATTTCGTACAGTAGCCCCATATTTGAGGGTCACGGTGGGAAATTCAAAGGAAATGCCAATTTCACAATGAAATTGAGGATGGCTTGCAAAATAATGTTGATAGTCGTGATCAGCATCAAAAACAACCTCACTACGCAAAATTTGAGAGCATTCCGTGAGGTACCGTATCTACAGTACACCCGCCGTAATAAAAGAATAAGGATAAAGTGGTCGGCGTTAATCAATCCCGTCACGAGGGATGCGCCACGCATTCGACTTCATCTGAGCATCGTAGAGGCGTTGAATGCGTACGTGCCCTGTACAATGGCCTGCGGGGGGCACCCGTCTAGTGTGGAGCAGTTAGGGTGTACTCTAAATCCTGGTTGGCTTCAAGCATGGTCTCAGTTCTGCTTGCAACGGCTGAGGGGGAGGAGTATTCACGATCCTACGTGAGCTAATCGATTTCATGTTGTGGGTGGCTGTTCCTTGCGCGGTTAGGTTATACATCTACATGGCGCAGTGGAATGTGTGCACAGTTCTATGTAGATGCTAGGGGGTTCCGTTCTCACGGCTTCCAGGTGTTTTGCAATGTCTCACTCACGAGCTGTAGTTTACGGCTGACAGCATCCAATGTCAGAAATGGGGGCAACGTGGTGGAGAAATAGTGCTGCCCACCCATATGCCCTTGGTCGAGTGATCGGTTCCCTTCAAGGCCAGCGTTTTGAATTAGAAATTCCACTTGCCATGTGGCGATTAGATAAAAGGTTCCTCCCCGTTGGCAATCGTAAGCTGCACGCTGTTGTCTGAAGTTGTCCATTAAGTGCTAACCTTTATCAAATTGCTACCAGCCCAGATCTCCCGGTTGCTGGTCAAGCACACCTCTTCTCCCGACTGCTGGTCCGGCGGCGGACACCAGAGTACGTGCCTCAGCAACTACCCAACAATAGTGTATTTTTGAACTTTTCTTATTTGAATTCTTGCTGTGGCTTACTGTGGAAGTGAAGCTGATACTCAACCAGACTCTTGTAATATTCTTTGCTTTCGTGACACAATGTCAGCGTCTACAGTTGTACGACAAGAAGTGGGAAATGTATCATCAGCAGTAAGTAATACTGCATCTAGCAACATGATTCGCACTCTGCCCGATTATCATATCCGACTGCTGACGAGAGATACTTTTGTTATGTTCAACGGATTACCTGCTAATGGATCGTGATACATGCGATGACGTAAATCCTTGACATTTATCTGATCCTAACACAATTGGATTGCAAAACGTGGGTCTATCGCCGGGAGGAACTACTAAGCTTTGCCTCCATCTGAAGTTTACTTGCTGGGAAGTGTGACTCATGGTCATCTATGTCGTCCAGCTCTCCCTACGGTTAGTGATTTGCAGAAACAGCATACATTCCGCAGCTAAAGGCAGCACTCACGCTGAGAAAAGTTCTGTCGCATTTGTGCTTATTTTAGAGGTGCCATCAATTGGAGTGTAACTGCAAAAGGAATCACTCCGAATCTTGCAGTTGCTCGAGCAATAAAACTCGTATGCTTGTACAAATGCGCTCGCCATGCTCAACCCCGCCCCATTCTCTTTGATCGTGTGTAGTTGTGCTTCTCAGCTGATATAGGATCGATCAGTATTTTCGGATAGCGGTGATCCTTTCCGCACCTCGGCGGCTGCAGCCATCTCAGGCGATAGATCTCATATAAATGGACATGTATTGGCAAAATACAACTCAGTATTTCTCACGAACGTTGCCTTTCTTGATGGTCTTCCATTATGGGCACTAGAGTAACCTCCAGACTAGAATTTCATGAAAAAAATCGACGACGTTTTTTTTTTGTCGCGAGTGTCTCTAAATGTCTGTCTTTAATTGAGAAACGAATATTGTCCGAACAACCGGAAAAATAGCATGAGTCTGCCGAGTATTTCCATTTCAAGATTAAGCAGTTGCATCTGAGATCTTGCTCTCGATGCAAGGCAAATCTCAAACACTCGCGCGACTTCCATTTTTAGATATATCGCTTTCATTTTAACACCATTTCTCACCTACGCTTTATGTTTTCCGATATGTTCTTAAAAATAAGGAAAATAAGAGCGAAATGGGAGCGGAAGTTCGCCTTTCGAACTGCAGGGAAATGAGGTCCAAAATACAAACTCCTCAGAAATTTTCACACATGTACTTTCCCGCTTCAGCAATATCTTGGAATGCTATATAAACGTTATCAATGTTTTATGGAAGAAGCTTACAATAGAGCATTCAACAGCACTTTTGTGTTGATCAAAATTGTTCCAGACATTTGCGAGTTTTCCCCGCGAAATTTTCCTCACAGAGCTATAATCCCAATTAGAACCTACAGAAGCCAGTGCAGACAAGGAGGTTGCGACAACAACAATTGAGGTCTTAGCTACTTTTGAGATTTGACCGACTGCAATTTCAAAGGCAAAACTATTGCAAAATAATACTATAGAAGTATTGTACAGCTCAGACAAAGTGCCGCAAATTCCGCAGCAGAATACCGGAAATTCCGCAGGTAACCAGTCGGTTTTTCTGCTGTTCTGCTGCGGAATTTTCGGTATTCTGCTGCGGAAATTCCGAACAAGTATTTTGATGCTCAAATTCCAAAGCGATGGTCACACACACACACACACACACACACACACACACACACACACACACACACACACACACACACACACACACACACACACACACACACACACACACACACACACACACACACACACACACACACACACACACACACACACACACACACACACACACACACACACACACACACACACACACACACACACACACACACACACACACACACACACACACACACACACACACACACACACACACACACACACACACACACACACACACACACACACACACACACACACACACACACACACACACACACACACACACACACACACACACACACACACACACACACACACACACACACACACACACACACACACACACACACACACACACACACACACACACACACACTCTCTCTCTCTCTCTCTCTCTCTCTCTCTCTCTCTTTCTCTTTCTCTCAATACCAACGGTTCACACAACAGCAGCGGAAAGAAGGAAACCATTGAGTAACTCTAAATGGTATTGAAGTGTACTCATCAAAGCCGAAATTAGTTTAGGGGCGACCGAATTACCGAATTAGACGGTCACAATCCAGATGTTGCGCTCGCAAGCCGCTGAGTTCGAGATCCTACCAGTGGATTTCGTACCCGGTACATAAAGACTGTGGAATATTGAAAATTTGAAATTGCGAGAAGATGTAACAGATGAGCAGCAACAACGTTGATGTGAATAGGTAATGATGAAGGTTCGCAGCAAATTCGACCAGCCAATCAATCAATGTGCCGCTTCATTAGATGACGTGTCCTGCTGCGGAATTTCCGGAGCTCGGGGCAGCTGTTCTCCTCTGCGGTTCTCCTGCGTTTCGGCTGCGGAAATTCCGGGGCACTTTTTTTCTCTGCGTCTTTGTGCCTGCGGATCTCTTTCTGCTGCTGTTTTTCCGAAGTCCGCTCTACTCTGCTGCGGAATTTCCGAAAGGCCTCTATTCTGCTGCGGAATTTCCGGCACTTTGTCTGAGAGTTTATAATGAGTTTTCAAATAGCAATCGAAAGTAGGAATTTTAAACAAGCTACTGCAAAATCACTAATTGTTACACTTTCTTCCACTCTCAGCCGTATTCAATCACGGAGTACGCCGCTGATTGGCCACACCCCACTACCCGAAATGCGGCTCGTTCCACCACACAGTTTCTCTTCCACTCTCTCGCCTTCCGCTTCATTCGCTCCGTTGCCACGTCCAGAGCCCACAATGGCCCATGATTCGAATGGGAATAAGAACTGCTTACCTATCCGCGTCGGAGTCCATTTTCTTTAGCATATATATAAAACGAATAAACCAACAGGCAGACAAATGAAATGAACTATACTTCATTTAGAGTAATTCTAGTTATCTCATATCGTAATCACTATGACCAATCTAAGTGTGGATATTATAGAACTGAGGATATAATTTTCATGATTGACTATCTCTCGAACAATAGTTTTTGTTCCTTTGGTTCCCTTGTATTTAAAAAAAATATAGGTGTTCCGCAGGGAGGAAATTGTAGTCCGCTTCTAGCAGATCTCATACTATCATACTATTCGAATATACTTATACAAAAAGTAATACAAACTCTGAAATGTATATGTAAGCCACTACATATACTGGAATATTACGAGTAGCCCGTACATGTACTGTTGTGGAAGACTTTAAGAATCAAATACAACTAACTTAATATAAATTATTAACTATGGGTTATGACAATATTACAATTGAAAGCTCATACCTGAAATGTTTGCATAAAAATAACTTCATTAAAATGAAATATAATTTATGTCAATGTGAGCCCAAGAATTTTTTAAAGATTAGTTAGAACATCTACATAATTTTCTTTTCATTGCATTATATCTATGAAATGGAATGTAAGATACCAACTATAATCATTTCAATTTTACTCTCATTCTCCATCACATATGCATATATTAATTATTGTTACTCCTCAACGTTGTTTACCTAATAATCCCTTTGGATAAATCCCATTCATCTTTGATTGTAATCATTATCCTTAGTTGCTTTGTCATAGCATAGCTCATTTCTTCACAACAACCACTACTATTTGGTCATAGTTTTATTTCTTCCTCATTCTATTGGACTGGCGAGGGCATGGTGTATAGCATGAGTGGAGTTGCTGGCGCCGATCGTGGGTTCATTTTACGTTTTAGGTATTGTTGTCGTGACTCTCTGCCACGACTTCCTATTAAAGGACACCTTCGACCAACGTCAACTGGTCCCGCAACGGAGCCCGCGGTACGCGCACACTCTCAGCCGTATTATATTATACTCACGGAGTACTGATTGGCCACGCCCAATACCCGAAATGGTAAAAATGATGCTCGTTCCACCACATAAGTTCTCTTTCACTCTCTCGCTTTCCGCTTCATTCGCTCCTATGTCACGTCCAGAGCCCACAATGGCCCATGATTCGAATGGGAATGAGAACTGCTTACCTATCCGCGTCGGAGACCATTTTCTTGAGCATATATATAAAACGCCGACAATAAACCAACAGGCAGACAAATGAAATGAACTATACTTCATTTAGAACAATTCTAGTTATCTCATATCGTAATCACTATCTTATAATGACATTACTATTCGCATATTATGTACACCTCATTCATTTATTTCAAACATTATTAAATGGTCACATATAGACATGTAATAGATTATATCTATATGATTATCTATACAGGACTATCTATTTAACATAAATATTAATATATGCAAAAATATGTCAAATTTAATAATTTACACATTCAAAAAGTTTCTTCTACCTTACTGATGAGTGCAGGAAGAAACTTATTACACTGATTAGTTTTCGTATAAGGATAGTGCACGAAACGAAAACTAAAATGATCCTAAGTAATTTACATATGATTATAAAGCTTTCTCTTAAAAATCCTTCGAGAGAAAAGAGTCCCTCGCTAGATTTTAATTTTTGCGTGTTCATTCTTGCTATGGCAATGTGGAAATCATTAGGAAGTGGACATGAAGAATGAATGACACAATTTCTCATCCGAGACCGTGAGTCTTCTCACCACTCAATTTTTCATTTTCTGCGTATGGCCACTGTCACGTGGAAAATGAACATTCTCTTGTTTTGGAGGAATTATGTTTTTTGCGGCATTCGAAACGCTCCTCTATGCAGGAATTGTTAGTCTTCAACTGCACGGGAAATATATGTATTACGCCGGAAGTCCATCTTAGTGACGATGCCCTTTCTACGCAAATGCTGGAGCAGCGTTTTCATTTGGCGTGGCTCATCATACGTGGCCTGTCAGGGCTCTCATGAGATTCCTACATCATTACTATTCAAATTCTAGTTGGGATTTCTTTTTATGATGTGCAGTGAAAGCATCCGCGACGATCTACATTATATTACGGTTATACGAATTTCCACTCATCAAGATGCTGTATCTTCTGGAGATGTCAGAGCATGAAATCTTGCAGACATTTCTGGCCTCCCCTCTACATTTGCTTTCACACCAATTCCTATTGTTGATTTGTGAGGCTCTACTACAGGTTTTTGAAGGTTCTGTTTATAATCAATAGTTGCGAAATAAGCTACAGTGGACGGCAATAGCGGTGGCCCATTTGCGGCCTCGAGAACGACGTCGCGCAACCGCGTCGCGCGTGCCATAATCGATGGTTTCTGCTGTTGTTATGCTATTTCTAGCAGTTTTTCTACCCGATTTCAAAGGATTTTTGACCAAATCGGGAAGAAAAAGCTTAGAAATAGCACTCCGACGGCAGACGACACCGATCGCAGCGCGCGCGGTGCGGTTGCGCGGCGTCCTTCTCGAGGCCGCAGATGGGCCACCGCCATTGCCGTCCACTGTAGCAAAGTCGTTTTTCTTTTTTTTTCTTGTCAGTTGACAGTAGGTCCGGCCTTGCCACCCTAGAACGTCGTCTCCGCATTCTTCTCTTTACATGAGACCACAGCGCTAGGAATTTCCAGCAATACTGCTGAAGGGGGTGCGAACCGTGGGAAGGGGAACGGGGGGGAGTTCCGTACGGTGGGAATGACGCAGCTTTACTATCCGACTGACGAAGAGCGCGTCATCGCGTTCATAGGGGTGCGCTATGCACTTTTTCGTGTCTCAGTTAACCACCTCCACTTCCTCATTATGTAAGCATGCAGAAGCTCATCAGTTGTACTATTTCAATAACGCGAAACTTGAATCATTTGAGGTGATCATTCGTACTGCACTGCTTACACTGAATTGTCCACAGGTGCTAAAGCCATCTGGAAGATAATCGTGTGCAGAGTTGGGAGTGGCTGGTCATAACAGGTCCACAGGCATGTAAGAAAAGTGACAAAAAAGGAGTAGGTAGTATCATTGCATCGGACAATAGGTTTACATGTAGATGAGTGGTTGAGAATTTGCACCTAAGGCTAGGATCACGAGAAGACCCGAAGCGGGACGTTGTCAGGGCGGCTAGACTCGTAGAATATACGCAGTTCATGAGGATTTCGTATTTGAGCTCAGCTAATGATTAGTTTTGCTAATCTGTTGATTTTTTTAAGAATATCGCATGTGTGAAGTTATTGCACTTACCTCAAGTTTCTGCCCCACCTCACTTTCTAGCGTCCCGAAGGGGCGCTAGCAAGCAAAAATAATCATTAGCTGAGCTCAAATACATAATTCGCCTTATGAGCTGCGTATACTCTACGGGTCTGGCCGCCTCGCCAACGTCGGGCTTCGAGTATTCTCGCGATCCTAGCCTTGCCTGTAAATTCTTAGTCACGCATCCACATGTAAAGCTAATTTCCGATGCAATGATACTACCTACTCTTTTTTGTTACACTTCTTTCTTCTTGCCTATGGACCCGTTATGAATGGCCATTCCCAACTATGCACAGTAATATCTTTCACATGGCTTTAGTACTTTTGAACAATACAGTGTTACTGAGGTAGTCCAACAAGCTTCTGCTTCAATATACAGAGAGGATGAAGGGGTGGTCGGCTGAGACACGAATGAGCGCCTAGCGTGCTCCTACATCACCGGCAGACGTGCATCTTGGCGTTTTTCCCACTACTGGGCCACGGCGGACCCATTCTGCATCGGTGCACCAGTATCCCTGCCCTTACCCCACTATTGGGACACGGCGGACTCTTTCTCGACTGGTGGACACTTATCTTGGTGTTTTTCTGAAGTATGGGGCCCCGGCACATCTACTCATCATGCACCCGCACTTTTTATAAATCTCGAGAGTAATGAAGAAAGTTAGGAAATATTTAGAAAGTTTGATCAATTGCACAACTGGTTTCAGAAAATGTCACAACAGCTTATGATGACGCGTTCTTCATCCAGTGTATTTGATTGCACTGCCCATTTTAAAAACAGACGGATCCTCAATCTGCATAATCTTCATGGGACCTCAAAGAGAGGTGCGCGAACAGCATATCCCAAGTGAGGATACCGCGGGAATCCTTCGCTACATCCTACACGGTATGCACACTTCCTTTCGAAGCGCTTATCGTCCACCGTGCCAAAATTGAGTGGAGTGAGTAACAAAGCTCCAGCAGAGAGGCGACTCTGCTCCGTACATTGCAGCTACGCATCGTCAAACCCTTATAGACACTGTCTCGCTCGGAGGGTTCGAGACCGCTAGCCGTTCGCCCCACCGCCAAATCCAAAGTGCACCCGACTTCCGCTACGTCTATGCACCTATAACGAAACATCGGCCGAATGCTTCGTCAGCTTCGCATTCTCGCGAGGCACAGTCTATAATTGAGCCTCACAGCGAGCGCATGCGATCACGTGCCTGTCCCCCCTACGCGTGCGCTTTAGAAAATTTTACAGCACTACCATGATTTATATAAGAGGATATTGGAAACATATGTCCATGTGTACGAGATCTCTCGCCTGAGTTGGGTGTGGCTGCCGAGGTTCGGAAAAGAATCACAGTTTTTGGAAAATCCTGATCGAGCTATCAGCTGGTAAACACAGCCACACAGGATCAGAGAGAATGGGGCAGGGTTGAGCATGGCGGGCGCATTTGTACATGAGTACGAGTTTTATTGCTCGAGTAACTGCTGGATTCGGAGTGATTATTTCTGCAGTAACCCAGCCTCTCGAATCACAATACGGCATTTGTACTAGAGGTGTGAGCTAGACGCAGTTGCGTCTCTATGATGAAGGATAAGGATAGCAGACGTAGCTCAGTAGCAGCTTTACATGCCGCGGCGACTCCTCTTCATAAAAAAATCCTTTGAAAATGGATGCGTGAGACTAACTAGTACAAAATTCCATGTTCAGTAACGCAGCTGCGTGGTACCTGTTCGCGCAATAAAAATTCCAATGATTTCGTTCAAGATATCCACAAGGAATGAAAAGGCGGGAGAAGCAAAGCCATTTTGTGAAAAAGAATGACTGTGAACTGCTCACTAATTTTCATTTCTAACGAAGAGCACATTCAGTAGCCTATAGGACTGATAGCTTCGTACCTGGCGGCAATTGGAGTAGAAGAATAACTTCCTGTTGGTCTTATTCTCTTGATTTCATCAGACTTTGTATGTAGCACAGTTTAATATCATGTGCTATGTATTATATTTCACTGTTATCCGCTCCCGTTGTTCTTGGAGAGCCAGCAGTACTTTCATTTGTCCTTGTCATTCAATCGATTCTGTCCATTCGAGGGAGACGAAGTGCACTGCATCTCTCCTTGAAAGATTTCGTGAAGAACTCTGACCATCGGGTGGGTGGTATGACGATTGTCGTTAAACACATCGCGTGTCCACCCACCCAATATTACTTGACTTGGCGCAAGCGGCAACGTTACTGATCTTCGGCGGTTGACGCTGTATGGGACTCCACATTCCAGCCCTCACTTGCATTAAGCGGGTTATTCCTAGCATCACCTTCTTGATGAAGCGTTCGACGACGCTGACTGCATTCTTACCCTGCTTTCGTAATGCCCAGGTTTCTAAGGCGTACGGTAAAGCAGGGGAAACCGTTGTGTTGGAGAAGTGGTCACGAAGCCTAGGTGTTCTTCGCCTCCTCCACTAGGTCCCCGATACTGTTGTAAACTACCCATGCTGCTCCCTTCCTCCTGCCCTGCTCTATAAAGAGGACTTCCCGACGTAGGTCTACGTAGCTGGAGCATTCGAACATGCTCGTTTCGTTGAGCGAGAATCCGTGACCCATCCGTTTTTCGTGAATATCGTCTTCATCAGATCACTAATCTTTTCACGCATTTCGTCGAGGTCGACAGCGCTTATTTCGTTTCGCTGATGGTTGGCGTTACATGGACGATGTCGTCAGCGAAGCCAAAATGGTTGATTCCAAGGCCATCAACTCGCACTCGCTTGTTATCCTATTCTAGTCTTCGCATGACGTCCATGAGAATGGCACTAAATAGTTCTGAGCGAAATTTTTCACTTCGAAATTATGGGGCAGATCCAGCTCAGTAATGTACAGAATTTTTCAGTGGTTATAGTTCCTTAATCGCTATGGATTTTCCAAGTCTTTCAACTGTAGCATTGACAAATCATTTGGTTCAAAACGCAAAAAGTCAGATTTCGCTTTCTTAGCTCATAGCATTAAACTGCTAATCATGTATCACTCATTTAGGAAAACAAGATACAAGATGCAGAAAAAAGGGTAATAGATAGCAAATCACCTACGAATCTGTTCGTAAGAGAAGGAAGTACAACCTTTGAAATCAATGCGAGTTTGTTACCTCCAAATCCGCACTCCGTTCAACTAGCAGTTAAACTTATTCGAATGACAGTTACCCCCACTTATGTTGCCATTTAAATGGCTTTGATTCGCATAATAGTGGATTACTGCAGTTTAGAACGTTGCATATTTGAAAACTCGAAGTAATTTGATGTGCAGGGTCTCGATTACGGTAGGGTCAGATGTCTTCCTAGGAGTGCCATTAAGTTCCTGTCCTGTCACGCCGCAGTGCTTGCGCTACCCCTAATTACTTCAGCGCAGTCTGTACATACATGCTTAGAACCTCTGCAAAATCTCTGCAACAACTGCATTCCAGAGGAGCTCATCGAGTGGGTTAGGATTCTTTCGAGAACCCGAGGAGTCAAGTGCAGGCGGCCGCGGGCACGTCAGCGGAATTTTCCATCTCCGTAGGTAGATCAGCCCTCTCACCGCTTCTCTTCATCGTGGTCATGGACGCTTACGAGAGATCTCCAGAGACCGATGTCATGGGATCTGCTGTACGCAGATGACGTCATGCTCGCATCTGAACAAAGTTCGGTCTTCAGCTCAATGTCAAGAAGACTGACTATATGACGACCGATATGAATGAGCTGGTCACCATTCAAGTTGATGGCAATGACCTTCCGAGAACCGACTATTTCAAGTATCTCGGCTCAACACTCTCAACCAATGGCAACCTAGCCCATGAAGTCGTCAGTCGCATCAACACTGCATGGCTGAGGTGGCGCTCAATGATGGGAGTGTGTGCGACAAGAAGATCCCGGATCGCTTCAAGTCGAAGGTATATCGAGCAGTTGTTAGACCCCTAGCAGTGTATGGTGTAGAATGCAGGCCGGTCACCAAAGAAGTGGAACGCCGCCAAGGTGTGATGGAGATGAAGATGTTACGATGGATGGCGCGCCAACAAAGACACAGTCTGCAAAGCAGGCCTTGATCTCGAGGAACCAAGAAGACGACAAAAGGACGGCCGAAGCAACGGTAACTGGACACACTGCATGCGGATCTGAAGCATGTGGGCGCTCACCCAGACCGGCTCACGATAGAGCTAAATGGAGTCAGAAGATGAGAAAAGCGGGCCCTTCCAACCAACGAACGGTACAGACGCTAAAGAAGAAGAAGTTTCAGCGAGAATGATGCCGCATGATAAAAGATGTTACCGCGGGCAGGCAAACTTGCTCTCGAGTTTTCATTTTCGATGGATTGCGAAATAACCTCTCCGGTATGGAACCCTCCTCAATTTTGCCTTGTCTTTTCTCTGCGAATCTCCATGCTTAACCCCAGAAATTCTTTTGTAGAACGAGAAAAATGGCATGCTGCTGAAGAAATTTTCTCGAAAATCCCAGTCAGTTTCCATGCGTTCGACTGAAACAAGAGGAAAAATCATTGCTTTGCTCACACAATTGTTCAAAAATTGCAACCATGTAACTCGATCTCATCACGAGTGCATCTTCATTATTACAACTGCATTGTTTTTTATGCATCATTCTATTAGGCGGGTAACTTACGTAATATGTATAGCCTCGAATGTGATAAAGACATATGTAGGTTGTTAACGACGCAACAATTACAACTTTCACCTATAACGATCTAAAAGTATTTGGGCATTTCAAACTGACAACACCTATCCGTTGAGTGTTAAAGATTTCTTCTCTCAATTTAAATATGGTAAAAATCGACTGAAACACATAAGCCCATCTTGTGATTGAACTTCACATCCTTTACTAGCGATGAAATCCACATGTTTCTGTCTTTCGTTCGGAGTGAGGTGTGGTAGCTGTGCCTACATAATCTCTTTCATCTTAACCAGCATGCAGTTCCACATTTCAGACTTCCCTCATCTCGTTCAACTTCCTCTTAGAGCATGTGGCCGCTTCTACTGTTTCTTCTTCGGCATGTATGCAACTTAGGTGATGGTAATGCATAATTGCGTGCTACGAGCTTCTTTTAAACGAGCACTCAGCTTTGTGCTGAAAAAGGGATCTACATATATAGGATTTGCACCAGAATGTGTTTTTTTTTCTCTGAAGTAGCCGACTTGGTGTATTTTAAGTGCTGTTTCACGTTCCGCGGTATGATAGTCGCCTGAATGGTGAGCAATAACCATATTTAGTATCGCGGTAGAGCCTGTTTGAATCTTGATCAAAATTGGTATGGAGACTTTATTGGGCTACCATTTTGGTCTCTCAGTCTCCTTCGGAGACTGAAACATGGGCATTAAATCATATTTATGTATTTATTCACTATTTATTTATTCGAATCGTTTAGGCTGGTAATCTCCAGGAGATAAACAGAGACGACCAAAGGGGTTGGGAACAATCAACACACCCATGAATTTGGAAATAGTCGGAAAGCCGGATATCCAAAAGTACGGGCCAAGGAAAAGTGGTGGAGCAAAATGCTGGTCATGATTACGAAAAGGAAAAACGTCTTGTTTTGTTCTGAATTCGAAAAATGTAATGGTTTCTGGAGTGACACAGGAATCCTAGCGTTTAACGCAGCTTAGTGAATAAACCCTGTGGAACCGAGCTAACTTACTGTAGATCTGGGGAAACACAGATCCCTCAGCCTTCAAATATGAGCAAATAACAACGCATGATGGCGAGCAGTGGGCGGAGACAACAGTAGTCAAGTTGCAGATTTGCATTCGTAGCATTTTTTTTCGCTACGCTGCTCAAACGGTCTGAAAGCCGATTATCATACAATGACAAAGCCCATTCTATTCATTAATAGTCCGCACAAAAGCGTTGCTGCGTTGTTGCTGTTCGTGTGCATTCGTCCTAACAAATGCTGTTTACGCGAACTGATTCAGCTCTACTTGTGGCCGCCGCTCGTCACAGCCTTATACTGTTTTCCTCTTCCGAGTGACGTCTCACCATGCTGTGCCCTCTGCAATTCCTCCTGAAATCTCACGTGGTTGTTGTAAAACTTGCAGATAGATAGCGTAGACCTAGCATTATAAATGGCAGTGAGGATACTACCTCAGACAATTCTTCGGAAGGACCGCAGCAGAAATCTGCTGTCCGAGTGGCTACGGGGAAGTGAGCGCGGCAGAAATGCACTATGCAACTAGTTTACTCTCCTGGGTCCACTTCACGGTGATACCCACACGCAAAAATGGCGATGTCGATGAGCATCAGTAGTTTTACGGTCCTATACAGTTTGCTAAAAAAATATTGATAGTGAAATCAATCTCTATAACAACGTCATAGATACTGTTACTACAATATTTTTTATTGAGTAAGATTAACAACTAAGTAACAATTGACATTCTATCATGCGTTCAATTCGGTCTTCTTTTTGTCACGATGCACTCGCTGAGATGGCGCGCGAAGGCACCCGCGGTGTGCCGCAGGAAGTCTTCATCGAGATTGTTATATGATCGAAGCAGCTTTTGAAGAAGCGATCTTCTTGTCAAGTTAAGCACAGTCTTACTTGCTTCCACATTGAAATTCAAGTGGATCAGTACAATTTGGAGGCCGGTCTTGAGAAGAAGTGAAATCGCGAAGATTGCTTGGTGCCACTGCTGCGTTTTGCGAACCATATGGGATGGGGCTGAATCTTGCTGGAACACGTATGGATTGTATCCAAAGCGAGAACTTAGCCATGGGGAAACACAAATAAGTTGTTCTACGCCACTCAAAAAAAAACACAAAAGAATTTAAGAAATCATCAGTACTTTTTCCGCACCTTGTATGCCCCTCTCTATGTATAGCCAATTTCCCCTCTCAGGTTTGAAGGGACTGAATTTTCGTGGTTCGCAGCAGAACTGAGCTCCGTATATAAGGAGGGTATGATAACGCTCACTCTATCTTCTGCATCCCGCTGCGGTCCTTTCGGTTTTCTGCTGCGGTCCTTCTGCACTCGAAAGAACGATAACGATAGGAGGGTATGATAACACCCACTCTATCTCCTGCATTCTGCTGCGGTCCTTCCGGCTCCCTGCTGCGCTCCTTCCGAACCAGTCCAGTGGGATTCGGAAGAACCGCAGCAGAAAACATTCTGCTGCGGTCCTTCCGACATCTTCTCTGAGATTACTAGTTGTTGAAAAGTCTATTATATATTATTGGATAGGTAAAAAAAGTTTCCTCTTTTTTTTGAGCATCCCATTGAACGAAGAATTGGCTATCATTGGCTGTGACTTCTTCCCTTCTCTCTGGGGGGAGACGGAGGCCGCGGCTGTAAACCTCGTCCTTCGACTCGATGCATTCCTTCACCCATTTGTCGACATCTTCGAGGGTGAATGAGCCGACATCTTCGAGGGTGTCTGGTGAAAAAGCCGCCTGGGGTAGAGCATCGTAGCGAAGTGCTCCAAGCGTTCCTTTGACGGTTTTTGTGAAATGTGGGCGAGCATTGTCATGTTGCAAAATGACTTCATGCTGTCTTGTCTCGTATCCCGGCCGTTTCTGGTGCAATGCTCTGTTCAATCATTTGTTCTCTGTAGAGATCGCCTGTGATTGTCTGACCTAGTTTCAGCAGCTTTTGATGAAGCTCATGATGTTCATAACGCAGACGCTTAATTGCTGCTGATGCTAATCACGACGTGATTATCGCTGTAAAAGGCAATGATGTTAATGCAAATCAGAACAAATCTGTACATAGTATTGCTGACGAATGTCAAACCGTCAACATTCAGCAGGGTTTACGAAGCATTTGCAAGGATAACTAGCTAACCTAACCCTAGATAACTAACTACTCACCGCTAGAGGGCGGAAACTTTCGTACATATCTTAACATATCTTATATTATGAAAACAATTGCTTTAGGATGGATTATATTATTTCTTATGCTGAATATTGGAGTGATCCTCACATTATTTATGGCTAAAAAGAGATCCAATCTGGGGGAGAAAACCTCATGGCTTACATGTATCACGTATCCTCGGACTCCAGAGTCGTATCGTCAGACTGTGAATCATAATCCTGCTCTCTTCTTAGAGTGGGAGCTCGCCTTGAAATTCCAGTAATTCGTTAGGGAAGCATATCGAAGCTGAAAGTGGCGATGAAATGACCGTGATATGGCTAAAATATTGCTTCTATTGGCAATAAAACGTCCTTTAAAGCTGGAGGCCCTTTTCTTGCTTTCCTCACCATATTCACTGCCAAAATACCTTTTATCTAACTTTTATAACTTCACATTTTCAGCTGTTCCTTGTGCCGTGTTCTCAATTCACCCGGAATCTTCAAACCGAACAATTTAATGCTCGTTTTCAACTAACCAGTGGCGAAATGCTTTGTTTGTCTGGGCTTGGGGACCTAGAAAACTCATGAAATTCGAGCAAAACAGATCTGCAAAGATTGTAAGACAAATTTTCTGTTGCTATATGTCAAACTTCAGAAACAAATGGAGCTAAACTTTCAGTTCTGCAAAGCTCTTGTACTAGATAGATCTCGACACCGACATTTATTGCACAAGCAGTAATAGTTACGGACAGTAAGGTTCTTCTTTTATCTTCCTTTAACCTTATTGGAAGAAAAATGCATACGAAGATGAGGTTGTTTAAAATAGCGCTGGTAGAAAACTCGCCGAGGCAAATTATCCGAACTTCCGTGGAAATTCCTGGTTTAATAATTAGACTCGAAAATTCCACCTCACATGATATCATCTTTCTGGAAAGTATATCCCGCGAAACAATAGTCTAGTATAGTCTTGCATATTAAAGAGCCGGACGGCGTTTGTGGTTCCACCCGACTTCGAGGTAACTATTATAAATGGATCCTCACACGAGAGCAAATGTCATGCAGCATATAATTATTTCCTTCATTTTCTCTCAACTGTTCATACAATTTTGACAGGAACATGGGCGATTTTCGGCCCAAATACGTTTTTTTTTGCACGATATTCGATGAGCAGAAAAATAGTGTGGATCGTATCATGCCGTGCAACCTACGCGAGCGAAACAAACATTGACTGAGTGTGGCCTAAAATTAAATTTTGTGTCGTTGCGTGCTTCAACTACAAGGGGGAGGGACCACAAACCTCCATGTTCCAAAAGCTAAGCTCAGCTGCAGACGTTTCAGTTTTATCCATAGAGTTGTCCCAAATTCTGAGAAACTTACAAGGAAAGTGCACGAGGCTAACCCCGGGGATCGAAACGAAGCATCCTTTTTTGGTAACATTGTCTAAGTCGATGTTAATGTATGTACATCAATTTTGCCCAATAATCTTGATGCGCGCAGAAGAGCGCGCCAAAGACTTTTCGGCGTCATTCATCTTCCACGCTCCCAAGATTTTTGGAAAGGTTTTGTTGACTGAACTTGCATATGGGGTATTTGAGGTGCTGGATACGAATATCGTATCAGTTTTGTACCGCAACGCTATTTTTGTAGGGTCACTGTAGGTGTACAGCATGGAACTCTAGCCGCGCAAACCGACCGTGGTTGCCGTGATTAGCTGTTCTATGGACTGCCGAACGTTCGCAGATGCATTTTTGAATAACCTGGCTCCGTCTGGTTACGCGACCATGAGTAACACCTCCAAGCATGAAAGCCCTGCAGTGGTTCTTGCAGTGGTGCACTTATATAATGTTTTCTAGTCATTAGAAATACTCGAAACAAGTTTAAAAGCCTTAAATTCGAAAATGTAAAGCGACTTGCACCGGGAAGATCCAAACACTCGACCCCCTGCTCCATAGTCGGATACGCTCTTGGCGCGCTCCTCATGCCCTTCCCTTGATAGTAAAAAAATGCGCTTTCCCGTTATCTTATAATGCCTTCAAAACATGCTTACATAACTGTCCAAACCCGTGAGGATACAAATTTTCCGATAGCTTTATTGTCCTTTTTTCAATTCATGGCGCTGGTTATTCATGTTGTTCTCTTTTTGTGTTGTTCAATTTGTTTTATTTTGTTTTATTCACATGAGCTTATGCTTGCGTATAAAATGATTGATGACTGATTGACAGAAGTCTGCAACTCTGGAGTCAGCCGGACGACTAGGCTGGTGATGCCAATGATTAACATGGTGTGGCCTATTCGTTCGATATTCACATTAACAATGTGAGAGAGTGATAAGAGTTTTTTTTTGTAAACGGATTAAACTGGCCGTTACCGAGCTGATTCACCGCTGTGTTTTTAGCATAGTGTTCACTGACGACACCTGAGATACAGCGCTTTTTGTCCTGTCCGCTCCCTCACTTATCACAGAAGATTCAGAGATGGCTTTGCAAATGTCCTTGGAGTGCCAATTCAGCATTAGTTACTTATCATCAAGTCAATTTACGTCACGTCACTGCTGAATTCACTGTCGTGTTCGTCTTCCGGAAAGCCATCTCACTTCCGCACTTATCCCACAGAAGATTCAGAGATGGCTTTGCAAGCATCCCAAAGATTTTAGATTGTTGATTGTTGTAATTATTGTAGATTAGTGTACTCACAGTGGTGCCAGTGGTGTCATGATAGAGAGTCGTCGGTCTTTTTTGGCATTTCTTCCGTGTAATTCAGTGGAAAATTCCCGATATTCACTCAAATGGAGAGAAGCGTTGACGCAACTAACTAAAATTGCCCAGGAAACGTAAATCCATCCTAGTTTTCACCGTCCTATTTCCATTCAGGACTTCTAGCCACCGCCACAATAACACAGGTCATTTTTGTTCTTCAAAACAATGTAGTTCAACAATTTAACAAAAGAGATCGTTCTCCCACCTCGACAACCTCAGATGTCGATGTGCTTCCTTGAAGATAGCTGTTTGTGAAATGATAGAACCTAGTGAAGTATGTACGTACTTTCAATTTTTGATGTCTGCGACTGTTCTGTTTATGTACGCACATCACACACGCCTAATAATGAATGACGTAGGAAACGTTTAGTGTCATTCAAGCTTCGATCCTTACTGGGAGTGAAACAATTGAAGAAACAGCCTTTAGACTTTCCACCTCAGTGATAATCAAGCCAAAACAATCATTTATTCTGAGGACAGACTCAGAAATGCTCAAACGTTCTATTTAGTTCTATTTATACTAACCTTTATATAGCGTGGCGCGAGAACAGAGCGATGTCGCTCTGGTTTGTAGGTTGCTGTCCTTGTGGCTGAGGTGCCGTGATTCCCAGCTTTCCCTGTAGAACTCACCCACCACCCATGTAGCAAGAGCCCAGCGTCTCACAGTTTTTCTTCAGTTGTAGGCGAAGTGCCCGTAAAGAGTAGTAGAGAATTCAGCTGTGGTGAGGAGTTTTTCTAAAGATGTGGCAGGTGTTCGTGTCTGTCACGTATTCGCTGATATGCAGGAAGGCGTTGTGCTTCTTCTAGTGCTTTGTCAGCATCACTAGAACACAACCTCTTTGCCATCCTTCTGTTCCTGTTTCCACGCGATAAGGATCTACTTATTGAGATTCTACGCTCTTTAAGTGGTGGTCATTCCTAAAAGCTCAACATAATAGATGAAGTGCACTTCACCAACAGTGATTGAGGGCTCGAAGAGGCCAGAGGCTGTTTACAAAACAGCGTTTACCCAGGGTAAACGGGTTAACACCAAACAGATTTGCTTATCTTTAATATCAACAGGTTCATGCGTGTTAATCTCAGTGATGCATTCAGGCCCACATCATCACAGTTAGTCTTCCTCTCAGGGCGTGCACGACAGGTGTGTTGATAAACTATCAACGGGGGTCATGCGGTAGGTGGGTAAAGGGGGACGGGTAGTTAAGGAGGGGATCGTGGTGATAGAGAATTCGTGTGATTCGTTTAGTAGTAGTGCAGCCATGCCTAGGGACGACGCTGAATTTCGGACAGTCATCTTTATTCATACTTGCTGCCAGTCCTGCTCACCTCTGGGAACCGAAAAAAAAGTCTCACTATGGAGCTACCCAGCGGTGCTTTGCCTTCAAGTTTCAGCTCTCCGGCATCAATGGAAAAGACTCAGCACAGGAATTACGGAGATGATGTTTAGTTGATAAAAATGGCCTTCTTTTACTTTTTGATCGATTAGATCGAAGCAGGAAGGATGACAGTTGTGGAAAAGGGAACCATACCGCCTGAGGGCACAAACCTCCTACCAATGGAGACTGAGAAAAAAATCCGCACCTCAACGGGCTGGATCTTCTGTTATGGGTGTCCGACTACAACAATGCCTCTGAGCAAGTCAAAATTTTAGGTGAAAAATGTCGCACGTTCATACTGCCAGTCCTACCTAGTCCTGCGAGGAACCCTTGACGGTGTACGTGGTGGCTACTCCTACTGCTGCTATAACGTTTGAATTTGAAGTCGAGTAATGTCTGCATTTTTGTTCTCATTTTTCACCTCATTTGAAATTTGTGTACAAAAGAGGGGTCGTATTTTTTGCGGCTGAGAAGGAGGGGGCTCGCATGGGGTTCGATATTCTATCGTCATCACGCTCGACCGTGTATGGAAAATTACTGCTCCCGGTCTTTTCCCAGGAAAGACAGGTCAGTATTGACTCAACATGCCTAATAAAGCGCTAGAATTAATCAGGGTACCAGCCTGATCGTCCGGCTAACGCCGGACTCTCAGGCTTCTTTTCGTGCTCGCTTCGCTCGCATATTTTCATTGTCCTCAGATAAGATTAGTGCAGGTGGATGAACAGACACTCTCCACAGAGAAGTATTCTTTTCCGCGGTTCACGGTTCATTGATCCACTATGGACAGCTCCTTTCCAACAACTTCTGGTAACGCATTTCGATTCGCTGTGGTGGACGTAAACATTAAAAATTGACCGAGTAAGTGCAAACTGGGGTTGGATCTGAACACCGGCGCATCCTTGTCATACTGTTGGACCCGACTCCAGGCGTTTCCCCACTTTCGGACGCCGGCACACCCTTGTTACACCGTTGCACCCGACTCCTGGCGTTTCCCCGCTTTTGGGCGCCGTCACACCCTTATCACGCCGTTGAACCTGACTCCAGGCGTTTCCCCACTTTTAGACGCCGGCGCACCCTTAGCACGCCGTTGGAACCGCCTCCAGGCGTTTACCCGCTTTTGGACGCCAGCGCACCCTTATCACACAGTTGGACCCGACTCCAGGCGTTTCCCCGCCTTTGGACGCCGGCGCACCCTTATCACGCCGTTGGACCTGACTCCAGGCGTTTCCCCGCCTTTGGACGCCGGCGCACCCTTATCACACCGTTGGACCCGACTCCAGGCGTTTCCCCGCTTTTGGACGCCGGCGCACCCTTATCACACCGTTGGACCCGACTCCAGGCGTTTCCCCGCTTTTGGACGCCGGCGCACCCTTATCACGCCGTTGGACCCGACTCCAGGCGTTTCCCCGCTTTTGGACGCCGGCGCACCCTTATCACGCCGTTGGACCCGACTCCAGGCGTTTCCCCGCTTTTGGACGCCGGCGCACCCTTATCACGCCGTTGGACCCGACTCCAGGCGTTTCCCCGCTTTTGGACGCCGGCGCACCCTTATCACGCCGTTGGACCCGACTCCAGGCGTTTCCCCGCTTTTGGACGCCGGCGCTCCCTTATCACGCCGTTGGACCCGACTCTAGGCGTTTCCCCGCTTTTGGACGCCGGCGCACCCTTATCACGCCGTTGGACCCGACTCCAGGCGTTTCCCCGCTTTTGGACGCCGGCGCACCTTATCACGCCGTTGGACCCGACTCCAGGCGTTTCCCCGCTTTTGGACGCCGGCGCACCCTTATCACGCCGTTGGACCCGACTCCAGGCGTTTCCCCGCTTTTGGACGCCGGCGCACCCTTATCACGCCGTTGGACCCGACTCCAGGCGTTTCCCCGCTTTTGGACGCCGGCGCAGCCCTTATCACGCCGTTGGACCCGACTCCAGGCGTTTCCCCGCTTTTGGACGCCGGCGCACCCTTATCACGCCGTTGGACCGACTCCAGGCGTTTCCCCGCTTTTGGACGCCGGCGCACCCTTATCACGATGTTGAACCCGACTCCAGGCGTTTCCCCGCTTTTGGACGCCGGCGCACCCTTATCACGCCGTTGGACCCGACTCCAGGCGTTTCCCCGCTTTTGGACGCCGGCGCATCCTTATCACGCCGTTGGACCCGACTCCAGGCGTTTCCCCGCTTTTGGACGCCGGCGCACCCTTATCACGCCGTTGGACCCGACTCCAGGCGTTTCCCCGCTTTTGGACGCCGGCGCCCCCTTATCACGCGCCGTTGGACCCGACTCCAGGCGTTTCCCCGCTTTTGGACGCCGGCGCACCCTTATCACGCCGTTGGACCCGACTCCAGGCGTTTCCCCGCTTTTGGACGCCGGCGCCCCCTTATCACGCCGTTACCCGACTCCAGGCGTTTCCCCGCTTTTGGACGCCGGAGCATCCTTATCACACCGCCAGCCCACCTCTAACACTATCCTAAGGCGTAACCCTCATCCGTGTCATCCCTCGTTCGCCTGGTTCCTCCTCTTCGTTATAGAGGTGTCCTACCCTTCTCTTTCCTTTTATACGGTCCTGTAATCAAAAGCCTATCTCATTCATTCCGACCGTGATCAAAACAACTGTTGGCCATTAACATGTCTGAACGTGACAAAAGTGGCCCGAAACTCCTGTAGATCAAGGTAAAAATCAAAATTTACCACATTTTCATACATAACTCGACGCGCTGAACACGATGGTACAGGTATTTTCCATTTTTGATGGCTGGTTCCCGTGCACACACACACACACACACACACATGAACTGCCAATTAATAAGAAGTAAGATCTTTTGAGCAGTGTTCGGCTGTTCCTTCCCAAGTCCAAAATCGCAAAACGGACTCACGCAACGCGTATATGTGAGCCGCAGAAAGGACGTTCATGTATCATATGGCGGACTGCTTTCCTTTGTGCTGCGTCTTCCCCGCACTTTGCCATTTCGCCATTTTCACCTGTATTATTGTCTCTATCGAAAAAGTAGCCATATTATTTTAAAATAAAACGATAAGCCTTGGGTGGTTTTTCCGTAATGAAGCTGCATCTGTACGATTGACGCCCTCGCATAGCATTTTGTTCCCAATAAAGCAATCGGTCTTAATGCGAAGAACCCTCTCACATCAACTTTTCTCCTGTGAAAGTGACCCCTAATCGTAGATTTTGCTTACTGCGTTCCTCACACCCTTACATTTGGTTGCAAAATGCTTGATTATGTGAAATCCTTAGGGACGCTAGGTACGTACGCTACGTGGACCACGCTAAAACAGTGATTGCATGGCGTCATTCCTCGTAATAGCCGTAACGCGATGTCATCAGGGATTAGGCGTTAGTATTTCTCGGTACATTTGTTCGAATATCCGGAACGAGACAAATCTTGAGGATGAGCGCCGCCCAGCCTATGACTAATACCTGTGATGATCTCCGGCTATTGTGGTATGCATTATGTGGTGCGTGTGACGCAGAGTTCCCCTTTTCTTTGGCACTATTGCCCTTGACATTGTCCAAATGAGGAAATTTGTTTATCACTACTCACGTTCAGATGTGCTATCACTTCTTTCTACTCACGTTTCCCCCTTTGGTTTTCTGACGTCTACGGCAATAACAGATATATTAAAGGAGTTCATATATCAATGACTTTCCAATTTTAGAAGTGTATAGTATCAATCGTTCCTATTCTACTGTTCAAGTTTCTTTTAGTTCTGGAAGGAATTGTGCTTTGCGACGTGATCCAAACTGGATTAGTGTTGTTCGTAAGCGTTTATCTGTGTCAGTTCTGCACTCTACTCTACTCTACTCACTCTACTCTCTCTACTTCTCACTCATTTACCAGAGACTGCATCCGTTCTGAAAATGTAGGTTCATTAACTTCCAGCAAGTTTCAGCAAGAGTTTTCATACATCATCTTTATAACAAAAACTTTGTCCAGTACCACAACCTCATTTTAGAACTTCAGTTTTACGCAATTTCAACATCTTAAGAAGTAGAGTTTCACAGATCTATGATGTCACAGAAGGCTAGACGACGTAATAACGTGAAACCAATACATTCAACTGGGTTTGGAAAATAGAAACTTAAACTTCATTATCTTCCTCCGCACAGGAAGTTTCTCTAATTCCACCAGCAACATAGCGCTTGGTTTTTCGTGGAAACTTTCGCTAGCTAGAGATAAATTTGCATGCACGTTGCATCGCGTGCATATTATTCACAAAATTGGTTCCATATGACCTGCAAAAAATCTCATCAGGAAGTATTCCTCCAGTGCGAGTCTTGATCTGTGCAGAAATATCTATAGGGTCACGTTACCTCAATACTACATGTTATTGTGAATGTGAATGTACATACATGAAGTTCAGTGTTTAATGAGTCACATCCGAGCAATTCTTCATTCTCAATTACAAGCATATGTAGCATTTCGCCTAACGGAAGTTCTTGCTTTAATTTGGAAAAAAAAACGCATGGTTGGTGGAAAGAAAATCGACATATACGTGTCACTATCGTAGACTAAATGCCCATATTCACGAACTTTCTCAGGAAGGTTGTGATCTAATTAAGAAAGAACAAGTTTCCTGGGTTAGTATGGGTGTGATTCGTGGAAGTGACTCCTCTCAGTCAGCATTGAAGGGCAGTGGTAAAGATGGAAGAATGCAACATGCTTGCTGGAGCAGCTTCTCCACTCTGGAAGCCTAAAATCTACCTGGTAACTTCCTTGAATGCGGGCACGCGATGCAAAAGAGATGCTTCAGTCTGTAACAAGGTTCAAGAAAGCTGCAAGAAACGTTCTAGCTTAAGCGTTTTCTAACTGCTGTCCGGCAGCATGTTTCAGTGGATGTTTAGTATGCAGTAGTATGTCAATGAGTGCAAAAGTTATAGTTACAGCATTTGCTAAGAATTAACTATTCAGTCAGTATCAGTCAATTCGCTCCAAGTTAGGTGATCTGTAACGGTT
The DNA here is from genome assembly GCA_037903475.1 of Ancylostoma caninum. NCBI lineage: Eukaryota > Metazoa > Nematoda > Chromadorea > Rhabditida > Ancylostomatidae > Ancylostoma > Ancylostoma caninum. The sequence continues at coordinate 331,495 of JBAJFG010000037.1, read as the reverse complement.
CCATGTGATTCGATTCTAAAAGACTTCATCTCTTTGATCCGCATATACCCCAACTATCAGCTTCATCAACGAGTTCTTATTGGTGATGAAAAAGGAATACGATTTTCGATAGACGGGGACTGTTCCACTGGCCAAGCTTCACTGCGTCTCAAAAAAGTGTTCAACCACCGCTACACATCAAAACACCTCTACTGATCGGTTTTTAATCAGCTGTTGTGGTCATCTACCATGGATTTCTCGCCACCGGATGCACAATCAACATTTAAGTTGTGAAATATAAACTATTGAAGATAAAGCGAATGCTACTAGTGCAACGTGCTACGCCCTTTCCTGCCACAGTAGAACGCCTGCACCCATTTCGCAGTGTCTTACAGACACATGTAGCATCGATGTTAGACCCTATTTCTCACCCTCATTGCTTTCCAGATCTGCCTCCATTATCACCTAATGGAGGGTGTCGGAACTCTAATGTCGGCTGCCTTTTGAGTCTATGCCCGTTAATTTCTAGGGGACAGGAATAGGATAATTTGTACCGTATTGACAATGTTGCATGGGTGCTAATTTTACAATAACTACATATCTTGAATGAACTCATGGATCTCGTGGAACACCTAATAAATGTGGAGTCTGCCTTAACGTTCAAGAAGCTTCCTGGTACAAACGCCTACGCTGAGGTCAACGCAATACTAAGAGCCTTGCTTCACGAGACGAGCGCTCATCTACTGAGCTCTTCTGTTTCTTTTAGAGGAGTAACGTTGAAATAGCTTTGCAAACAGAAAAACATGTAGAACTGTTACAACTGCTTTCAGAACGTGTACAACTGTTAGATGAACAGAAGTCGCCACATTACAGCAGAGACGCTAAGGACTCCTCGTGTTCTCATGTGGATTTCGTATATAGCAGATACTATTCTAGTCAACTAACGATTACATTAGCCGTTACCGCTTTCTTACAGATTATAAAAGCGACATGTAATTTACCGCGGACCTCGAAGCGCACCTATTGTTCTCGTTCAAATTGAATCCGCTACGACCCTGTCATTATCATTCATGTTGAAATATGACGGAAGTGTGCAGATGTTTTACTTCGAACGGTTTGCTGACCTGGGTAGGACTGGACAGCGTGCTGAAACGGTTCGGCGCAAGCGCACCTGAGGGCCTGTGCCCCGCAATGTAGCTAAAAGGGAAATCTCGCGAATGTTGCATTCAAGATCATATGTGATTTAGTTTTTATGTGCTTTGCCGAGTCTCACAGCCCATGCACACTAGGAGGTTGGCCGTTATGAGTGTACGTTCTTGAGAACAAAATTATTTGCAGAAACGATGGTACAGGATTCCATTCCAGTATGTATCCTCCGTTATTATGTCTTTTTCCCATTTTCTACACACGAAATAAATTCCGTGTTGAGTGAACTTGCTGCGATGTGATTCGAAATAGCTGCTTAATCAACTTCTGAATTGTTAGCAGCTCCAATGTTCTTCTAACCTGAAGAAAGCTATAGTGATTGTTTGAAACAGTGTAATGGGAGCTTGGGCTTCACAGTATTGATTTACACAACCTTCCTTTGAGATGAAGAGACCAGAAAGATCGATTGGCAACCTCAATTTTGGTCCTGTCATCCAATTTCGAGACGAATTTAAGATATTCCATCGTTTCATGGGCTACGTAGCGCAGTGCAAGATACCCGATATCACTGTTGTTGGTTCAATACTATCCCTGGCCCATCCTTTAGGGTCGATAAATTGGTGCTAAAGGATTCTGGAAGGGCAAAGCGCTGATATTACATCGGGTGCCCTCAGCCCTGTCACTGCATATAGCACATGAACTGTCAATGCATCTATGTTTCTCACATAATGAAACTGTTATCATAATCACTGCTATCATCATGTCAGAAACAGGGGCGCATACCACGAGATTTACAGGCCCCGACTATTTTATCTTTATTTATGCTGCATGATGAAATGGTGAAACAAACAAACAAATATCTCAGAAATCTGTAATATCAAGGTTGGTGGGACCTGCTGTTTTCACGTGTCTAAAGTGATTTGAAGTGGCGATAGAAATTTTCATACTTTGCTATGTTTTCTTTTGAAACTCTTCAAAAATCGACTGCCAGAATTAGGAAATGAAAAATACCAAATACCAACTAATTTGCGAATGAGATCGCAACGTGTGTTTTATACGATTTGCAAAAAATGTTGTTGAGCCCATGCTGTAAAATTGCGGGTTGATGAGGTGGCACGAGCTGATCGGCGAGTTTACCTCGATAGTGGATTGAGGAAAAAGTAGTGGAATAAACAGTGACAAAGCCAGACTTTCGTCTCCTACTTTTAAACGTAATTCTCCTGGTGAAATGATTGTACACTTTTCAAACCTATAACACTACTTCGATGCCCCGATAGAACGGAACTCACTCTCTCTCCCTTTCTTTCTCTCTCTCTCTCCTAAGAATTACGTAAGCTGCGGCTCGCCCCCACATGGGTTGTCCAAAATTAGTCAAATTGAACGATTTCTTTCCAACTCAAGAGGAAATTGAGAGGTAGGACAGGAACAAGCCAGAAAATTTATTCAAATTTTTATTTATTTATTTATTTATACTATCTCTACATCGCAACGGCACAATTTATTTTGAACTGTTCTTGCGAAGAGCTCAGCATTTTTCATGGCATCTCCGTTTATCAGCGTTATCCAGTTTAACATTGCATCTTTAATTCCGCCTCCTTTGAATGTCGCTCTATCATCAAGCCATCTTGTTCGAGGTCTGCCACGACACCTCCTGCCTCAGGTCTCCAGCTAGTGGCTATTAGGGCCTAAGAATCTTGTATTCCTTTAGTGAGTTTCTTTGCGTGGATCCATTTCCTTCTGAGAGCCGAGTGTACCCAGTCCTTGAGCCCTGTTCTACGTCTGATCACCGTTGCACTAATCTTTTTGGACAGAATACCAAGAAGGTTGCGCTATAGCCGTCTTTGAGCTGATCTAAGTGCTATGGCTAGTTCCTTTGTCCATGCCCAGGTCTCACGAGCGTAAAAAAACGCTGGCAGGGTACATGCGTGGATCAGTTTTTTAGTCGAATTTCAACGCTTAGGGATCGTAAGAACGTCCGGTATTTGAAATAGCATTCTCTCTCAGCTTGAGTTCTTCTACACATCTCCTTCATTGGGATTCGTGAGCTAGAGATCAGGTTGCCTAGGTAGACAAACTTGTTAACACGTTCAATCTTTTCATTGTTCACTTCTACTGATTCTTCTTTCATCTCGGTAGTTCTACGCCAACTATTCATCCATTTGGTCTTCGAAATATTCACAGGTAGACCGAGCCGGTTAGTCTCGTAGACTAACGTGTCAGCCAGAGCTTGAAGATCTTCACAGTCATGGGCTAGGAGTACTACATCATCAGCATATGCAAGATATGAGAGCAAGGCTCCTTCCATTTTAGAGCCCTTCCCGACAAGACGCATATTAATTAACGCATACTGAAGATTCAGAATGAAGAGCAGAGGGGAGAGCGAGTCTCCTTGCCTGACTCCACGTTGGATGTTGATTTCTGTCTGCCGCTCTTCTAATTTCACCCAGTCGTTTCGTTCGCGTACAGAAGTTGTACAACTTTTGTGAGATTTTCTTCGATTCCAAATGACTCCAACGCTTGCCAGATAGATGGTAATTGATCGCGTCGAAAGCTTTTGTAAAACCGACGAACAATATCGTTCTTGAGAACTCTTAAAATGCAATGTGTCCACATTGTATTTTAAGAGTTCTCAAGAATGATATTCAGTGTGTGAATGTGATCCACGGTTAAGAATTTCTTATGGAATTCTGCTTGTTCCGGTGGTAAAACAGAAGTTTCGTCGATGATCTTCTCCAGTGTACGACATGGCTTTGTAGATTGTCGAAAGGAGCGATATTGGCCTACAGTTATGTCTCCTGGGTCACCCATTTTATAGAGCAGAATTGTGTCAGCATATGCTAATTCCTTGGGTACGGTTTTCGATGAGATATTTTCGTTCAGGAACTGGCGGAATGGTGGAGCAAGGATGTGGATAAGCCAGGAAATTAATAATAGCAAATTATGAGAGTGCAAGGAAGTCCCGCTGATTTGGGGCAGAACTTTTTATCGAAAAAAATGTGGAAAATTTGCATCTAACACGTGTGGTCCAGAACACAATTTTTCGCTTCTTTCGTTTTTCTTTTATGGTCTTCCTTAGTTTTCAGAGCCGCCCTACCCATGCGGTAGTCGTGCCTGTCTTACATTGTGAGAGCAACACGAACTGCAACTACCTAGTGTTGAGTGACATGAAAGCGTCCAGGGCGTGGCTCCTCATCCCCATATCTCCAGATTTGAAGAAAGTGCAGCGGTTCAAGACTGTGAAATATTTAGCATCTCTCTCTCTCTTTGAATGCGCCGCTGTTGTGATTGACCCCAGTTCTACCAAGGTCTCGTAAAGCAGCTCGTAATAGAGGTTAGGCCAAGGCACCCTCAAACAAGTGAAAGCGTAACTGCAGCAACAAGCGCTCTCTGATCCCTGAAAAGCCACACGGTAATACTCTCGGAAATCTTCGCTCATATCAGCAGACCGTGTCTTACCAAGTGAACAGCAATAGAGAATGAGAACATTTCAGAGGATTTCTTGCACTATTTTCTCTTCAACCTAATTATTGAAATGTAAACACAGCGCCAGAATAAACACCTCTAATAACGTGTTGTCACTAGTGAATCTCGCTCTCCTTTCATAATCGTTCAATCGTCGGATGTTCGCTGTTTGTTCAAACGCTAATTCTTCAGTATCGTTGCTATTATCGTAAACAACCGAAATAATTACGCTATAAATTTCGTTGTCGTAACCATTTCATTCAGGGATACCTCTGGCTCTGTATGCTCTGAATTGCTCTGTTTGGTTGCTCAGAGATCCACAGAAACGATTTCTGGAGGTCTCTCATCTGAAGACGCGCTTTTTTCTCCCATATCTTCCTCTCACATCTGCAACTTCTTCTCATTTCCACGACCGAGTAAACATCGAATAATTTGGCTGAGATTGGATATGTAATTTAGGAACCGATTCATTCAAACATGCAGACACTCGAGAAACAGAAGGCTTGGTCCTTCTTTTAGTTTCCCCAAGGCTGTATTGTTCTCTCTGGAATTTCGAGCTGTTTTGAGTTAAATATCCAAGAAGTATCCAAGCTTCAATTTACTTAATATATCAGTACTGACTACACATACTGCCACTTCTTCGTGTCATTGGAATTGGCAACGTCTTGAACACTCTGCTGGGCACATTTTTTTCATAGATCCATCTTTGAATTGAAGAAATACTCGGTTCTTTTACCAAACGAGCTAACGAGCAGAGCAGCTCCATGATTCCTCAGGAAACCGAATATTCCATTCGTGATCCACAATTAAAAAGCAGCTTAGGCTGGCTGCGCTGCTACCTGTACGAAATGAGCAACGAACCACGTGAATGCTCGAACAAAAGGCTAAGGCCCGAAAAAAAGTGGGACAATGAGCCATGACAGTCAAACTGACGTGGCATGGCTATTTCGGCTTTCTTGAACAGAAAATGCACCTCCCGCAAGGGCAACTGAAGACTTGCATGCCGTCGCCACCGTCATCAGCAGTGACATTTGGCAACACCGCTCTAATGCATTCAGAATGACTTCATGGGTATCATCATTTTAGACGATTTGGCAACATGACAGAATGGGCTCCCAATGTTCGAAGTTACTTTATAAAATGGATAAAAAGTTGTAGGGGCTTACTTGTTGTTGTTAATCTCTTATTATTATCTTCATTACATTCATTATCATAAAACTCTGTCATCCAAATAGGAGTCACGATCTTGTCGCTGGGACTTAAGATCATGGCGCGAAGAACATTAGAAGCCTGCTCGATTACCACCAGGAGTCCCAAAATGAACAAAAAAGATGCATGTATCACTACCATTAAAGAGCTGGCCTTGTACCAAAATCTTTGCGGATTCTGATACGATTCTGGTAGATTGTCAAGGCAAACTATAAAAGGCAGTAGGCGTACAGTTCCCAGCATTTGTGGTCTCCTTTACACCATCTCTACTGCAGCGAAGGTGAGCACTAGCTGGCTGTGTGTTCTTCGTTTTGTTTTTGATTTGCCTTGTGACTTAACTGGGTTCTGAGAGGCGATAAGCAGTTTGAGAGGATGGTCGAAAATGGCCTTCGACTTCTGTGCTCTGACAAAGGCGACATCGCCAAAACGTTAGCCGAGGTGGAGAATAGAGAATTGTAACAATTTTGGCAAAAAAAAAAACAGCTAGAAAAAGAAACACTTCACTAATTTATTTATTATCAATTGTTCAACATCAAATTGAATATTCTTAGTAGTTTTATTATTCTATCTCGGTGCGTGGAACGACGAAAATGCCATTTCATCCTACCATCCCCCCTCCCTTGTCCAGCAAGTGTGCTGCGCGACCGGCAGTAATAACTACGCACATGAATAGAGCGTACGTTATGCAAAAATTGGCAAGGTGTATCTTACAGAACTATCACAGGAGTGGCCTAGAAATTTTGGAGAGGTGTTTCTCATCTATGCTTCTCTTAAAGTGTTTCTCGCAGCCATTTGATCGCTGACGCAATCGCAGACTTTCATCTTCCGGGAAAGAAGTTGACTTTCCAATTGATTTCACTATCAAATTTTTCGTTATCGAGTTTCAAAGACAGTGGTCCCACCAAGTGGAATTTGCAAAGTTTTCTGCACTTTATCCGAATAGCTGAGTTCTGGTCAAAACATTTCAAGACAAATCCAACTGAACCACTCGCTTTCTGCAGACACTTGCATTGCTGAAAATGACGAAGAGCGGTTAAGAAATAAGTTGGGCCTAGCGCCGGAAAGAAGTGAGAACAATTATGTCTTCTACGCTCGTTAGAAATCTGCTATATGATTATAATCGCAGCATTCAATCTCAGGGATGGAGTCTCATTCCTCCTTTTTTTATTTTTCTCCGAAGTTTTTTTTTGAGATTTATAAGTGTCCCGTTCACCTGCTTCCAACGATTTTTGAAACCGATTTTGGCGATTTTTCCTTACACGAATTTGAAGATGAAACTATCTTGCTCATACATATGAGTGATTGCACCAGTCCTTCTTCCGCTTGTGTTAGAACTACACATTTTTATGATGTTAATTTCAACAACTTCTACATTCCATGTTTTAGTACCTCTATGTCAATGCGTGTTTTAGCTTTCCAATTTCTTTCTAAAGATTTCGACTCGTCATTGCCATGGATGGAGCGGTGCAATACTTGTGCATCAACAACTTCATCCCTGTCCGTTTTTTTACTGTGCTTTTTTTGTTCGAATCCGCACTCACCCTCTCCTCATTCAGTATTTATGCATCGACTCCATTTCTTCGTTTTAATTTCGTGTTCCATTCCCTACAGTCATTTAATTCAGGAGTAGTTTATAAATAAATAAGGATCTGTAGCAGATTCACACTTCGGGAAGAACCTATCTGAATGAGCCCACCCAACCACATAAAACCTACTCTATCACCTGCGATGAAAAAAGTTGTAGCTTTGAAATTTTAGGTCCATCTCAATCATTTATCCCAAAGGCGCTGATTTATTCCTTCAACAGTTTTTAAAGAGCCCGCACAAACGCACTCATCTCAACCCATCTCTTTTTTCGCTAGAATTATTGTGAATAAACGCTGCCAATTTTCTAGGACACCATGTACAGCATGTTCTAGATTATGTTTAATCCATAGGACTTTCCCTGTTGGAACACTGCAGCCCCACTTCAATCGTGAATGCAGCTATGAACTCGATGTCTACCTGAGTGAGAATATGGGCTATTACCCTTTTATAGAGATATTTATGATGGAGTAATTGTTCTCGCCACTCGAGCTAATGCGCCGGTGACGCACTTGTCGAGTTTACCACATGATCGGTGTCACAGCCGATCGGAACTTGTGTTTTTCTTTTCCTGCAGACCTGGCATGAGTTAAGTGAACACTGATGGCTCTTAGAAGCTACAGTAAGTCTCAGCATGGTACCTGCTTCGCCTCTAGCAACCAGTTATCACAACCTGCTGTTTAGTTTACCGTAATTCACCCGGAGGGTGTGAGCAGAGTGATTTCGCCGTTGAACTCTTCACCACTAAGCGTGTCCGAGTTTATCAAGCTGCTTTTCTTAAACTGTTGCTCGTTTGTCCCATTCGTCCGTCGACCTCATTTTCTAGAAAAGCCTCGCCTTCGATAATTTTTTCAGGTAATGCTAGTTGTGCCCTTGATACTCCTGTTCTGTGTTTTCTCGCAGCTGCCCGCTCGCGTAGTCGTTGGAGATGCCAACTACTACTACAAGGTGTTACGGTGAGTACATACGTTGCTAAGTTTTAGAAGATGTGTTGCCGTGCTGGACCATACTCCTGCAATATGCCACACATACATAATGAATAAATCCTCATTTGCTTTCCACAGGATTCATGAAAGCGCTGGCGCAACCGTTCGCCAAGAGCAAGCATTTGACTTTCTTTGACTTCCTTGGCCCAGCATGGCATGCACATTCTTTGTTGGAAATTTACTTTTTAACGGAACTAGCATGAATTCATTAGATTTTTGATTCCATTTTGATACATGCCCTCATAGCTCAAAAGCAAATCATGGACTTAATCCAACGTCAGTTCCGAAGGAATGCGTCGATTCTTAGGAGAAGTGCGGGAATATTCAAGTAAAAAGTACCACTTCATCACGATGTACGCCCATTCAATGTGACCCTGGGGTATTCTGATAGAAAACGATGACATATCATAAAGGATATATAGAGAGTGCATTGGATTGTACGCTTGAGTCTCTCTCCCTCCAAACCCACATGCAGTGAATCAGCATTGGTTCATGCACTGACGCAATTTCTAAAACCCATAAAATTGCAACGTAATTTTCTCAAATTTATTCTCTAAGTAGAGAATGAGGGGTTATAGCAGCAACCCAGAAAAAATCCTCATTACTTCCAATGATGGCAATTTGCATCCTTATCGTGGCGAAGGATTGAGGAACTTTTTTCGAGGGAACAGCAATTTTTTTTTGCAGTACTTCATCTCGGAGGAACTACTATCTGTTTTGCTTAAAAAATTATCATGACTTATAATAAAGGGATTAGTCTGTCACGTGTGTGTGTGTGTATGTGTGTATGTGTGTATGTGTATGTGTGTGTATGTGTGTGTGTGTGTGTGTGTGTGTGTGTGTGTGTGTGTGTGTGTGTGTGTGTGTGTGTGTGTGTGTGTGTGTGTGTGTGTGTGTGTGTGTGTGTGTGTGTGTGTGTGTGTGTGTGTGTGTGTGTGTGTGTGTGTGTGTGTGTGTGTGTGTGTGTGTGTGTGTGTGTGTGTGTGTGTGTGTGTGTGTGTGTGTGTGTGTGTGTGTGTGTGTGTGTGTGTGTGTGTGTGTGTGTGTGTGTGTGTGTGTGTGTGTGTGTGTGTGTGTGTGTGTGTGTGTGTGTGTGTGTGTGTGTGTGTGTGTGTGTGTGTGTGTGTGTGTGTGTGTGTGTGTGTGTGTGTGTGTGTGTGTGTGTGTGTGTGTGTGTGTGTGTGTGTGTGTGTGTGTGTGTGTGTGTGTGTGTGTGTGTGTGTGTGTGTGTGTGTGTGTGTGTGTGTGTGTGTGTGTGTGTGTGTGTGTGTGTGTGTGTGTGAAATTCGAGGGCTCGAGGGCGTGGCCTAGATTGAAGAAAATGCTCTACAAAGGGTTCATTGTTGCTGTAGGAGTGCGCTGGCGTCGAAAAGTGGAAAAGCGTCTTTAGTCGGGTCCAATGGTGTGATAAGGCTGCGCCGGCGTTGAAAAGTGGGGAAACACCTGGTGTCGGGTCCAACGGTGTGGTAAGGGTGTGCCGGCTTCCACAAGTAATAGGAATTCGCTAGGCAGGTCTATTTCTGCATGAGGGGTACGCTTTCCCTGTTTCGGCGGATCCTCCTACCTAAATCACCTAGATGTACATTGTTTCCTTTCGTATCCGTGTTCTCTTCCCATTCCGTTTGTGTCTGAATGAACCACTCTTTCCTTTCCGCTCATATACACCGGTCGACCCTTATCACTTAAATTAGCACAAGAACCAGTTGAGCTTTAATTTTTTCAAGATAACATTTGCACTGAATTGGCTACACTCAATTCTTCACGGCCAGTAACTTCGCTCATATGGGAGAGCATAACTTCGTTCATATGGAGGAAGGCTTTACCAATCCATTTACACCTTTGTGTTTGCTTTCATCGTGCAGTATGCGAGCGGAGCGAGCATCAATAGAAGTCTGGAAGTCCGGCGTTAGCCGGACGGCCAGACTGGTTCTTCAATATCGGGAGAACTTTCTCAGAGTTTTGCTTCCCTTTTTGTACTAGAACCCTTACAAAGGGAACTTCATAGTCTGCCACCGCGTTCGCTGCTTGGTTGTATAAACGCAGACTACAACGACATAACTACTATTCGTAGCCCTAAGCAGCTCCTAAAAGGCTCAATATTGAAGAGAATGTCACAGCCAAATAAAACATCTAATCTCAGAGCAACAATTGTTAACTGTGCAGCAGGAACACAGCTCAAACGGCGTAATATGTCGAGCACAAAACATAGCGACATCTTCTCCCAGCTGTTGCAATTCTCTCCTCAGTTGCTGCTATCCTTCCTCGCTCGGCCCTAAAGAGAGGAAATTTCGAACAGCGACTGAGGACAGGATGGCAGCAGGTGGAAGGAGATGCCGTTAAAGGCAGTGTATCACTTCGTTTTCGTGTCTGAGCTTTTAGCAGGTTCTGAATCTCCTCGACACGCTAAATCCAGCGGTTACGTAAAATGCTGCAAAACAGTCTCTGGATACGTTTTTAAACGTTTTCTGGGACAGGATCTGGAGCAGTTTGTCGAGTTGAGTGAACGCGTGAAGCTGTGAAGCTGTTGATCTCATCGGTCGGACACATCTAGCCGTGTTGGCCATCGCTGCGGACGTGGCGGGCAGCCAGCACCATCATGGCCCGCTCCGCCCAACTGGTCCGTGAGCTGCACTTTCGGACCCTCCGAAAACGGGTTTTGGTCATCTCTATGCATTGTATCGTACATCGTTCGAATTGGCGTGACGAGGAGGCCTACAGACTGTTGATAGCTACAACGCACGAAACGAGGTGATACACTGCCTTTAAGCTTTGCACTCATGTTACGCTGCTAGAGCTGCGTTCATGGTTCATATTTACAACAGTTAATGATCGAAGGAACAGAATGGCTGATTGGAGAAAAAAATTTTAAATTTTTTGTGACAAATTGCAGTGGATATGGGATTTCGACGGGTATAACGGAACTTATATCAAAAGTGGGTCTTTCCAGAGTAGCCGATCTCCACTGCGTATTCAATGATTCTATGATGCCAAAACGGAGCAAAACAAACGTTCATCCGAAGAAGGGGATTGATTAACGCCGACCACTTTATCCTTTTGGCACCTGGCGCATTTCTTTACGATCAAACTGCGCCTCGCCAAGGAATATCGTGCGTACATTCACAAATGCGTCATAAGTGGAAGACAATACTTGTGATCTTGGCTTGGGTCACTCGGGTAAAACCTTAGGTCACCGTATGGCGCCCCGACACGAAGAAGAAGCCGATAGGCAGGATCGAAGCTGCAGGGAAGCCACAAACACCAAGACGAGCAAGTGTTTCCCGGGACTCTGCGAAGAGCTTCAACCAGCTAGGCTTACTCGTGAATTCAGCAGACGGGCTTACTGATTTCCAACCAAGCAATCGAATTTTGAATACTTTGCCCCAATTTGATAATGTGCATCCGTAACATTACCTACCTGCCGCTGTACTACCCTGTACATATCAGCTACCTGCGAGCTGTACTACCCTGCTACTATCTCGCTTTGAGCGTGAGCTTCGAACTCACGTGCACCACCGGAGAGCAATTAACTGTACCGTATGTCTACTTCCCTTCTCTCGACAAAGCTTACTTTCGACCCAGAATCTGCCTCAGAGCTAGAGTCCTCACAGAAGCAGAAGTGATGTGTTTAACTTAGCTAGCACTTGGCTTATTATAATATAACCAGTCTGGCCGGACCTCCACCATACTTCTAATGCTCGCTTCGCTCGCCATAGCTCATGTTACAACCACTCCAGTAAAACTCATTGTCCTACCATTCTTTTCTAATGGAAAAGCGGCGGAAATGTAGCATCGCACTGTTTTCCCTTGATGCATTTCTTCAACGCTAGTAGATCACCTACAGAGAGGCAACCTCTCGTATTGGTTCAGCTGCAGCCCTCCGTTGATTCAAATAAATGGGAGCAGCTATTTACGACCGATTTACTGTAGAAAGATGGCAGAAAATGTTTGCCAGTTCATGCAGTTTATGGTCAGTGAAGTGATAACGGTTAGCATGAGTATAAATGAGAGCGATGGGATATGGTTAGGTAGAAATGAGAGGGAACCAACAGTAGAGTTGGTGTGACATGGAGCAAAAGATGCAAACACACAAACACGCACACACACACACACACACACACACACACACACACACACACACACACACACACACACACACACACACACACACACACACACACACACACACACACACACACACACACACACACACACACACACCTCTTACAGGCCGCCATCCTTTGATATCTGCCAATGTTGCGCTCTGATACCTCCTTCCCTCGAAAGGAAACACGTCATGTATTGCTTTTTTGACGTGGCGCAGGCGCACCGCTCCAACAACAGTGGGACCCTCTGACGGATAGGTGCTTTTCACACGACTATGACTAGGGTGCGCAATCTCGGTTAGAGGTTCGTAGGCTGACGGTTCCACCGGTGGGATAAGACGATATCATATGATATCCCCGCCTCTTGACGCTTTTAAAGTGTTGGATGCCGGCGCACCCTTATCACAACAGTGGACAAGTCTCCCCCACTTCTGGGAGCCGACGCACTCTTATCACAGCGATGGACCCGTCTCCCCCCACTTCTGGGCGCCGACACACCCTTATCACAGCGGTCCATCCGCTGTGAGTTTGCAAACATCTCAGAGATATGACCAGAATAGGATAACCGAATAGGATAACTGCCTTATTATCCCTTCAAAACAGGACGAACTAATTTTGTGACACACAGGCACACACTCATACACTTACACACAGACTAAGTCCATTATTATAAGTCATGACAGGTCTAGTAGTTATAGATAACCGTTTGACTCGAAGACAGAAATTACTACAAAGGCAACAATCCAACAGTTCCTTTCGAGGGGAATTCTCTAGATTTATCACTGACTCTTCTACTTCCTCCATCCAATGAGTGTTCTCTCCAACGAAATCTCTACATTGTGAGACGCAAGAGAGAGTCATTCAAATGCTGACTTCACGACAGTTTCCAAAGTTAGCAGGAACACAGTGTTTACTATACGGCGGTTGAGGGATCCATTCCTTACTCGTCGGTTTTCTACTGGGTCATTTTCGCGACATGTGTTTGGCGCTATCTCGTGGATAAATTTTGCAGTCTTTGTTTCGAGACCATGACGATGGATTGTCTGGTCTTGATCACGTTGACTCCTGTTGATCTTCGGGTATTATCTGTTTCAAACGCGACGATAGTTGAGTAACCGTGCGGACAGCCTGCTTTTCTCTCATTCCTCTCCAACTGCTGCACACTTTTCCGCGTTCTTTATCTCTCTGCTGTCTTCCCAACTATTGTCAGTGGTGGAACGCACTATATACCGAGCGGGCGCCAGCAATCCTTCCATTTGTCCCTTTCGCGAGCCAGAGTTGTCCAGTGGATTCTGTCCGTTCGGGGACACGGAGAGCATCGTATCTATCCTTGAAGGACTTCGTGAAGAAGTCTGACCATCGGGTCGGTGGTCTTCCTGTCGTGCGCTTAACGTCCCGTGGAGTCCAGTCGCTGACGGCTCTTGTCCAACGGTTATCGTTAAAACGCATCACGTGTCCGGCCCACCTAATCTTACTCAACTTGGCGTAAGCGGCAGCGTCCCTGATCTTCGATTGTTGACGAAGGGTGGAGCTCCGTATTCCAGCCCTCACTTGCGTGAGGCGGGTTATTCCTAGCATCACCCTCTCGATGGAGCGTTCGACGACGCTGACCGCATTCTCATCCTGCTTGCGCAACGCCCAGGTTTCTGAGGCGTAGGTCAAAGCAGGGAGAACGGTTGTGTTGAAGAGGTGGGCACGGAGCCTGGTATTCTTCGTCTTCTTCACTACGTCCTCGATGCTCTTGTAAGCTCCCCAAGCCGCTCTTTTCCTCCTGCCCAGCTCTGGAGCGAGGTCGTTCATCATGTTGACTTCCCGACCTAGGTATACGTAGCTGGAGCATTCGGATATGGTCGTTCCGTTGAGCGAGAATGGGGCATCCGGGACCCATCCGTTCTTCATGAACATCGTCTTCGTCAGATTCAGCTGGAGACCAATCTTTCCACACGCGTCCTCGAAGTCGGCCAGCATCTGTTCCGCTTCGCTGATGGTTGGTGTTATAAGAACGATGTCGTCAGCGAAGCGAAGATGACTAAGTCGCCGGCCATCAGCTTGCACTCCCATGTTATCCCGCTCCAGTTTATGCACGACGTCTTCGATAGTGGCGCTGAATAGTTGTGGCGAAACGGTATCGTCTTGCCGAACCCCTCTCTTGACGTCGTTGGTGATGTCGTCGTAGAATGGAGAAATCCTGGTCGTGAACTTGCTGTAGAGCTCACGAAATACCTTGATGTCTTGAGTAGGTATTACACTTGCATATTTTTGAGAGAATTTCGAATATTCGAATAATCGAATATATTCGAAAAACAGAAATTTCGAATATCCGAATTTGGGTTTTTCGAATATTCGAATTTCGAATAATTGTTCGAATAAATCATTCGAATGAAGGTCCTAGATTGAAATGTTAGATAGACTCAAGACTCTAGCAATCCGTAACACCTTCTGCTGCCACCTTCAAATTTATTGTCGCAAAAAAAACCGGCAAGAGACCATCATGTAATTCAAACAAATCAAATCAAGGAGCAAAATTTCAAGTGACTTCAACTAATCCAAGCAAATGAATCCAGAAAACGAATCAAAAATTAAATTTTGAAAAAAAAATTCGAGCATCAAGAAAAGCAAAGGCAAAGTATTGGGTGTTGCTACAAGTCTTTGCGCATTTTTTTTTCAGTTGCAGTTTTCACCGCTCAGAGTGAGCGTCGATGGCGGTGCGTTTTTCGCGCACTCGGAAAGCACGAGGCCCAGTTTCCTTGCTAGATAACATCAGATGTGATTGAAAAACTACCATTAATACTCTGATATGCCACTATAGCGGGAACTCCAGCGCGGGCGACGTGGCTGCGCGACACGCCATACCCGCGAAAAACGCACTGCCATCGACGCTCACTGTTTTTTTTCACCTTTTGGCTATGAGACATAACGATTCGAAAGCGCTAGTCTTGCTCAACAAGAATATTACAACCGATTCTTCTTAAACAATTTGCTTGAGGTTTGGCACTACGAGGTTGAGCGTTGAGTGCATGAAAAACGGCTTTATCGACACATTCTTCTCCTAGCATTCAGTAAGAAAGTTCAAAAGACCACTAAAACTCCTCAAACTACTTATGCGAGTTGTGTTTGAAACAGTCACTCATCGGCTGCCTCATAACAAAAGACATATTTTTCTCCACATATTTGTCTCGGAGATGCCATCACGATCAGCCAGATTTCTTCCTTGAAGGCACGGAGATAACATGAGAGGAATTGCATGGTCTAGACGGGCACCGCACTTCTCAGAGGCACTATTCAAATGGAGTAATTCAGCCATCCACTCAGAAAATCCGATCGGATCGGCTCAAAAATCCTACCCGTTGGTAACCTCTGGTGCCACTCGGCCAACACCATTAAAGCTGCATTCCGAGAACTTAGCTCATAGTGTTCTTTCACGTTTAAGTTCCAGCGAACCTACGCGTTGGCGCAGCATCGCATGCTTTCTGTTTAAATTTAGAGAGAAAATGATGTCTCTTTCCAACTTGGCATTTTCCTCCCTAAGCGTGAGAACATGGTAAGTTAACATTTTTTGGAAGACCTCATGATGACAGAATTGCAGGTTAAGAAAAGCGCTCTCGTATGATTGTAAGCTTTTTGTGAAAGAATGGTAATGGTACGAGAAAAAATTGCGACCGAAAGAAAGCGCAAGGACTTATGTCAACATCCAGTAATCCTCTCCAAACTCTTCATTGAGAGGGTAATGGATGACTAAAAGGTGTTGCAAGTTGTATGCCCGAAGGGAAATCGCCGTAGGACCACTCCTTAAACTAGGATGCCTTGTTCCGATACAAAACTAAGCCAGCACAGGGCAAACGTCTCCGATCCATTTCGTGTGATTAGAATATCGAATATTCGGGCGACGCATTCGAATAATGGGGGTTTCGAATATTCGAATAATCGAATATATTCGAAAGTTTACTTTTTCGAATATTCGAATTTCGAATATATTCGAAAAACGAAAATTTCGAATATTCGAATTTTCGAACGATTCGATTCGAATAATTTATTCGAATAACCGAATAATTATTCGATTCAGTTGCAGGTATAGTAGGATGCCCTGGTTGCCAGGGCTTCCAAGACCGATTCTGTCTCAACAGAGTCGAAGGCTTCCTCCAAATCGATGAACGTGAGACAGAGGGGCATCTTATACTCTCGCGATTCTTCGATGAGTCTAGTAACTGTGTGTATGTGATCGATGGTACTGAATCCTTTTCGAAACCTGCCTGCTCGCACGACTGACCTTCATCTAGTTATTATTCATCTTCTGATCCTGTTTAATATCACTCGCGTGAGAAGCTTGTAACGACGGACAGTAGGCAGATGGAGCGATAATTGCCAATGTTCTGCGGGTCTCCTTTCTTCTACAGCAACACGGTCCTGCTGGTCTTCCACTGGTTAGGTACCTTGCCTGCCGACATTTAACACGTGACAAGCCTAGCCAAGGTGGTGATAAGAATTGGCGGTAGGTTCTTCAGATGTTCCGGTTGAGTCCGATTGAATGCCTGGTGCTGTACGATTCTTCAACGACGTGATGGCATCTCGGATTTCGGAAGGGAGAACCGATGTGACAACATATCCATCCTCCCTATGACGACATGAAGGGAGTTGAATGTGGCCATCGAATAGATCCGAGTAGATGTCGTGGATGAGCTTCTCCATTACCCGTCCTGATGAAGAAATTGTTCGGTCTGGATGCCGGAGAACGGTCATCTTGGTCTTACGATTGGCTAAGTCTCGGCGGGCGTTGCGGATGCTTTTTCTTGCCTCTGCGGCTTCGGCCAATAGTGCTGCTCGTCTCTCTTCAAGATCTTCTTTCATCGATCGTGATCGACAAAAGAGGACCTTGAAGGCCTATCTTGGGATTGAAGTCGTCAGCGATGACCGAATAAAATGTGTGGTCTTCCCTGTCGAAATTCTCCAAGTCCATATAGAAGGCCTCGATCTCGTCTTCGTCGTAGCTGAATGTTGGAGCGTAGGCGACAAAGATTGTCGAGGGCGGCGTTGATTCACATCTTCTCAGTCGCAAACGTCCGATTCGGGTTGCTAGCTGTTTGAACGAATTGATGTTCTTGATCAAGTTCGTGTTGACGAGGACAGCGACTCCATCAACTCCTCTACTGTCACAGGTTCCAAGGAGCAGTTCTTCTCTAATGTCGAAGCTGGCGTTCAGTTGCCGATGTCTCCTCGTCTCGGTCATTCCGATGACGTTGACGTCGTACCTGATCTTCCTGGCCTGCATCATCAAATCCTCGATGGAAATCTGCGATTAAAGCGAGCGTGCGTTGAAAGTACAAATCGTCATTATAGTCCATTTGGTTTTAGGCAGCCTAGATAACCCCTCAGACTTCGTCCTCACTGGCGCTGCTGTACCAGTGGCTTTTCCGAGATCAGGCGAACAATCTCTGTTATTGCTGTGTCGAGCTCGAGAAAAATGTAACCCCACTGGAAATGGATTTTACCGGGACGTTAATTGCGCTTCCCGGGAGTGGATGATGGAGCTTATTTTTTGGAGGCGACTACGAACCGCCTCCCTGTACCTCCCAGTTACTTGAATGCAGGACTTCTAGGCGGATAGATGTGCATGATACAATCTGCAGACACTCAAGCACACTCACGCACGCATGCATGAACATGCCCGTGAGCTGACAGAAGGTATAGATCGTTCCGAAACTGCAGAGACAGGGAGTCCATCCCCTGAATCCACCCACGTCTCAGGGCAGGCACAATGTCACGTTTAATCCGCGATTAGCCCCCTATCCGCTACCAGGGGACGCGCCACGTAGCCTCGCGACAAAACGGCTGGGATCACTCATATGAGGGAGATCCGATGTTCTTTTCGCATTTTCCTTCAGACGCAGTATCACCTGTCAGCGATGTGTGTGACTACCGAGTTTTGAGGTCAAAATACGCTGATCATTATTGCTGACCTAGTGTTGTTTTTTCTCTGCATGCTCGAGATAGACTTTTTAATTATCCAAACGACCTCAATGAAATAGCAATTCTTCGCACGGTGTTGAAGGATTTGGCTGGTGGCGGTTCGCACACTTAATTTCTGGACAGTTAGTAAATGCAACTAGAAATGAGTTTTCAGAGTTGAAAAATTGAAGAATACCAAGTAATCCGTATGGTTTCTGAAGCGCCATGAAATGCTCCCTCAGATCAATATACAGGCCCTCCCAAAGATGATGACGTTGGGAAAGAAAGGAGGAAAAGGGAAGACGAATGAAGCGGACCTGTACAACCCCTCAACCTTATAAAATTGGTAGTCTTCGGAAGTAGCGCTGGAAGAGCTATGAGCCGGTCTAGAGCTCAATTCAACAGCTTCGATTTCACGACTTGTTTCAGGTTGGCCAACCCCGGAGCATCGCACTCAATCGCCAGTCGCACACCGTCGCTCGACAGAAACTGTTTCTTCTCACCGGTGCAGTGCATGCTGCCGGCCAGCGGCACCATACCGCAGGCCATCTGAACAGCAGAGCACCGTTTGTCCTGATCCAAACCACCGTCAATTCCTCAACTGGTGGCCAGACGATGATCAAAGCGCCCACTCGACTTTTCCTCCTGCACTTGCCCAGCGTCCGAGACTTCCCACCACTCTCCACCACAGGTCGAACCCGATTCTCAACGGCATTTCTGGCACTAACACAGACTACACTTTTGTTATCTAGTAATAAAGCGTGTACATGTGTTTGTATGCTCTCTAATTTGCTTTCAATATGTTGGAACTAACACAGAATATATCTTTGCAGAACAGCATGTTATTCTAATTCATAACGGCGACGAAGACGACGTGTCGCTAAAATGTCACCATGCACACTGAGTAGCTTGTTTGGTCTGTTACGACATCAGATCTGTCTTGGTGGTTGAATGCCGGGTAAATGTTGAATGTTCACAGCTCTGCAGACATCTTCGCTCTAAGCATCAATGTGCACAATATTCTTGTTTTGTTTCACCGATTCACGTTGTCAGCCACGAACTCTGCTACTTGGAGGGCCGAATGAAGGATGATTGCTAACAGGCTACTGCAAACATCCTCTGTAATGTTAAAAATATACAATTCAGAAAATCATACAAATGTCCAAGCACGGGAATACATGCATATATTTATTACGCTATTTAGGGAAGACGTTAAAACTGAGTAGAAACAACTATTAATCAGTACAAGCCAGTACTAAGCACTACTATTTCATTCAATGTCGCCATATAGAGTTGAAACTGAGCGATTACATATTTGTTAATAGGTAGTCATCCTAGTGATGGAAATGCTATTGAACGTAGCAAGAGATTTTAGAGGAGGTGAATTCTCGCCCAGAGTGAGGTGTGCCGTACCCGCTCGAACTGTGAAACACCTAGCTCTGGTAGAAGTTCGCAGTCGTTTTTTAAAAAAATTCGAAATCACTGGAATGAAAGAGCCGTCCGGAAAGAAGCGCTCATAATGCTTACCTAGGAGAAAAAATTGCTATACTATCTTTGTAACACAGCTTGTAATGTAAAACATCTTGAACTATATAGAACTCCAATCGTTTAACTGGTTTTGAATAAAAATTCTGAAAACTACTACATTGTCCAGAAGAATGTCTCAACAGCTGTCCCTCATATAGTGAAGAGCCTTTGAGACTTTTACACTGCCGCCATTGAGGACTGTAGCATAGGCTGGCGACGGCGGCCGCCGATAATAGCGACTGCGACGTCGGTGCCTATCGATTGGTCGCCAACATTGGCGATCGACGGCCGCCAATGTTGGCGACTGCGGCTTCGGTGCAAATCGATTGTGAGCGGTCACCAATATTGGCGGCCGCCATCGCCGGCGACGACTACGCAAGATGCTAAACTCCTCGCGGAGTATAGCGGCTACCTTAGGTGAAAGTGTTTGTCGGTGTCTTACGCTTCAAAAGTTTGAAGTCTTTCAATATCAGCACCGAGCTCGACTGTAAATAATCCAACTCATAACCCGCCTAGCATCTCACCATCTCGCGTCTTCTTGTCGATGTAGTGAAAAGTGTTGAAGGCAGAAATTGCTGAGAAGAAGTCTATTCCACAGCAATGATACAATTTGAGACAAATTTTCTCTAACGCTACACTTCAATTCACTCCCCCCCCCCCCTTCCAAAAAAAGCCAACAAAGGTGAAAATGTTCTGATGGAAATGAAAAAGCGAAAAGATGAAGAAGTAAGCTTTCGAATAAATACCAAATTTGCGAATGAAACACACTTTCCTTCAAAGCGTACTAGTCCAAATTTCGGAAATTGAAAATCCGACATCGATTTTGCGACAATCTAATGTTTGTTCTTATACCTTCTTGGCTGTGTTGTTGTGAATCAACATCGCTTCTCTGCAAAACGTTCCCTAATCATTACTCAGAGAGTTCCACCAAATTCTCCAAAACAGGTGGTGCTGCTTGTCAAGTGCTTGCACTTGCAAGCAATCGCCTTTTCTCGCATGACGACACAAAACGTCTCTTAGAGGTGCAGTTTGTCTTATAATACGCTTCAGACAAGTTGACTTCTTACATTAGTGTGGGAATGCTAAAAATAAGAGAATAGCAAAATCGCATCATTTTGTAGTTACGTTTGAACAGTGCACAAGCGCATGAGAGCACTTATGGTATACACCAACAATCCCGCTGTTGGGTTGTTTACCAATTTTCGATCATCTTGCAGTTACGAGCAGACGAGCTGAAAAATTCGAGCAGAATCAGTTCGATTTCGAGAACATTTCTTCTCTTCAAAACATCCCGAACTCGTTTGAAAAATACACGTAAATCTACGGAAAACGAGCGAAATCAGCTAAAATCTACGCTTCCTCTTGGAGTGAATTTCCGAAAAAAAAAATGAGAAATTAGCGAAATCTCAGCCCGAGATGAAACATCGCAATGATATGCAGTCTGGTGATCACCAATCCAATGAGATTTCTTCGGATACCTTCTTCACGTACTTTTATATCAATTGAAACGATTCATTTCGAGACTGTTCAAGTACAAGAATAGCAGCAGTTTGTTTGGCAAGGGTTGCGGTTTTGCTTCCGCCCATTCGTTCTTGAAGAGACGAGAAGGGGAACACGGAGTTTACGAACCCTTACGGGCACAAGTGCACACGTATGAAACACAGGCTCCATTAGAGATGGATTTGTTAAGCAGAACCGAACTCATCCACGGTACTGCCTTTATAGCCGTCAGATACCGCCACTTACTTGGCCACGTCCAGTGCGAACTACAGTACGCCCAAATCAGTACAATGCAAATACACAAACAATCAAATGAAAACCTCGTCAAACGCTTAATTTCCTTTTCTTACACTAGTTACTACGTTACTAACATCATCATCTTACTTGCCCCCCCCCCCCCCCCACCACGCTTACGAGATCTGTCCTCACATCTGTTCAATGGTCCAGGTCCAATTCATCTAGGGCATTTTCGGTTGCGCCTCGAAAGCTGCGTTCCTTTCTTTTCTTCGACTCTCTTCAAACGCCACTTTGACACCCTGCCATTCCTGATCGCCCTTTTTTTGGGGCAGATCGCTGGCTTCGGACGGTCTTCCTGTCTTTAGGACAGTATTCGGCACTATTACTTCCTCGCGCGTTATCACGGGACTCAGCCGATTCTTCAATTATCAATAAAACTCTGCGGCTGCCACCACCGATGCGGGTCCTCGACTACTCCGACCGTCAGACATGCCATTCCTACCTTCATTACTCCTGACTCGGCTGGCACCAAGTCACGCAATTGGGGCAATAAGTCAGGGTGAGTATCCAAGTAACTGTGTAGGTGCCGTCTCACTCTGTCGTTCATACTGTCCCAGCTGTTAATCTCACTTGTTCGCGGGCCATTCACCACGCTCCACACGTTAGTGAGAGATTGCTTGCCGATACGAACTGCACAAAACAGTATCTGTTATCGGGCCTATAAGCAGCCAAACGA
Organism: Ancylostoma caninum; assembly: GCA_037903475.1. NCBI lineage: Eukaryota > Metazoa > Nematoda > Chromadorea > Rhabditida > Ancylostomatidae > Ancylostoma > Ancylostoma caninum. The sequence continues at coordinate 309,083 of JBAJFG010000037.1, read as the reverse complement.
GGATCATGTTTCCAGCCTCGTTCGAGAAAATGAGATTATTCGTCGTCCTGATGTCCTTAAACGACCTGTAGGTGTAAAACGTTGTTTCAGGTCCCGCCAGGCAATGCTTCAGCCTCGTAACGGCCTCCGGGATTATCACTGCTACCATGTTCGTCTGGTGCTGACCTCCGAAGATAAACACGAGCTAGATCTGCAAACGCAAGCATGGAATGAGCGCCTGTCACGGTTCGGTTTTCGTCTCAGTATCAAGAAAATCGAGCACTTAACAAGGGATGCATGAGGGCGGCACCATTAAAGTTGATGGCGCCAATCTCCCGAAGACCGATGTATCCAAATACCTCGGCACAACGGTTTCGTCTGACGGTAACCTCACTCATGACAACGACACACATGAACATGAAGTCGTAGCGCGTATAAACGCCATATGGATGGAATGGCGCTCAATGGCTGGTGTAGTGTGCGACAAGAACATCCCGGAACGTCTCATATCGAAGATCTATCAAACTGTTGATACGTGCTGTCACCTTGTACGGAGCTGAATGTTGGGCTGCAACCAAGGAAGTAGAACATCGGCTCAGCGTCATTAAAATGAAGTTGCTACGCCGGATGGGTAGCGTTACCAGACTTGACAGCTTCTGTAATGAGAACATCCGACAGTGTTTTGGTGTAGCTCCAATAACGGACAAGCTCCGCGAAGCACGTCTGCGATGGTGCGGTCACGTGCTCGAGGCTGATAACGACAGCATTTGCAAAATTGGATTCGATCTTGATGTACCAGGCAAGCCACCAAAAGAGCAACCAAAACAACGATGTATGGACACTTCGCACCCCGATCTGAAAGTAGTTAGGATCCATCCTGACAATGCACACCATAGGGCAAAGTGGCGTCAAGGGATCAGTAGAGCGGACCCGTCTCCGAATGGGACAAACGCTGAAGAAGAAGAAGACTCGACCGTGTTCGTCTGAGCGAACCTCTCTGCGGAATATAATTCCAGCTCCTGTGTTATACTCCAACAACACCCGGCAATGCGCGTGACATCACACGGCCATTCGGAGATCATGTTTCGGAATTTGGCTTTCTTTGGAACCGTCGCGGTCGTGATCGAGATGTGATTGCACCGACTACGGAAGAACGCGTACGCGTATCCCACTGCCTTCGGGTTGGACCAGGCACGTTCCGATAAGGTGCACCTTCTGCGAAATAAATCCTTGGTCTCACTATATGGCTAAGAAACTCGCGACATCCAGCCCACATCCACGTCTTGCGAAATGTGGTTGAACGAGGTCTGGCAGAACCTTGGCTATAACTTGTCACTACTGCTGAGATGACGTCCTCGACGAAGCTCCATTCTCATGCAAAAAAATCTAAGTCATCTTTGTCAGTTAGCCCACCTGATGATGGCTAAGCTCACAGAAGCTCTACGATTCGGAGTAACAAGCGGACTTCTGAAAACTTATCCAGATGTAAAATATATTGAAGATTATTTGTACGCAGATCAGTGCCCACTACAGAGAGTGTATTCTAGATGAAGTCATCAAAAATGTCGTTGTGAGTTGTTGAAGCAATCCGGAGATTAACCTCGGCAGCAACAACTTTTGCAATATAGCAAACAGGACGCGTAAAGCGCCAATAAACAAAACAGTACCACCTGGTAATCAGTCCATCTTTTGCTGATTTTCTTCCCGAGCAAAACAATCACTCAACAGCAAGTGTCCCTATGCATTTGGTACAAGAAATTTCTGACTTTTCTCCTTAGGAAGTTATAAAAACTTGTCGATTGTACTGGGTGAAACCATGTGTCTCAGGGTTTCTTGATCCGCTGAATCAAAGGTCAAGAGACCGATTAAAAGAACGGGAACTTCGTTCTGAGCAAAAATTAAGGTGTCCCTAATTTTTGATACAGATTGCATGACCTAAGCAAAAACTGGACAGCATCCGATTTTCATTAGCCTAATGTACTGAATTCGACTAGAAACGTAAAGGATAAAGCATAAAGTGGTCGGCGTTGATTGGACCCATTTGTGGGACGCGAAACGCATTCGACTTCATCTGAACATCCTACAGGCATTGAATGCGTATGTGCCTTGTACAGTTACGTGCGGGGGGCGTCCAATGCACCAAGTCAGTGCTTCATCCCAGTACCAATTTACTGACCCCAGGGGATGGATGGCTTCGCTGGCCACGGGCGCGATCGAACCATCAACGTGTGCGTGCGCAGCGAGCCTCTTGCAACTGTGCCACAGCGCCCATAACCTTTCCTGATTATGTCTTTAGGCAATCTTTATAACCTAAATTACATTATCAGAAAAATTCACAAAAGCAACAAACGTGCGACCTCGTGTTCTTATGGGAATAGTTTCCTTTTCTACTTCAATTCTTGACATTTTATGTTTCACTTCCTCTTTCATGAAGATTGGACAGCTGCAACGTTTGAAAGAAGGGGAGGAAGCATTTCCTTCAAGAACAACGTATATCAGTGTTCTCGTTCAAATAAAACCACCATTTGTTAGAAAAGTATTCAGTTTCTTACTCAAGGTACATGTGATATTGATCAAAAAAGTGCAACGTGTACTTTCAGCTGATGCAATATGCATCTGTACCGATTGTTTCCTTTAAAAGACCACTTGTTAACGAGGAAGAAAGAAACACATCCCTGTTGGCTGAAATATTTTCACAGGAAAACGTGAACCACACTGGGCTCCCCCACAGTCAAGTTAGCATGCACCGAAATTAAAAACTGAATTTTAACTCCAAATCTGAAAAAAGTAGTGATTCTTCTTTCTTTTGCGGATTAACATGTGAAACGGAGAAATCTTCAAGTTATTTGATGTTTCTTAAACATCTACCCAATTGTTTCCGTGACTGCAGCACTTCCTTCCGCTCAGTAATATCTCCTCTCCAGAAATGGTGTTAGATGCCGTGTCATACTGATACAATCAAGTAAAGCCTTAGAACTCTCATATGGTGGTTTGGACAGACCATCTGTGTGCAAATGCAACTTTTTATCTTTAGTGTATTATTCTTTCTTTATTTCATTCAGTATTTGTTCAGTTTTTGGATACCTACTGATGGCTACTCTAATTCGTGAGCTTACAAGTCGTATCTCTTGAAGAGAATCCCCTTTCTGTTCACATCGGTTCACACGGTTAAAATGAAGCAAGCAGTGTTTGAATTGGATGGAAAAGATTACTCTTCGATGTTTCTTGCGAGATTCAAACTTTTATCACCATAACGCTTGAATTTCGATAAGATTGGGAGTGATTTTTATATTTTTTCGCCTTCTCTAAAAGAAGTCATTATGCTCAACTTTCGTGCCAGCAGAACTTCCCAGTAGTGTGCAAACACATAACCAAATACGTAGTTGACTATTTATTTATTTAACACACGTGCACATGATGAAAGAAACGGAAAACAACAACAACAATGTTCCAAAAAAAACAAAGACGAATAAAGAAACAGAGAGACCACTTTACTTACAGCTGATGGTATAGAATACTTTGAATTTTTGAAATTATTTGAAAAACACATTCTTTTAGCCGATTCAGCATAGTTGTCAAAATAATGCCGAGTGCGGAATTATGAAAAATTTCGAAACAAGTCCTGTGCAAAATTATGTAGAATTTTGGTGTCAGATATGTAGGATTTTGGTTTCAGAATTTATGGTGAAGCGCACTTTCTATAATATTAAGTTGTTGCGAAAATAATTGCCGTTTCACGGTATGCTTGAAAAAAAACTTTTTTCTTGCCCAATTCAACAACTTCAAGCCAACTTGTGCTAGCTCCTGGTAGGGTTTGTTCTGCTCTTTCAGGTGCTTCTTCAATAATCTGGCTAGCTCTTCCCTGGACTTTTTTATAGGGTCGCAATGTTGAGCCGACGCGATTTTCGAGTGATCATGTTGTACGAGTTCAAACTCAGCCATTCTGCAGCGGAAGCAGCCCGTTATATAGCGCTTGCTTTTGCTACGGACTGTACTTCCGAAAGGACAGTGAGGTGCTGGTTCGCAAAACTCTCTTCCGGCGATTTTGATCTCGAAGATAAACCCGGTCGAAGGTTGTCGCTGGACGATCAAGCACTGAGAGCAGCGGTAGAAACAAAACCCGATACTATTGCTCGTACGTTGGCGGCTGACTTGGGGGTTCACTATGCTACAGTTTCAAAACATTTGGCCTCCTTTACCATGGTGAGAAAAATGCAAAAGTGGACACCGCATGATCTAACCGATGACCAGCAATCCACCCGCTACGAGATCTGTTCTAACCTCCTCGTTCGCCAGAAAAACGAGCCATTTCTTGACCGTTTAATAACTATAGATGAAGAATGGCTCCTATTTGATAATAAGAAACGTGGTTATGTATAGGTAAACAAGTTCTCTACCCCTCCAAGCTTCCCTAAACCAGATCTTCACCCTAGAAAGGTTATGTTGACAGTTTGGCGGTGTTATAAGGGTGTTATTCATTATAGCCTTCTGCAACCTGGTCAGGCTATTACATCAGAGTCTTACTGTTGTGACTTAGACCTGATGTATGAAAAGTTGCGACAAATGTGGCCGGCAGTGGTAAACAGAGGTGGGCCTCTCCTGCTCCAGGATAACGCTAGGCCTCACACTTCAAAACTCACCCGGCAAAAACTGACGAAGTTAGGCATCGAGGTTCTCCCTCACTCACTTCACTCTCCAGACCTCTCCCTACCGATTATCACTTTCTCCGGGCTCTCGAAGCAAACCTGCGTCAGCAGCAGTTTCCTGATTTGGAGCATGTTGAAATTGCTTTCCAAGAGTTCTTAAAATCTTTTGATCTCATTTCTATTGTAAAGGTATAAATGAATGATCGAGTCGTTGGCAGAGATGTGTAGAATCTTAGAGGATTTTATTTTGATGAATAAGGTTGAGTTTGAACAGAGTTACAGCATTTTGAACTGAGCTGTCTATTTCGGCAATTGATTTCGCAACAACCTGATACATACAGACTGGCGCATAATTACTGTCCCAGAAAAAACGGGTATAAAACATGTGAAAGCAACATATGAAAGCACATTTTCCAACAATCTAGTCAAGGATAAATCACTACCACCTAAGGAAAGGAATAGCACTAGTTTCGTTGCATAATCTTTCCTAGTGTGTAGATCGCAGCCCTTAGACTAGTATGGTTGTCCCGCTGAATCCAGATCTGAAATTTGGTGCGACTTCCGTTGAGGGGGCAAATTTTCCCTATTTTCGTGGAAATGAACGTAAAAAAACCTTAAGGTCGTGTACAAGTATGTACTCTATGTATATAGTTGTTTTCACTGGCTTCCACCCACTGTGGAAACCACCGCTGTATCCTTCGTCTGGATGGTGTGTCCCCCCATTAACAAAAATTCTCAATAATTGCGGCCATGTCAGCGCGACTGTCTTCACCATTGCCTCCGAGTGGTCGGCCTTTTCTCCTGAATGGAATGATTTCGAGTATTCGATTCGTGCTACACTGGAAGAGAAAGCTTCTCTGGAAATGCAGGCCAAAATTCAATGTCTGACGGTGTCACTGGAGAAAGCTCGGAGAGCAGTCCCGCAAAATCACGAACGGCCCACAGTAATTAATTGTCGCAAGCTTCTGAGGGTTGTGATTTGCGTCAAAGGAGAGGACATTGAGTGACACTAACGTTTTTTGTTTTGCTTTAAGATATTGAACATTTCCTGGAGAGGTCGTCAGCAAATGCGCTTTAAGGGCAGGGGCTCACCTCATTCCGCCTGTTGGAAGTATCAGCATATCCTAGAGCTTTTCGGCATATTGATCCCACTAATGTACATCAACAGGCTCAAAAGCGACAAAGGCCCCATTTTTGAAAGGGTCGAACTGGCTACATTTTTGGAGCCCGGAGGCGGATCGCTCCAAATTTCGATCGCTGTGCTGGCTGGCTGCCACGGCTGCCGCGGTGGCCAACGAGTCTTGGCTTGTTCAATCCATAAGATCAACGGCTTCACACGTCAACTCGGGTTAGCAAACTGTTACAGACCCCTTACCGGAAGACGGGTTTAAAGACCGTTTTGAGACAATTCATGTATACCGGTGGAATCAGCATGTCGAGGAGATGCAGAATCTGCCACTAGCTCGACCACAAAAATGAGGTGGACCTCTGCCTTTAATACTTTTTCTGTGCCCTTTTTTATAGTGGGACAGTAATTATGCGCCACCCTGTACTTAGTTATCAGAACGCTTAGATGCATCTTAATGCTTGAACCATGAGAGCATTTACGGAATTTAATATAGCTTGCCCTTGTGCTCATAACGGGTATGGAATCTTGAGACCTTTAGCAGAAAGACTCGTGTCCCTTCAATGATATATAGAAAAGATTGCATCGTTTTCAACTCGACCATAATCTCAGGTTTTCTTCTGCCCTCCATTTCTGCGCTTCATATGGCATCGTGAAGATTCAACATCTTCAGGGCTAAGATTCATGAGCGCATATCCAAGCGGAACCAGATTAGAAAATCAACTTCCAGTATCTCTAGTATTACGTAGTCTTTACGGTACCCTACCACGATAACCTCAGTTGATTTGCTTGGTTACCATTTCATGAATCCCAGCTCAGGAATTCCAAGCATCCCACGGTAAAAAAAACACAGTAAATCTGAACGCTAGAATTTGTGAACAGATTGAGATTCACTTTCATGAATCCTTGTGATTCTAATCTGAAACCCCTCTCATCAGCGACAAGCGAAGGCATATATGTGCCAAAAAAGCTGTTCAACTTTCGGCTGCAGACCCTTGCTGCTGTCTGTCTGTGAATTCACTCTGTTGTCTTCAGTTGCTTAAATCCCAAGACGCTCGACACGACTACTGTATGTGGATGTGGATGATGGGATGTCGAAGGGTTGTCCTCAAACTGAGAGGTTGGCGACACGCTGCCGACGTTTGCCGCTGACAACTGACATGAGCCAGCCGCATATGCAAATCTCACAGGGGCCAAGCCCGTTCGGAGTCAGACGACTGCTACCGTAATTTGACAACAAGGACAGCGCGACGACGTGTTCCTTTTAGCCGCGTAGCCAACTTTTCGGTTGGCTACGCTCATTCGAATGAGTGCCACGAGTTGGAGGGCATCTGCACAACGAGGACGCGCACCGGATATCTGGATTGTCTCGCCTGGCCGCCAGCTGACAAATCGAGTCAGCAGAGCTCATTAGCTAAGACACCAAGAGCCAAACCGTCTCACTGAGGAAAGACGTGTTTCTCTTTGGAATCTTTCACTATAACATGAAAGTGATGTTCATCGATATATCCGCTAATACTAGTAAGACTCGACAACTGTATTGCCAGTTTTCGACCCTCAATTTTACATAGTCACATCTGAGAGGTATTTGTTTCGGTTTTACACCTTCTCTGCGAAATAATAAAATATTTGTTTTTCCCACTTCATTGTGGAAGAGTAATAAAGAGAAATTTACGAGTTTTTTATTTGATCACATGAAATGACAGGTGCTTTTTCATTGTATAAATATCACGTACCTAAATACCAACACCGAATTTAAAATGATAACTTCTCATAATTACAGTGATTATTACAAAGCTAGCAGATTAGTTACCATGAAAAACCCCACCAAATTATAGAGCGGCGCATAATAGTTGTCCCATGGTAAGAAGGGCACAGCTGTAGAGGACCTCTTCAGTAACTGCTTACTGCCTTATAGCAAAGCAAAAAACGGAGTCATTCGATCGAGAAATCTTGTAACATTCCAATCACGAAAAATGAATGTTAGCGCGGAGGCAAGGGTAAAGCCAGATACATTGGCGAGGACCAACCACGGGAGATTTTTGTTTTTGATTGGGAGGCGCTCCATCGAGTCGAAGATTCCAGTAGCCGTAGTCATAGTTGTTGGTAGCCCAGGTTTGAAATCAAATGAAATACAATCAAATGTTTGAAGGCAGGACCCTTAAATGTAAATCTCGACCAAAAATACTTGACCACTGCGGGGAAATGAGTCAACGAATGATGTACAACAGCTCATGGATCCTGCATTTTCGACTCTCTATCGAAGGTTATTTCCATAAGAACAGAAATGAAAATTTGATCTTAGCCAGAACGGCGAGGAGCATACGCATATTTGACGAGTCTGTCTTCAAATGCATGTTCACATAATTTAGCGAGTTGCGACTCGCTAGAGGCTTTCTGAATAGTAATACCCTTTCGAGAAAAGCAGTGTTGAGCAAGAGTGGGGGCGTTGTGACACCGATTGGAGGGCCTGATGCACTCCTTTGGAACTCGGAATGAACTATGTTTAGGTCGAGCAACTACGTTATTTTGCTCGAGGAGTCTTTTCTGATTCCGGGTAAGCTTGGGATTAAGCTCGCAGGCATTTTGGATTGGCAACGTATGACAACGGCAACGCAAAACGGCAACGCAACACAAAGATATGAATAGTTTAAAGCCCAAACGAACTTGGCAGTTTCAATCGGCAACTGCTAACGGTGAGTCCATGCTTGGAACTGCTATTGCTGTGTAAGTAGATGGTCCTGCTGGAGCTTTTGTTAGCGAAGTTTGGGAGTATGGTGTTATTGCCTGAGAGGGGCGATACAGACAAGTTGGTCAATTTGGTGCGCTGACCAATCGCAGGGCTCACGAGAGCCACCCTTTTCAGGTGTGTATAACTCCGCACTCGCAAAGTTCTGCATGAAACGGCTGGTGCATTCATCACTGCAATTAGTTGGTTTTCATTCATTTGAAACCTCAGCTCAATTCCTAACAAGTAGCCTTCAAACTAACCTGCCAAAGTCCTCATCTTTTGGAATGTGGTGGAGTAGAAAATAGTTGAAAATCACGTAGAATATTCCAAAAATGACTGCGAAACCATTTAGTTGGGACCCTATTAACAAAGACTCCATACGAGGGAACAGTTGAGGGATTCATGAACGTTTCCGGTGAGATCTTGAGCTTCCCGCTCATCTACGGTGGGAGGGTTTTCCAGCAAAAGGTGATGCATCTCATTTCGATATCTTTGATATTTTTGGCTGAGGCGAGTCGCTCCAACAAAGTAAACGCATGTTCATCAGGAAAACTCGTCTATGTAATTTGCACTGGCGGGCAGGTAAGCAACCAGATAAGCCATCTTCCCGGTAACATTCATGACTCCACCTGCAGAGGGTCTTTGTAATGTATGGTCCAATCAACCAAGGAGGACATTCTGAAAGCGGCAAAACTTTAACGCAGTGACGACGACGAGGTGTTTCCCTCCATCCGCTGAGTCTTGACGTCATGGGGAGAGACGTGAGGGCCAGCCTTCCAATTTGGAATGTACGATGCCACTAAATAAAAGTGATACTTATGCCCTGCGATTTCGCGCAGAAGGAGTCAGCTCTAGCAATCCATGAAATCTCAGCTACTGTCCAAAGAAACATTCACACACGTCCTAGTAGTCAGCCATCTCCTCTCGAAAGCTGTGAATATACAAAAATCTGAGACAATGGGTGGAATTACGTGCCTCAGACGAGGCGTTGCTCACTGAGAAGAAAATTATGGTAACTCAGAACAATTCCAGGAAAGACATTATGTGGGTAGTGTTGTCTGCACCTTAGCTGATGAAAGACCACCAAGTTAACAATTATGTGGTTCCGTAATTATGAAGAGGTGTTAATGAACAATTGCAATGATAATTGCGGAGTAGCATGATCCACGTGGAGGTTGCAGAAGCTGCTCAACACATAACGTGAGATTTCTCACTCCTCACATCTCCTCACAAAGGACGTTGAGCACCGCTCACATATGTATCTTCACTGTACTCCTGTCCAAAAGATTAAGTTTTTCTCGAATGATACAGAAACGGATTCCGTCACTGCAGAAACGCTGTGGGATCTGAAGGATGGATGCGCAGAGAGCATGCTCCAAGTGGAAGCGTTGAGTAGGTCCCGCCACGACGCTATGAAAATGCACGCGCAATGCCTTTATCCTTCCGACAAGGACTGTAAATGGCGATAGAACACTGTACCCGTCTGGATTCCATTTCACATTTTTTTCCAAATTTTAAAGACGTCATATAGTCCATCCCTAACGCGACGATACCTGAGTATTCGTGCATAATCTCTGGCTTTTCTCCCACAATCCCTATTTACTGTGCCCTTTCGGTTGTCTTTTTGTTTGGCACCTCCAGCTATTTTCTGTCGTGACTATACTTTCCGAGCAAAAAACCCCAGACCATCCTAAAGTCGGTCCTCTCTCTTTCACCCCTATGAAGACTCGAGGCTTCACTAGGCACTGCTCAGTCGCCATTGCATTGTTTTGCGAAGTGTATAGTGTGTGGAGTGTTTGCATTTTCCTTATCGAGCCTCGTAAGTTCTATCAGTGTACCGCAGCCGCCCTTCCGTCGCTCGAAGTAGCCGCGGCCATTTTCAGCTGGCCCGCAGCAACAACCGCCTTCCTCCTCAGCCTTCATATCATGTCCTGATTCTCAGTCCTTGTTTTGATCTGTGGCATCCCACTGCAGGTGAAGACGTCTTCTAACAGACAAGGGATTTGAACTTGTAGTTGTGGGTAGTCACTCATCTGCATGCTAGCTTTCAATGCATCAAATTGTTGGATTTTTTCACCATACTCCCAACAACCTAAGTGACATCACCTGCAGTCTTCGCTTGAGCAAACAGCATCTTTAGAATTGTCCACCAAAGAGCCAAGAAATACAGCTAGATCTGGAAGAGAATAAAAGCCCAGAAACGGGGAAAATATGCTCCAAACTAAACACAAAATATGCGGTCGAAGCATCCTTATCCACGTTCTTAAGGTAGAAAAGATTCGCTGTTAGAAAATTCTGATCCTGCAGTAACCTAATGCGATAACTCACTGGACCATCATATTTGCCAAATAATGCTTCATCCTCCAGTTGGCCTCAATTGTCACTGCTCTAACTCGCCCCACTACTTGTTTTGTTTGAGAAGATCATGATAGTATTGGATCTCGAAAGAGTACTAAGTGCTGATTTTGATCAGAAATCTACGCCCACGGAGTGTGACAAAAGCGTTCGAACAAGTACATATAACTATTATCCGTCCGGGTTATCAAAATGGTGGAGACCCCTTTTTTTCTCCCCCCCCCCCTTCCCACACCCTTCATTTGTTCGCCTCTGACAGATGGAGCAACTTCCAGGCACAATATTGTCGGCATGAGATATAGCTCTCGACAATTTTTTTAATCTATATCTGTGTGATAGTAGGAACTTTCTAACTAGTAAGTAGTACACATGCCCATCTCCTCATCAAATTGTTCTCAAATAGTTGCTCGAACCGCCATCACGAGGGTTATAAATCCAGGAGGCGTGAGAATCCTCACCTCCCCTCCATAAATCAGTTTCGTCTCCTCTCAATCAGCAAACGTCATCATGTTACCAGCACAGTTATAAAAATGATTTGTACCAAAAGGATACGTCGCATCGTTTTTGCAGTCGCTCGCATGGTAGCTCATGGAATGTGTGGTCTCCCGAACTCTGTAAGGCTGTTGCCCGGGTAGAATTGCCTTTGAAACCGGTGGTTCACGAGCTTTCTCTGATATCGAGGAATCCTTCAGAGAGTCTCTGTTTCACCCTTTGCTGAGTGCCCTACTCACACAGCGGCGCTCACATTCCGTAGTACTTCTCTGCAGTGTATCATTGCATTTGAACGGCGTGAGTTTAAACTGACCACCGAGAGCCGTTTGAACCGAGGGGACGACGAGCGGAGCGCGTGAGCTTCGGCCCTCATGTGTGCTGCCACTTTCCCTCCTCTGCTTTACAACAACTTGTCACACACAACGTCCTCAACTCTCCCGCCATAACAACCAACTATTAGCCGATTTTCGCGAAAAAATAGCACCGGCGCTACGGCCGGTGCGTAACGTCGCTGTTCAGCCAGCAGAGCTGCTGCGCCCGCTTCTGCACCACAGACATCATCAGCTGCTCTGTTAGTTTTTCTTAGCTCTAAAATAGAATGCGCAGAATCTGTCCTCATTGTGATCCTATGCAGCAGATCCGCTCTGTTCCTTCGTTTTTTAGCAAAGCCCTACTTCTGAACTAGGATGTTGTCAAAGGCAGTGTGTCACCTCGTTTTCGTGTCTGAGCTTTTACCAGATTCTGAATCTCCTCGACACGCTGAATCCAACGATATACCTAAAATGTTACGAAAAGGTCCTTAAACACTATTTTCAAACATTTTTCGGGACAAGATTTGTAACATTTTGTCAAGCCGAGTAGACGTGTGGAGCCGTTGATCTCATCGGTCGGACACGTCTAGACGTGTTGGCCAACGCTGCAGACGTGGCGGGCAGCCAGCACATTCACGGACCGCTCTGCTCAGGTGGTCCGTGAACTTCACGTTTGGACCCTCCAAAAACGGGGTTTTCGTCATTTTATCAGCTTTGACGGATATCTTTGGAATTAGCGTGAGGAGGAGGTCTAGAGTGTTTTGGTATTTTCAGCCCACGAAACGAGGTGACACACTGCCTTCAAGCCAGGATTTGTTAAGTTCGGTACAAAGTAGGCAAGAAATTCCCAAATGCGACCACCTTCAAACCTCGAGATGACGGCACAATCTAGAACTTTCTTCGGATTTCAGTGCTTTGCCGATAGCTTGTCTTTACCTTTTTAGCCTCTGGCGATGGAGAGCTTTTGAAGCTTTGCCTCGGGCTCTTGAGTTCAAGCCTTCTTCCCTTAGTGTTCTGTTATGTGAAGCATAGAGATTTTTGCGAAAGAATCTCTGTGGCAAGGTAATGAGTAGACAATGACAAGGGTCGTTTGTGGTGAAGGTCTGTATGCTTTCTATTTCTTTGCTTTTTATTCCTGCTCGAAATGGCGTAAAACGCCACGAGGGCTGCTGTGAAATGTCATGAAGAACAACCGGTTACCCATTGTCCTTCTGCATGGCTGCGTTAGTCCTGCACCAATTTTTATCCATAGATATATTCTGTCGGCCATAGCTCGGAACTTCCCCATCTGTTCCTTCCCTGTACCCAGTGTTTGAAAATAAAATGTTTGGAATTTCCCTTTGCTGCGATCCTTCCGCAAGTTTCCAGTATGTGCTCCATAGCTCGTTCAAATCCTGCTTGGAATAAGTTTTGAAGTCCAGTTTTCTATCACTTTTATTCGCTCTAGATCATAATCTCGTAACTCTGGTTCACAGTGGCTGAAACATAGTAAATAGGTCATGATAATCCCTCACAACCGCTCCCGACTGACAGCGACACGAATGTTGCTATTCGCGAACTAGTATGTGGCATCGATGTGTGAATGTCGCAGGTGCGTTCTTTGCGATCGTCCGGCATGAAGGGCGCACTCTCATTACCTGCACCAAATGCATGTCTTCGCTTGGGTATCAAGTGATGCAGTTATTCAAATGGTACTGGTCCTCTTACCTCGGACCACAGAGGTGGTGTAGCCCAAGAACAATCTTGTCTGACAGATATCCTCAAACGAATGGGAAGCTGCGCGGAAAATGCTTTTTGCGAGAATTTTTATGAAGGACGCCATGCAAGCCATTTTTCAAGTAATACATACTGGTGCTTTATTATGAGAGACACCCACGTTTTAAGGTTCAATTGTGATCAGGAGTACTTCAACAAGAAAAGAAGAACAAATCAAAAAACTGAACAAAAAAGAACTTCATCTCTCCTTCCCACTAAATTTTTATCATTCTGACGGTGGTCTTCACTCATTATGGGTTATGGAGCCGCTCTCCTACTGCGGCAGTTCAAAATTCCTTTACCGGGATCCTCCTGTAGCCACATTCTTAACTTATTACATGAGCCTGAGCATACCATGCTGAGCAGCTTATCCCACGGTGAACGAATCCATCACTAATCCCGGACAGCGAGGGAAAGGCATGTGTTTATCAACCTTCGTTCGGAACTCTTTTCTCCCATATTTGCGTGAGCCTATCCTCGTGAGAATGAGCTTTCCACCCTGGAAAACTGAAAAAATGCCCATTTCAACAGAAAAGTAATAAATATTTATTACTCATGTTTATAGAGGCGCAATTACTCGGCTTTGACTCACATGAAATCTCTTTTCAGGAGTGCAGCCGTTGCCCACTGAAGGCTGCTTCTTGAGAAACTGCTCCCGTGAGAGCTTGCGGTATCATGGCTAAGATGCGAACCTTTATGAGATAATAGTAAGCTTCTGATATGGCTTCCGGAAGTCACTGATAGCGGTACCTCTTGTGCTTACATGAATTTTTTATTTATTTTCCACGTCATCCTCCGATCCACATTCAACTTGACGTCACAGTCGTAGAAACCACGGATCTGTATTGCTTCATTTTCGCCAACCCCTTGGCAGCGCTACATGGAGCTACCATCACCAGGATGACGATTACGAAGTAAAGGGACTCGGCTCAGAAACAGCAGGGAGGCTCGCTGTCCTCGCCAACAGACAGCCCCTACCGCGACGTTGTACCGGTCCTTCGTTCGTTTTCGCAAGGTACTTCTGTCGACTAGCAGTTGAGTCTCATTGTTCGGAGCATGTCAGTCCCGATTTGTCGCAGTGGGCTAAACGGGCCATTCTCCTCTGATTTATGTATGCTTAGCCTGAACTGGAAGCCCCCACGAAACCTCACGTCATCTCAGGTTGCAGGAGCTGTGTTGTCCATGGTTTCTGATGTCTTACGCAGATGATCAGCGCTTCTCATTCCACAATTAAGTGAGTAGGCGAACGTTATGCTTCATCTGCTTTACAACATCCAGACATGGTCATATGCGATTACAAACACCTGAGCCACACTAGAAGTGCAAACAGCTAGTACTAGTATTTGTAGGCACGAATGGCTCACTATTTTTGCCTTTCGTGCTTTTTGAATGTTTGAATCTTCGTGATTGTTTGAACCTCTCGTAACCGCTCTGTCTTTCTATTTCTTTCAGGAGAAGGGTTACAATGCTATTTCTCATCTTGTATGAGATGAATTAATAAACAAGTGGAGGAAATATGTAGTCGTGAGGTCATTGGGGAGCATATCGCATATTTTCATCAAGCTTCATTTCTTTTGCTTTGAGGGGTATTCACACTGCGCTAGTCTACTGATGTTGACAGGAATTACCTATAGAGCATCTTATGAAGCGATTGCCTTCCTTGTCACAGATACCATGAAAATCGAAGTGGAGCAACCTCTGATGACAGCTTCTATTTTCGTGAATTGTGGTGCCCTAACACCTTCTCATTCCCTGGCTGCCAAATTTCCATCATGCATTTCCATCCCGTAGTGAAAGTAACGGAATTTCATTAGTTTGAGGAGCTCCTGTACCTGCACGAACTCATGCAGCTGGTCACTACTGCTTCTCATGAGCTCATAAAACTATTGGTAACCTTCTCTTCGGTGCGGGTGCATGAATTTACAAATATTTCATAGGGAGTTTCAATTTCAGAAGGGAAAATTGGCACGAAGAACCGCATCAGTAATAACGCATCTAACAGAAACGAAAACGGCGCTCCTCGTCCTGGGTAACGCCAGGTTCGGCCATTTTTCTTGCATGCAGTACGTTTCGCTTGGCTTGCTTCTGAACACATCATCAAGGTGGACGGAACTCCCATGTCAAAAAAGCTTCCTCCTAAAATTCCCATACCGAAACCTTCAGACTGACTCCATGAATTGTATGAAACATGTTAATTGTTTCATTCTTTTCCTCGTAATTTACTGTCGCGGTAGCTCAGCTATCGAGGATTTAATAGCCATTTCGATGTTCAGTGAAGGCCCAATAGTTGTCTTGAAGAGTACCGTACCCTGGCTCGCTCCAGCGCCCGAACGTCCCCTCCCAGGAAGGCCCGAGCCCCGCCCTCGTCGAAGGCCCATACGAGTTCCATTGGCTGCTCCTCAGCGCTGTCTCGTGGACTACTGTTGTTGTGACCAGCGTAGGATCATGCAGCCACGGCCGCTGTGCTCCAGCTGACCAGGCCGTGAAGGCTGTCGGCTGTGTTCCATACGATGATTTATCGCTGTTTTTCTGGGCATCACTCAGCCAGCGAATAATAGCCGCACACAGCTATTCAACTTTCCCACCTTACTGCACTCGTCTCCAGCACATGCAGTACTCTTTGCAACTTGCATGGAGGTCAGAGTCTACTCGATGTCTGTTTCCTTTGTTAAGCAACTGTTGTTCTGTACATGCGTTTCTTTGAATCCGCCCGAAGCATTTGAATCCTACTCCGTAACTCCACGTGCAGGTCACGGCGATGATTCTAATGCACTCTGGGCATGCCATCGCTTTTTTTTCGCAAATGGAATTCAGGAACAGACGCGTACACAAGCAGAATGGACAGGCGCCCTCATAAAGGGTCGGGTCATTCCGTTCTATGGCAGATTTCTGACCACTTTTTCCGAGCATACACATGCATGGGCTTGTCTCGTTCTGCATCAAAAGCCCACTATTCACCAGTAATTTCAGATGATTCTCTTGCATCAAACCTTATTGCAAAAAGAGGTTAGCACTCTAGTGCAGCTATTCTTTCAAGAGAAAAAACTCTCAGATAATGCTCAAAAAATGTGTTATTTCGATTAACTACATAACATCTTTTGAATCTACAAACAAAGTCGGCCACATGAAAACAGCGCATCCGTGAGCTTAGGACCTAACAATGTAGTAGATGTATCCAAGCTAGTGTATTCGACTTCAATTAGGTCAGAATTTCAGAAGTTCAAAAAATAGAGACCAGCCAGCTCTGCTGGGGAGCTAAATAGAACAGCAGGGTTCTTTTTTTTCTAGATATATAATTTCTGATTTGACTCCTTGAATTGGTAGTTGAATCAATCTAATTATTCTGCTTCAAGCTGGTGCTGACCACGGAGTCGACCCTGATTTCTAAATTATATTCATCTTAGCAATTAAAACAATGTTAGCCGAACCGAACCAAACGTTGAATATACAAGAACATATCGCAGAGGAGAAAGAGAAATTTCGACAAAAAAAGTGGTGCGCCAGAAATAAAAGCAACTGAAGCAGGACATAGCCTGCAAACAGGCCCGCGGCTCGCTGTGCGAGTCGGTACAGAAAATGATATGAACTAATTACCTATTTCAATAGTCGTTGTTATTCAACGTACTGGATGTACGCATCAGTACAGAACCAGATTTTTACTCGACCACTATTTTTCGCCACATATGTAATCCAGATCTTAGGCAGCAATCATTACTTCCCTTTATCGGATCACGCCCAATACGTAAGGGTTTTGGCGACAGCAAGACTTATTCCTCGAGAAGTGGACCTGCAGAAAATCCAGAAAACTAGTGGTGTTCGCGGTGTTTTCTCAGACACCGGAGGCTCAGGTTCGGCTTGATCAGCATGACCAAATTTATCTTCCTGGGATTCTGCATTAATGTTATTGAAATCGAATTTGACAGGTTACCTAGCTGGATTTAGCCAATCTGGCAGAACTCTTCGGGATTGAAATGGACTCTGATTGAAGGACATGACGTATCCTTAAGATTCTCTGGCAGAATAAATCTCGATACCCAAATAGGGTCATGTTTCACGAACCGGAATCAAGGTTCAGCAGCCTCTAAGCAAGTTCTGCACGAGGATTGCTGCGTCCGAGCGTGGCGACGTCGCTACAGTGCTGTTCAGGCTGATTTGCAGCGTTTTCCCGCGCGCAAATCGATTTCCAAACAATCAGAAGCAATTTTATTCTGCCCTTTCTGTGTCCGAACTACATGATAGTGTTGTGACTTCGTCGTGCATGCTTCACGAGCGACGACGAGATGACGAAGCCCCGGCGTTCATTCAAGCCTTGCGCCGACGGCGTTCTCCTCCAGCCGAAACAGCCCCAGAAGAGCTGGGGAAGGCCTGCACGGCCCGGTTGGACACCCGTGGGTCGCCGAGGTACGGCGAGCGCTGCCTGTTGGCCTCTGAATGGGTTCATATGCGCCAAAAGGAGGAGCGCCATTTACGGGATTTACATAAACACGACACGCACTATTAGCTAGCACACGCACGTTTGCCTCTATTATTACACATCATTGATATCTCGCATACGACAGTCGCACTTCATGACCCGCTCAGGCCTAGTGCAAGATTCCTGGAGCGGGGGATCATCACCACGAGGCTAATTCGAAGTTCTTGATAACTCACACTTTAAAAACTTAATCGTTATTGGTGTCTTCTCGAAATTTCCAAGGTTAACCTAGGTTGCTTCGGAAATAGTATTATTCTATTTTATCTACCACTATCTTCTTTCAGCGTCTCTTATTTTATAAGCCTTGAATCTGGGCCATCACTTCCGATGGGAAATACAGCAGCCGGTAGATGCAGCTGCATTTTCCTCTGCTTTGTGGTACAGTTCAGCGCACGGCTAGCACTTAGAGTGGCTCATTTCTTTTCCATTATGAATCGAAGCTCGCTCTTGTCACAGTCTTGTTCTCATTTACTGATTTATTTATTTGTTCATTCATAGCAAGTGATGTGCTTTGAACGAATAGCTCAGAAAAGCGTCGAGCTCATGTAAACAAACGTGTGGTCATGTACAGGAATAAGAACAAGTTCAAATAGAGTATGTTATTTTTATTTTATTTATTATTACATACTCATGCTGACGGACGTAGAACCAGGCACGTGCACGGAACATCAGTGTTAGAACATTCGTGATACAATTGGAAAAATTGGAAAAAAAAGAAAAACGGTGATGGAACTTTGCTAACTATCTCAAGTAGATAAGAAACGGTTAATCATGTTCCTGAATGAACGAACGCTAATTGGTATCCCTTGCCTTGTACTTATTTTAGCATACTCAGAACCTGCTTTGTTGGAAAAGAAGCTAAATATTAGATTACTTCTGGCTCTAAGAATGACTTGTTTGTCGTTATTTCGGTGATGGATTTCCGTCTGACACAGAAGGAGTCTGGTTCTAGACCACATCTCCCGGAAATCACTTTTTGGAACATGATGAGGTCAAACTTTTTTCTCCTTATAGTAAGAGCTATGTTTCATTAAAGTACACTCCCGAATAGTCACGAATCAAGCAGTGATATTGGAGTGAACAGATGTGCTGCGATCTACCAAGTGATCAGAGGCAGGTTCCATATCTCAAGAATCCCCTCGAGTTGGTAGTTCTCTCGGAGCTGCAGCAAGGCTGAGGAATAGGTGGATCGGTGAGGTCTGTGATGTGAGAAATGCAGACGCTACCTTGAGCGGATTTCATTTGGGCCCTCAACCTCTCACCAACCGCATTTCGGGCAAATCGACTGTCGAGGCATCTTCAGCACACCTGCATAGCATAAAGGACCTACTCTTCTCTGTCGCCTCGAATCTTGCTCCGTTTCTGTAGTGTTTTGTGGTCAACCAGAGTTGATTTTGTCCCGCTGCTCCGCGTTGTGCAGTGAACAGGATGAGTTTGCAGTTTTTCAGCCCTACATTTATTTCAGAACGTCACGGTCCGACTGATCCACGAAATCAGATTGATTCCATGTCGGTTAGGCGCCCGCTCCCACACTATACAATCGCGAAACTGCCGCAGCCGCAAACTGCTTTCGTAATTTCGTACATGAATGTATTGCTATTCGCCTGTGCTGGACACGTAACCGCCTGCGGGCGAACTTTGCCAGCCCCGGCTCGGCTGCAATCACCGACAGTACTGTCGCCAGACGAAGGCGGCGTTGGTTCGTAGACGCAGATCAGCGTGCGCCAGCTGCTCGGAGCGGAATTCGTACGGTGCGTGTTTCCGCGGTGATTCGCTCCGCGTCCCCGTCATGCACAACGAACCCGCCGCACACTTACTCACCACGGCGTCTTTTTGTTGTATGTGTTTCTTGCCATTTCACGCTATACAACCGCGAAACTTCCAGAAGACCTCGGGCGCCGACGCGGCGACGACGACGACGACGGCGAAGTCCCCGCCTGGCCGCCGAGGGGGTGGTGCCGCCGGCCGGCGTGGATGTGCGTCTTTTGTGCTGACGTAGTGAATAATTCTCGATGAGCTGCTGTATGTACGTGTTAGGCGATACGCCATTAGGGGTGAAGCACTAATCAAAGCACACACGCGCGTCTTCATAACGAACACCACCGCGTCGAGTTAGGGCACCCTGCCCGACCCACCGCGCCCCTCCCCGCGGCGCCGATCCCCCCGTTGCCGCTGGCGAGCTGAGCGCGAGACCCCCTACCGCACCTCACCGCGGCGGTGCTTTGCGAGGTGTGTTTGAGTGGTGTTTGAATCCTGACTATCGAAGGGCTAGTCCCAGCTGATCTGCGAGCATGAGGGATAATTAGGCCATTACTTTCCTGGTCAGGTTGCCCCACACTGCTTCCAAAAATGTACCTCGTTGGGAAACCACTACACTCTTCCTCCCTCAAGTATTCTTTTGATTCTTCTGCCCTTCCATCGGGTTTACCACAGTTTACTTCTCCGTTTCACGCAGTTCATCTGCTCATGCTCTGAGTCTTTCTTTACCGCGGATATTGAACTCTTCCACCGTCCTAACTTCTCACGAGTTGATCATGCATATTTTTCTCAATTCCGGCGTTTTTCTTCATACTTTTCATCATTCACTTCTGTTCACCTTAATCCAATTGAGCATGCACTTAACCCGGTTGCTGTAAGTGTCAGTCCCTCATTTTGCTGGACTCAACAAGAAAATTCGAGGGAAATCTTCCATGTTGTTTGTTTTCTGAAAGTGAAATGTAAAGAGCATATAATCTTGCACTGTTTTTTTTTGTAATTTTTCCTTCGTCGCATGGATCATCCCTGGTGCCTCCTCTTTCATAGAAGAAGTCCTCCTCTGGCTTTTCAAAACAAAAAAAATTATTTTGCTTAGTGATAGAAGTACATATCTGAATAATAACATTATAAACGCAAAGGCTTTTGGTGAGGGTGGGTTTCGGTTTATCAAACGAGGTCGAACTTGACTCTGGAAATGTATTCCGCCAGTTTACTCTTGCACACCCTACATTCCAGTTTTTTTCTTATAGATTTGAATGAATTTAAGTAGTTCTGAACAAGATTGGACTGATAATCCAGAACGAACTTTTTAACTAACCTCTATTAGTTTTACCTAGATATTTTTGGTTGAGTAAATCTCGTAAGTCAAATGTGATTATATTTGACAAACCGGAATACAGGCTTAGTTTAAGTCCTGATGTTGTTAAAAGTAGAATAGTTCTATCTACTAAGTTTCATGTCCAAGCTTTTCTCAGGAGTTCCTATCCAAGTTTATAAAACTCGGATGTTTTGTTTCTGAACTCTTATTCAATGTGAGTTCTTCCTTTTCTTGAGAGTGTCCCTTCTCCGAGTTTTCCTCGCATTCATTTCACGCACTGCTTCCTTTTCATCACTCTGACGCCATTTCAGGATGAGCCGACGGTAACCGCGCAGTTCAGAGTCGAGCAGCACGGATGACCGACGCAGCGGGACAGCATGTTCTGGTGAGCCGTTGTGTTGCTGTACTAGTTGCCCCGGGGGCTGGCGCTCACCTCTCGGCGGTGGCCCGGATGGGCAGCGACTGGTTGTGCTGTATGTGCTCATTGCGTATGCGCGTCCGGGGAGAGTTGATCCCCGAAGCGGTCAGAAAACTCGTTCGCCTCGCCGCTATCAGCGCTGATGCCACCTCCACCCCCCATCGTCCGGCCGTTTCCGCACTTTCTGTGCTCTCAACCAGTAGTTGGCGTCACTCAACCGGTTACTCGTGAGCTCTGCGGCTGCGTTTACCCTTTTCAGAGATTCCGTTACACCCTACGGTTTTCTTAAATAGAGAAAGCCTTACTAGTGTGTTTCTTCTATATCAAATGCGTTGTCATTCAGGTGATCGTAGTCCCAGCCAGCGTGAATCAGCTTCCATGTACATGGCACTTCTCCGAACGCGGAGAGATCGCCGTACAGCCGCAAGGGGCGCTCATTTGTAGGGGGTTTCCCTGTAGTGGGAAGATAACCCTCATTCCTGACCACTGATTTTATCTCTGGAGGGTGCGTGACAAGCAAAAATAGAGCCAACCACACTAGGGGAAGGTTAAGTGGGAGCAATGGCGCTGAATTCCAAAGCTTCCTTTATTTTATAAACTAGCTAATTGCATCTTCGTAGTTAGCAACTTTAATGGATAATTATTTGCTTATCAAATCCTTCATTCGCTCAAGAACGTACAATCTATCTGAAAAGCTACAATATGCGACTACTTATGCCCAAATTTGCAATTTTTACACTAAAGGGCAAGCATTTAGGTTTTGCCTTGCTATCTCGCCGAGCACCGCATTCATCAACATTTTAATTTCTTCTGTATCTCCTCTTCTTTTGTTTCTCCTCGACTATCGTTACCTGTGAAAAATACTAGATTGCGTCTCCTGCGCATTTTCGGTTGTTTTTCACCCATATTTTTCTATACTCCTTCTTCATTCCTCCCAATTTGTACAGGTTATGCTCCCAATTTCCGCCTTTTTTGACATCTTAATTCTCATCCCTACTTATCACTTGAAAATCACCTATACCAGGCCGCATTGTCAGAAGGAGAAAATCTTACTCTCTCCCATCGTTTACAAATAGGACAATCTACACCGTGCCTCACAACTTTCCGACGAGTACCATACGATAGAGAGAAGCTACAGAACACTTGTCATCACCCGATGGTTTTGTACTCGGCGTCAGACGGACGATGGCCTCGCCACAAGCCAGACGCTGGTCCACTCATTTTTTGCGCTGTCCTCCTCGCCGCAGCTGCTTCCGGCCCTACCAGAACAAGATCCTCTCGTAGTTCATAGCCGGCACAACTCGGTCGCACAAGACGACGCAACGCAAACATTCCTGCGGCTATTTTTATCGCCAACACCGCACCGCCTGGACGAGGTGTATGTTTGAGGAATTTTGGCACACTCGAAGGGCCAGTCGCGGGCGAGCCGGAACCGCCACGGGGGAACTGCCCGCGGGTGTTAGGGGTTCTGATCGAAGAACGACCTGATCCGAGCAGGCGCAGGTCTTTCAGGAGTTCTGTAGGTGGCGTTGGTGTTCTCAGTTCTTTTGTGATTAACCTTATTTTCTTGAAAAGCTTTAAGCGACTGCTCTTTCCTTTCCACCCAAGGGAAGCCTGAATCTGAATTTGGCCTAGGTGCTAAAATATCCGCATTTCCGCTCCGATTATTTCCTCCGTCGATAGGGTGGGCTGCAGCTTCTACTGCAGTGGTCCAATCACCCATTGCCACGAAAGGAGTAGGAAACACTGAGAGTACAGGTCTATCATCTGGGTGGAGTTGTATTCTATGCTCCTGTGATGGCGTGAATCATCTGATTCCCCTGGAGCGTTACACTACCTTGATCTCGTTCGCTTTTCCCGCAAGCCTCTCTATATGTGTAGCTGCCCAGAACGGATGACCAGTCGGCAATACAAACAACAGCTATTTGAAGCGATGATGCTGAGATCGGCCATGTGAGCCAACATTTACGCATCGATTCCACACAACCACGTAGTTAAAAATAGCAGCGCATTGTCCATGCGAATGCTGAATTCTGTACGGATGATGACCGCGGCGGCCGCCGACTGCTGGCGACGGACGACCGCACCGGCTGCCCAAACACGCTGGTCCCCTCCCTCAGCCTAGCCGCTCACATGCGCTTCAAGTGCGGCCGTCCGTCGTCGCTCGCAGTGACCCCGATGCAACTAACCATCCTGTTTCGTCGGCGGCTCGAAATAACTATGAGCTGGCCCGAAAAAGCCGTGAGGACCGGTTTGGTGCCGCCGGGCCGCCGCGGACGAACTGCACACGAAAACCGCCTAGCCACTTGCCGATGACAGCTTAGCCCCGCCTCGAAATGCGTGCGGCGACCCAGTTCACACTAGCCGCTTACTGACTGGTTACCATTAGCCCCGGCCGGGCCGGGACCAGTTCGAAGATCCTGCTTCTTTCGGCCAGCATCGGCTTGTCGGAGTGTACTCGCACGGCTACCACTATACTGAAGGGTTCGCCGGTAGCGATTACATCAAACAGTAACAGTTGGGTGGACAATGGAACTGGGGGGGGGGTTGTAATATACCCAGAACCAAAGTTGAAAAGATTAAGTAATAGCAGTATCAGTAAGGAGTCTTTGGGAGCCGGCTCCAGTACTGGAACATTTGAAAAGAGGAAGACCTGCAGTCGTTCCTAAGTTCTCATCAGGATCATACTGGTCCTATTTTTTCCGAACATTCAAATTTTTTTGGGATTTTGGATCGAACATTCGGGATCAAATAAGTCCGACCCCGCTGCCGCTCCATTTCTGATAAAGAATAGTTATCTAAGGATTTTCTGAAGGCTGCATGTTTCTGGACTCATCTCATGATGTTGACGTCGATATCTGTCGTCCATAAAGTTGCGTCTCATACCAGCCGTGTACTCGTTTTCCAGTGTTTTGGAAGTAACCACACATAGTATCGATAAACCCGTCTACTCTACAATTTTCCCACTGTCCACTAGTGAGAAATCGGCTAGGTGATCTTGAGCTTTTGAGGTATGGGACCCTCCCTAGGAGTTCCTTTCTCCTGAGCTTCTTCGGAGTAGAGGCAAAGCCTCCAATGTTGAGATGAGAGTTCAAATTTTCTGCTCCATGCCTATTTTGGTGTCGAATCCTCCTAATTATCTGTTTTGATTAACTCATCGACCAGCTATCCTTCCAGAACATTCCCAGCTTTACCCCTCCCAAGCGGCCGCGTGCCCGTTAGGAATTCTACGGCGTAGAGAAACGTGTCCGCTCCTCTTCCTGGCTGGCTAGGCCTCCTTGAAATTCCACTTGACTGCTTGGAGTCGCAGCTTTGCTCTCATTAGCCATCCCTAGGATTCAATTTTCCCGCCATGCAACCACAAAGCGACGAACCCTCAGAAGATAACGTGATTTCGTCTGTTGACGACGTCTACCACAACGATGCTCACCTAACCACCCAAAACACGAGTCGCGCTTACTGTAGCCGCTCATTCGCGACACCAGCGGCGTCCGGCACGGGCGCCTGGATCCTTGGAACTGCTGCCACTGTAAATATTATATTTGTCCGTTGATTTCATTGAACATCTGCAGTCCACTAGCAGTTCATTCCACCTTCTCCCGATTATATGGTCATTCACTTCTCTCCTTTGTGGTCATCGATCAGATCATTTTAATTTTCCGTAAACTGTCCACAAATTGACACCAAACGGCTGTTCGATCAAGTTCTCAATTTGTTGCAGTTGTTCTGGAACACTTTTCTTGTTTCTTGTTAGATGCATGAGGAATTTCTTCTTTTTTCTTACCGAAAATGTCTTGAAACTGCTCTCCTCTGTCAGAACAGTCCCTATAACATCACATGGGACATGACACCTTTTGAGGATTTGTCACTCCCCAGGAGGGCGATCTGAGAGCCCGCCATAGTCAGGACCATCATGTCTATGCATTTTTTCATGTATTTTTATGCTCAGCTTGTGTATCTGAATGGATAATTAAGTAAATATGATTAATTTGAACTTTTCTTACTTTAAAATCACTTCACCAAGAAGTGGTGGCTTACTTTTACAACGGAATGGCCTATCAGAGCTCTCCCTTGCACCATACAATGACCTTTGGGACATGTTAGCATTTCCCGGTTAAGGGTCAGTCCCTGTTATGTCAAGCTGAAGAGACAGATCTCATCTGAGACGTAGCTCGTATTCTCTCTCTCGCGCCTCTCTCCCACGCCCTCCCGTTTTGCAGTTCAAGTTTATGCTTCGTCCAGATAGCTTGTTTGGATCAGATCTCCATACGCCCCCCACCACGCATCACCCCCGAAACCTTTGTTGTGCTCTGGCCACTGACCTCCCCGTATGTGTTGTCTCCTCAGGGCTTCTTCCTCGGTCCATGGCGGCGACGAAATCCGCTTGCAATCTGTTTAAACGCGGCCATGTTAGCCGGCTGTTGCTGACCAGTCGGCGGGCGGGTTAAAGTGCACGCGGGATCCGGCTGGAGGACCGGTTTCCCGCACTCGCCTGCCGCCCCACCGAACCTAGGCCCGTCCAGCCACCCCGGAAAGGTGTGATACCATCGCGAGAACACGGAAATCACTTCAAATCGGCCTGCGACGAGAAAAAAGGACGATCTTTCCCACATAATCGCTCTCTGTAGCTCTCTGGGATGCCCTGTTGGGCTTAAACTTCCCGCGTGGGCAGCTGGTTCATGGAATTCTTCGGCGGTCGCAGCTTCGACCAGGCTGGGAATTCGTACTATTCCAGTGCGATGCGCGTTTCAGAATCGCTACGATAACAAGGCAAACATTGGACGCTGTGCACGGCCACTATTTTTGGCATATCGTCATTCATTCAGTACTCGTCGTATTCGAAACGAAGACGAGTCGCCACAAGTCGCGAAAATGAGCAGAATTTGCTGTTCTCTCAAATGCTTTCACCTCTTCAAGTTACTCTATTCCTTGCTCCAAGTCTTCCCTTTTCCCATCTCCAACGAGAAGGTGTTTGCTTTTTCTTTGCCATGTCTCATAGCTACTCCTGCTTCCGTTTTTGTCATCTCTTCAGTGAAATCTGCCTCATCGTATAATCGTGTTCGTAGTACGGATGCCTTTGGTCACATTTAGTGATTCAGACACGTCCGAAGCTCGCTGCACATCGTCACGACACGCTATGGTGAGATTCCTTGTGTACACTCCTTCCATTTGGGATGTGATGACGCTTTGCATCCTTGCTTTATTTGTAGTTTTGCTTGTAGTAGCCTTTTTTCATATTAGCATACAGTATAGATTATGGACCTTACATTATCTACGGATGTTTGGACTGTTCTTCAAAAGTGCCTAGGACAGACCACCCATCCATTCTACATTCCGGGGAAAACTGAACGTTTCGTTAAATTTAACCTTACGAGCCTTAACAAAGAACTTCGCGTCCACTTTCCACTGTCCCTCTATCAACCCGAAGTCTCCGCACAGGTCGTAAACCTTGGAGCGCGTCTCATTTTTTCCAGCACCCGCTGCTCTTTTTTGAACTTAGCCGGCGTTTCTTCTTCGTCGTTTTTTCTGGGTCACCTAATGCCAGCCACCCCGGCCGTTTGCGTCCATCGTGGACAATGTGTCCCCGTGGAACACGTTTGGGTGGCGACAATTTTTTCGCGTCATTCTTTGTGAAACCCGCTCCTCTTATTGGTACATTCGTTGCCGGCCATTGGCCGAGTCGCCGCAAGGGTCGCTCGCTGCTACTGCTGCTGCTGCTGCACTTTGCTTTGTACAGTTTTGTTGTCCACCACCGCTACCAGCCAGGGCTGTGTACGCCCGACCCTACGTTACAAAAAGCGAGTGACAAGTTTGTTGTTATTATACTGCTATGTGTGCTCACACTACTGGTTCCCGTGTGGCGATCGTACCCGCTTGCCCGTGCGGCGGCCGGCCACCTGCTTAGCCTCCGGGGCTGTAGCGAGGCGTCTCCCCCGCCCGTGGTGGTCAGAGAGCGACCAGTGCTGGGGCCATCCCGCGGCTCATCTGATTTTTGCGGCCGATTCATGCTACGCGACAAGCAAACACCTTGTGGGCATCGCATTGTTTGTCCTCCATGTTCCACCGCGCTTCTACACTCCCCTCGCCCTCGCTCGCCTCCATCGCGTTGCATCCTCGCTTTGCTGTATCTAATTCTTCACAGCTGATCCGCTTTTTTTCGCTCTAATTTGTCTTTATCCTACATTTAGAGCCAAATAATTTATTATATGTGTTCTGAGTAAAATATTCGATATCGGTTCATTTGGAACTTTGAGGGTTAGAAAAAGATAGCGGAATACAAGGGATGTTGGATTCCCATTCCTGCAGTCCCCAAATTTGGAAACTAGTTCCTATGTTGTTAACTAAATAATTTAGATTATTCAGTTTTTATTAGGCCCTGAGTATATGTTATACTCCAATGTCGTTTAGCAATCTATAAAGTGGGATGAACTTCTTGCTTTCTTATACTTTATCATTGGCATATGCAGGGTGTAAAGAGCACGAAAGCGAGCCTAGGATGAAACTTACGGATCAGCAGATCGCGCACATTGTGGCCAACTGTATAAGTAGCTTCAAATCCTGAAAAGAAACCAAATCTGAACCTTTTAGAGATTTTATGTAAAATTTTATTCTTTATTCCCTTTTATATAACAGTGGCGATAATTTGGATTTTTTGGATCGCTTCAGACTAAGATATTCAAATTTAAAGTGAAATATAACGAAACCAACTTGTCCGGGAACATAAACCGCACCCTGTAGTCCTAGCCGCCCCTCATAACCAACTCCAGTCCACCGCCAATCCTGGATTACTCCTTTTCATAATGAAGTCCACCTGAAAATCCGACAGTGAAGAGAACTTGCTGTCATTACTCCGCTCACATTTTTCTATTTAATCAGCTTAACAAATTAGTGGTTCGTTTTGCTGGTAACGTGACCGACAGCGTGGGAGTTTTCCGGTTGTACAGCTGAAGTTGTGGCTATCCTTCTTCAAAGCGCAACTATCGTCGTTGTATGCATGCAATATCAGCGCAACCCCCTACACTCTGCACTGGTTGCCATTTATCCTTTCGCGATCAATTTGGATACACACGCTGAAATCGAAGTGCGACGAAAACAAATGTAACCTGCTTTGGTCGAAAAAAGGACTTCAAATCCGTGCGCAGGTCCATAACAGGCGCTACTCTCAGGAACTTAGAGTTGTAACATTTCACCTTGCCCTTCCTTTGGAATTTTTTTTTCCGAAATGCAGTGCTTTGTCTTCCCAGCAACGGTCTCCCGTAAGCACTCGAATTTCTCCGGATCCCCGCATACCGCAGCACACCGACGCCCTGAATGGGCTGCTCGCCAGAGGTCAAACACAACCCGAAAGCGATGGCGGCGGGGGGGGGGCGCTCGGCTGGGTGATGGCCACAAACGAACGGGAACAGGATTTCGCTAATAGCTCGCATCGAATCCGGCTGGCACTCTCCTACAAAGCTCCCCTGTGTGTGCGTGTGGCCTTGACACGAAACCCCAACGAGGAGGAGGCCCTCGTCGCCCGCGGAAATATCTCACCCAGGCGCAAGCTAACGGGTTTTGCGAGTGCGCTTGTATCGAAGCCGCAACGCACAAGCGCCGAGGTGTTCTCAGTTTGCACTGAAGCCGGACTTCCCGGCCTAGCCCCCCAGCGCCCCGCGTCCCGACACCCTCAGGGCAGTAGGGGCTAGCCGGTGTCCACGCGCTGTCGTCTGTTGTGTCACTGTCACAGTACGATTGCGCAGCGCAACTTAACAAACTGGTTGTCCGGGGCCCGCGGCTGACCGTCCGCCGCCGCGGGCTAATGCGCTTTCCTTGCGTAGATCAAATCGCTGTTCTCCGTTCCGCGGCGTCAAGCTGTCGCGCTATCCCTTCTCACTAGCTTTCTCGATCTCGATTCCTTCTCCTAGCTCTAAGCTGATACCGTAAAGCAATAGGCGGCACTACAGAATCTCCTTGCTAGTGTCGCTTGAATTCAGCGGTTCTACCGCGGCAGGTAGAGCTACAGTCTCGCTGGATTCCCGTTCTTCACTTAGTGCCACTCACAGCTGGTCGCTCTGGCTGAACTCATTTTCGAGTGAGACCCCCTGACTTTCCTGCATAAATTCTGTCAGTTTTCTCTGTTTGCAACTGCAGAACCGCTAAATACATGCGTTCGGGATCTGCCATGAGGTCGAGACTGCCGTATTTGGCTCATTTTACTACCAAGAATTGCCAGATTATTCTTATCATTAATTAATTACTTATTGCTATCAAAATTGCTACTAATTAATAATTATATTAAATTTAAAAAATGGGAAATTTTTCATCCATCCCCGTTTCGTTGTTGCCGTAGTTTAATTTCTAACAATTCTGTATCTTTTACTTTGTGGTTTATTATCACTGGTACTAAAGCAGCTAGGTAACCTCAATAACCCGCATCAGTTCTTTAGATACGAAAAGCACTGATCTTATTATATTATCTGAGTAACTTCTTAACTGCCGATACACTCCAAAATCAAGGTCTTTTGGGTTGTTTCTCGTGTCGCCATTCCTCAACCGGCACCAGTCCTTTCCGGAAATACTGCAGCATCCGGCAGGGGTACAGAAAACCCGCGCCGCGTTTTGATGCTGTCCACCGGACATATTGTTTGAAAATTCCTTCCGGTCGGGAATAGAACGTGGAGCTCTCTGAACCAGACCGGTCCGCCACGACTCTTTCGTGGCGTCACCCAGTGACATGTTCCCTGCTAGCAGCTCGCATGCACTTGTTCTCTGGCCAAGCGTTCTTTGTGTGTGGACAATGCAGTTGGGGGACCAGTGCTGCCTGGGGGCATTCCCATGCGGTGTACGTGGTCTATGACAAGTCCAGAACGATATCTACTTCAGACACTCGGCGACGTGCCCGCCATCGGTGTGGAGTCGAGCCGAGTGGACATCACCAGACAGTTGCCTCACCTGCCGTCGCCGTTCAACCCCGCCGTCATGGCCGCTCAGCTCGGCATGTTCAGCAACCCGCAGCTGCTCAACATGATGCAGGTACGTACCAACAACTTTTATCTTGGTCCACAACTCTCCTTACACCTCTCTATGAAACGTAGCTTCCCTGCAGAATTCAACTGTTAGAGTTCCATATAGAGATGTTTTTTACCTGTGACAATTATTGAATTTCTTTCTCTAGAAGTCTAATTTCGAATGCCTTCAAACATACTTGCGCATAGCTCTTTTCTTTCGTAATGCTTTTTCTTAAGAAGTAGACATGTTCTGAAACAGAGACTTGATTTTGTTTGTTTCACAAACAATATTCAATTCCAAAGTTAAGCCGCTAGTGACGTAACAAACCATAAAGTTTATGTTGCCATTCTTTCTCGGCGAACAGCTACAAAGCCTTTCGCAGCAACCGAGGCCCACCTTGTGGGAATGTGGGAATGTGTCATTTTTGTTATAGTTATCATTTTTTCTAACCTTCAGAAGTAAGCTAAACAGTTATAAGTGCAAGTACTGTACATAGTGTTGTAGCTATTCCAGGATTCAAAAATACTGCATTGTCTTTGGTTTACAGCTTGTTGAATAGCGACCTATCAAAAAGATGCGGCTTCGGTGCTGATTGTGATTTTAAGCTTGTAGCGCTTTTTTTAAGAAACTGCATTCTATTCCTTCGAAGGAACCATATTATGAAATGCTTTGCAGAAAAAGGAATATATATGTATATTTGTTTATTTTTATTTATTTATTCATACACAACAAGGTGCGCTAGCCAGAAGAAAGGCGTACTGCTGAGAGTAAAACAGGGGCAAATAACTAGAACAGAACAAAACACAAAAAAAAATTGACAACAGCAGTGGTGTGGGAAGGGGCTGTAAGAACTACACGAACTTTTTGGGAACAGATCACCAATGTCTTTTGCAACCAGACTCTCTAGTGGGTAACATACTGGCTAGGTTAAGAGATATGGCTATGCAATTGTACATCATGGAGCCTTTGGCATCCCCGTTTCTGAGGGAACATTACTCAAACAATCCTCAGAAAGATTGCCGCGGTCGTCGGCATTAATATGTATGTATATATCGATGGAAATGGTGAACAAATGAATACTGTTTTAATTCTATGCAAAGGTGCAGAATTCCGAGGAAGTTCTGTTTCTCTTTCACTCTCCAACTACGCTGTGTTCTTTTTTCTTCCAATACATCTGGTAGGCTATAGGTTTTAATAGGAGATGGGAAGGTTCCAAAATTCAGTTGTACTGAGTTAGTAGATGTGCTTGCATGCTACCTGTCCCTAAAGCGGGTCCTATGACAAACTGTTGGTGTTTTTCTAACTAATTTCCTCTCATTACTCTTCTACATCGAGAAATGATGAATACTACTTACTACTTTCCGCGAAGAAGCAGCAATAATGAGCTGATGTCTTGCCTCAAGATATTGCCAATTTATGGAATTTCTCGTGAATTGACTAGAATTTTGATCGAAAATCAACGGTTCTGCTGTTGCTGTTTCGTTCATTCACTTTCCAACGTCAGACAGATTCACGTTGAGAGTGCAGTCAGTTTTGGCAACACATCAAGTACAGTGGAGGAACACACCAGCTGCCCATTTCTGAACAACCCATGACGATGAAGCAAGCCTCACTTTTGCATCAGGGAAAGAGTTCATAAGACGGGTGCTCCTGGGGAGGTGACCTGAATATCTAAACGTTCTGCCAATACAGGTAGAGTTTATGACACATGCTGGCGCTGTGTGCCATACTCATGTCATCCTGAAATTCGTCCTTTTTCCTAAAATACAGCGCACTAGAGTTCAAAATCCAGCTGTTCAAACATGTGCTTCGCAGCCGATCTGACCGCTTCGATTCCCCCAAAGAAGAGGTGTGGATGTAGCGATGCACGGTTTTTTTAAAGTTATATTCTGATGAAGAACTTGTCACCGTCCCTCAATTTTGCCCTCGAAATTCTACCCTTAACACTTTCAACACTCAATGATGGAGCTCATTGGCTGCCTCCTTTGTGATATTGGTTAAGGTCTTCACCTTCAAATCTCAGAATTAATGGCTGGCTTTAAGGATTGGGCAGGTGCGCTGTGCCACAGCCTAACTGCTACCTAAGGGTTAATCCTTGATTCTTTATTTCCTTGAATGAGGACCAAAGTTATACTCTGACCACAGGTCTTCGTATTATAGTTTTTTCTCGTATCATCCTATTTTGTTCTGGATATTTTTATATTACTCTGGTTTTATTTTTAATGGTACTCTCATTGGATTCCTCGGAAAGATTTTTGCGCGGGTTGTTTTCACTCAGTGCGCGGTCACTGAATTTTCCTTATGACTTACACTTTTTTTTACGACGATAGACTTTTGCAGGCACTTCAAAAGCCAATTATTCGTCTGTTCCAATTCTCTTCTTTTTTGTCAAATTTTTTTATGCCCGAGCACCACTGAGTTAACCTACTAATAGATCAGACTGCGAATTTTTTTCAAAAAAAAAGTTGAACTAAACGAAAATTCACTAGCAATCCTCCATCTTCTGGTGTATGCCAGAATACAAGAGACTTCTCCCTCTTTTTACGCTTAATTTTTATAGTACCAAATATCTCAATAAAATTGTTAATGTTGGGAAAGATTTCATGTGGGAAAGGATGAAAAAACTCATGAGGGAGTGTCCCTTTTTGCCTTTTTCGTTCCCTTTGCCGTATATGGGTGAATACATTGAAGAAATAGGCTCTCTCTGGAACTCGTCAGTACGGAGAAGACGACCTTCCTCTGTGTAACATGAAGGTAAAAACCTCATACCTTACTCTGAAGAGGCCATGACATTTTTAAAAGGCGAAGAGTGCTTCACCTTTACTAGTGCTCGGTGTGTAGTATAGAAAAAAGCAGTACATCCCCATTATATCTCGCCGACCTTCTCTTCCACTAAGAGCACCGGAACCAGGCGTTCTCGCTCGGCTGTGGGGAGATCCCCTCACGCTGCGGGGTGTCCATTCCGCATCGAATCTGCGTCCTTAGTTTCAGTTATATATTCGCTGTCACTAAGAGCATTTTGACCTATCTGCCGCAGGGCACCATTGATCCGCTCACCAGCCGATGTTCTACCTCTCGCGAACCACCGCGCGCGTCCTCACCGCTCTCCGCGGGCCTCCCGAAGAACGCGGGCTGGAAACCTCTGCGCCGTTCGCTTTTTGACGTCTACTCGTCTTTCATTGATTCGTTCGGAATTCCATATATAGGAAAGATGGTTGCAGGAGTGTACTTGAGGCCAGTGGCACTGTTATAGATGCAGGAGTGATACTCACATGCGAGCCTCACTCCTCAAATCCGTCATCATTAGCAAGTGGGCTGCGCATAATTGATATGAAACAAGCCGTACGGGACGAGCGGTTGTAATTACCACTGCAGGAAGCGAGTCAAAGCTTTTCCGTTGTACGAAGTCGACAATTCGCCGCAACTCGATCGTTTTTCGTCCCAGTGTGGTTATTTATTAGTTATTCAATATGAATGCTTATGGTTCTTCCCAAAAGGAGCACATTCGCTGCAACATAGCTCTTTAAGATTCGTTTATAAATACACATAAGTGGTTCCGTAGAATCCGCTTTTCCTTACGGCTCAAGATCAGGAAAGTGCGTAGCAAAATTTGGATTTTTGTAGGTCGTGAACTTCCCAGAATTCCGGTAAATCATAGGTCGTGACTGGAGATTTTTATTATATTTTATTATTTTGTTCCTTGCACTCAAGTGCTGCTCCTTAACAAACAAAATGAATGCGGCAGGCCAGCTTGGCTGTCCAGGTTATCCACTTGGTGAAGGTTGAAAAACAGAGATATGTTAGTGCTTAGAGACCAGTACGCTAATATTCATGCAGCCTTTAGCAGCGAGTAGTCTAGGGACAAATTCTGAGAACCATTGACAACATCTAGAGCATTTCAAGTCATTTTGTACCAGAGCCAAGTTGAAACCGTGCAAAGACGTCTACTGCAGAACAACTTGTCGTCCAACTTTGTTGAGCGATTAGTCTCGTTCTGAGAGAATTATTCACCCATGCGATAAATATAGAAAAGTCCTTGAGGGGTAGGATCCATGAACACATAACCCAGCAAGAACAGGTTAGCAAACCAACTTTCACATCTTGCATCTTCTAACACTACATGGTGTATAGGAGAAACGTTTACTGTGAGCAAAACTATGCTAATGTGCACATAACATTGCCTGTAACACGGTGAAACTGTGCACATCGCACATTAATCACAAGTTCTGGGCACATTCCATCTCTGTCGTCATTGATAGTCCATTCACGAAACATGTGTCATTTTTTCGTTAATCGTAAGTTGCGGAAAAGTCAAAAAGTCGCCATGAGTCGTGCTTTATCATACACCTCCATCCATCCCATGCTGGAACCCCGCGTAGGTGAACCTATAAATTGAAACTGTTTTCTTTTTTGAAATATTTCATGGTTCCAACTGCATGCGTACCATTTCATACATACCAACCCGCAAGGAAGGGCACGATTCGCTCTACAAGTACATTACCATATCTAGATTCTTCACCACATCTAAGGGAAACTACAGAACATTGAAATCACAAAATAGTTAAAAAACGATGGTATCTTGTGAAATATTAAATAGAGATCGTGCATGATTGGATTTAACCACAAAATCTGGTACTGGTAAAAAAGAGTTGTTGTGCCACCACTGTAGCAGTAATCGGAATTAAGTTTTTTCCTTTACACTGTAGCAAGTTTGGGTTGAAGTGAACCCTCATGTGCTCTCTATTTAATAATGTTAAGTAGATAGTAAAACAAGTTAACGGGATGAATGTGGATTTGTCATGAATTAGCTGCTACTAGAATCACTTTGTAATTGGGTTACTTTTTTCACGACGCTACAATCATTCTAAATTCGCTCCACTACTTTTATCTAGTGAATAGCGTGACGAAACTATTGATGGGTAATATGTACTAATGATATTAAATAAACAAGTTAATATATTAGTTAAATTTGTGTTTGTATCGTTTGGATATTGTTGAAACGCTATGAATATCTCGGACGTTTTGGACCGCTACTCTATTGCTGTCATTCCTTCGTGGGAGCCTTCTCGGGTAACCTGCGACCTCAGTTGGTAGGCCATTCGACCATCGCCCAAGAGCCCCCAAGACCTCCTCTGAACATCGCCTGTCCTTGCCATTCACTTCGATGACCTCAAGTTGAGTATTGAAATGTTAGGCGTGCGGGGCTGATCAATTAACGCGACCTCCAGCCGCGGACCTCCGCCACGGGTCATCCTCGGGTCATCCTCGGTGATCTAGATTCCGTGGTCGCGTGCGACCTTCAATTCCATTGCGCCGTGACCCCACCACCACCCCTACCGACCAACCGTTGTCCAGCTACCGTGGAGCAGTGTCCAGCACCAGCCAGGTTCCCCTCCAACCCAGACAGGACCGCCACCCTCGTAGTTCTCAAGATCGGTTATCCTGTAGAAACCCTATCTTGACCATAGACGGCTTTGCGAAAAAGCGTTCGTAACACGCTTGTCTGTCATATCAGCTGTGATTTCAGTGAGATGTGACATCATTTCCGCTGCGTTCGCTGCTCTGGAATGCAGTAACCCCTTTAATTGGGTGTTGTCTGTTACCCACTTTACATCCAGAAGCTACTTTAGTTTACCATTAAATGGTTTTTTTTATCCAAAGAGATTCGCAAACTGTAACTTACATAGTGCCATATGCGGCCACAAAAATGTTAAGAACATGGAAGAGAATTCTTTGTCCTAAATTTTCAACTTATTTTGTTCGGTGTGCACTGCTTCTGTTAAATGAGGCAACGCGTCAGCATGAGGCAAAAGAAAGGGTGGAGGGCCTCATAAAAGTGGAGCATTCCTAAAAGGGATCTAATTATAGGAAACTTTGATTACGTAATCACTTAACCCTTAAAATATTTAAATAGTGTGCGATGCTCAATGTGGGCCTTTTATTGATTCTCAGCCCTGGTAAAAGTTAAATTTCTGGAAGGAAGCCGGGACGTCCTCTTCACTTCCTTCATCATACTGACTTCAATCAATTTTTAAATGTTCCATGCTTCATTGTTTCACTTGCAGATAATTCTTGATTACTTAATTTGGTCATTAGTGGTTATTCATATCTATGCTTTTCCAGGCTGCAGCCGCCCGCAACCACCTGCTTCAGAGCCACGGTGGCGTGCCGGCCGTGATGCCGAACCTGCTGCAGCACATCTCGGCCCTACGAAACGCTCAGGTCAGCTTTATCTCCTCGCCTGCCGTCTCCTCCTGTCTCCAATTCTACTTTTGCTCTCTGATCCTATATCTCTCACCTTTTGCACTGCATAAAAGACGGCCAAGTATATACTATCCTTTCCCTCTTTTGTTCTGCAGCAGATGTTTGGATACTGTGGTAAACTAATCAAGAAGATGACATTTTCCTTATCCATTAATTAATTTCGGGTTTAACTGAGACCAGGTCACGGAATACACCGTTTTTTTTAATTATCCAATTCAATAAATAAGTGCATACGTAATCACACATAAATAGAACAAATGCATAGGCTACCCGATGCACTCGGTTAGAATCCAACAAATGCGAAGGTTAACACCAATCCAACTTAACCCAGTGATTCCTGCTACGCGACATAGATCATCCTCCTAGACCCAAAAGGAAAATGAAATCAATTGTCGATAAAGAAAGGGTCTCAGCTATCGCACAAGTAATTCAGCCAGGCTGGAAATTTTGCGGCTCTCGTTTGCTTGCGAAAATATACAGCACCTAGGTCATTAGCATTTCTGATCCATGCTCAGTTTCTAGACATGATTGTGATAGGGTGGATTTGCACTACTAAATGTGAAGATTTTCAAGGCCCGGATGCATCATTGGAAGGGTGGGTAATCTCATCGCGTAGATATAATTGCCCATGAATAGCAGCTGGGTATAGGTAACGCCACGTGTGGGTAAACACCTTGATCGGTAACAGGTAGAGAAATAAATTGACAAGTTCACCGCGGCTAATCTCAATGAAGCGTCCGTGCTCAAAGATGCGAGTTTCCACCATAAGATCACTTAGTTATGTTCATGGGCAGCAGCTGGGTTTCGGTAACATGTGGGTAAACATGTTGACATGAGTAACAGGTAAAGGGTAAATTTAGGTACGTTAACACGTCTACCACGGGTAGTCTCAATGATGCATCCGTGTCCAAAAATGTGATTTTCTGTCATAAGATTATTAAGTTCATCGAATCCATGACCTCTTCCGAACAGAAGGCTGCAAAATTTGCAGTCAGGCTAGGTTCGCAGTTTTTGTTTCGGTGGTCAAGTTTCCTTTGGATTTTACTCCGGTTTAATTTTAAACGAACTGTCTTGTTACAGCGTATTGAATAAATAAATAAATCAATAAGAAAATGTCGAGAAAGGAATGGACGGTTGCACACAACCTGCCTGAATATGCAACCCTTCTGAATCTCAGCTACGTATCTGTCATGCGATTCCTCATTATTCCTTGCACCTCTTCCGTTTTGTATTTGTATATGAACTTGTGTACATAGGAATTACATGGCAGGGTGTGAGATGTCGAAGAGAGGTAGCATTTCCTCTTGATACAGTCTGCTTCTCAAAAGTTTAAATTGAGATTGACACTCAATTTTACCCTCACTTCCAACTGCGAGGTTTTCTTTGAAAAGAGTATGTAGCTCCCATTATTTATTGAAAAGGAGAAGTTCTCAAATTTCAAACGAGCTTTTGTTCTATTTCTGGGTGGAGGGAGGATGCCTGGTTTTTAAGGGATAAATAATAAATAAAAAGCTGCGTGATTTTATTTTTTACACGATTATTTACAATTTCGGTTCAACTTTTTGGACAGGGATTCCTGAAACGATAACAAACCAAACCTTTGACGGTTGGCGGTTATCGTATAGACTACGTAACGCTCAGGGGCGAAAGCTGGTTTGCTAGCCTGGTTTCGTTCATGAATCCTAGTTGCCCTGGAAGTCTACTTTTCGTTACAGCAATTTCAAGCTCAGGTTTTTATTAGCGATTTTTTACATGCTTGTCTACTCAATTGTTCATTTGCTTGTTCACCTACTTACTTGCTCCTCTATTCATTCATTCATTCATTCATTCATTCATTCATTCATTCATTCATTCATTCATTCATTCATTCATTCATTCATTCATTCATTCATTCATTTTTTATGAATTATGTTGATTACTTATGCCTTTTTATTGTATACCATGAAGAGCGACGAGGGAAGAGCTGAAACTCCAATACGCGCTCTAAAGATGTAACCCTTCACTTGAGAACTAAACATCTAATTTAGTTCAGTTGAAAAAAAGCTTATGAGTAAGAGGTAAATTGTAGACAATGTTGTAGTTAAGAGATGGATAGACATAGTTGAGAAATAAATAAAAAAGTAAAAATATAGCTGGGTGAGGTAAA
The DNA here is from genome assembly GCA_037903475.1 of Ancylostoma caninum. NCBI lineage: Eukaryota > Metazoa > Nematoda > Chromadorea > Rhabditida > Ancylostomatidae > Ancylostoma > Ancylostoma caninum. The sequence continues at coordinate 270,325 of JBAJFG010000037.1, read as the reverse complement.
GCTTCTCAATATTCTGTTGCCAAGTGTTGTTTTCCCTTCTTTTCAAGGAGCTTCAGACTGTTGAAAGTTATTGAATTATGCTGGATGAAAATTATTTAAAAAAAAAAGAATATCGACTGAAAATATGAAAACAAGTAGGATATCATATTTTCTCTTCTCCTTGTTAAGGAAAGGAGCGTTAACTCCTTTAAACCACTTTGACCCAAAACCTCCATTTCACGAATGCATCCTTCACTCTCAAATCCTGAAGTGAACGATGATCTTCAGATTTTGCTCTCTCCTCGCTTGGACGTCGCGTTGGAACCGTTGACACGAGCGCGATGTTCTCCTGGCGACTGCAGGGGAACGCGATAAGCGGCCGCGGCTAGCTGACTGACAGACGGGCGCCGATGTGTCATCAAGGAAGAAGCTGGCTAAGGTCATGAGCGCGGGAGATCCGCGAGCTGGCCGACGTTAGCCCCGCTGGACCGGTTCTCGTAAGCGCCCCGCAGCCGGGCCGCGCTTAGACCTGACCGCGCATCCCGCTTACATCCACGCGCTGACAAGCTTCGAGACGGCTAGTGTTCTCAAGAGTTGCGGGCCCGCTTCAGGGTCCGCGGGCCCTTTCGAGCGCGGGGTTTAGCACCAGGGGAGGCCTCTTGATTCGAGGGTCTTGCAGAACGTGCCGTTTGTCGCCAGTCGGCTGGTCGTAAGGTGAGCAGGTGGCGGACGGGAAGGTCGCGTGTGCGCTTGAAACCAGTTCTGGCTGGCCGCCTGCCAAGTGGAGCCATCGAAGTCACGCCGCCTTCTGCTCTCCGTAGCTGGTTGGATCCCTGCACTCATGCGTGGAGAACGATTTCATAGGTCAGAGTAGCACAGGGAAGTGCAAACCCTTGAGGTTTAAACACAGAACAGTGGAATGGGGCTGAACTGTTATTTAATCAAGACGTGTAACCGACAAAAAATGCTGGGGCGACCTTGCCTTGCCACCTGTGATGTAGTCAGTGGCGAGAGGGGTGTGTTTTCGAGAGACTCAGAGTCAGACCAGCCGACATTTCCAAGTCTCCTGTGGAGAAGGTCAAGCAAAATGGCCTTGCGCTTCCCTTTAGAACATGCCGTCTGCCTAGAACCAAACCCCTTGATGTGCCACACAAATTATTTCGCCAAGTATTTCTCAAAAATTTTCAAAGACGATTTCAAAAAAAAAGAACAAAAAGTGATTTTCAATTTTATTTTGCCTTACTACCACTGATGCTTAATGCTCTGCCTTTGTCGTGATTACCATCTAGCCCTGCACGTGGATGCGTCATTGAGATTACCCAGGGTAAACCTGCTGGCGCTCGTGTTAAAAATGGGTAAGTTAATGTGGTGTTAATACGTTTGCCCTAGGTAATTTCAATAGTGCACGCGGACTCTTGTGGTGATGTTTCAGTTTGATTTCTGGACGCAAGGAGAGATCAGACTATTCCAGAATGTCCAATAACCATATTCCTGCATGATTAGCCTATGGACCATGGGTGGCCTATTGCGCCGTGGTCTCGCCTTCCAAGAACAGCGCCATCAAAGCTTGAGTGACCATTCATGACCCACTACGTTTCTGAGCACTACGATAAAATCATTGATTTGTTTAAAGAATTAAACAAATCATATGATAATGAGTGAAGCGGGGGTAACCAAGTGAAATTCGTAAATGGGTTGAACTCTGGCCTTTTCATGGCGCTTATTGTGCTGGCGCACTTTATATGGTATATGGATGAATAAATAAATAAAAAAAATAGATTTGACCACGGAGATTTCTCCTGCTGAAACAAAATTTCTAGTTTGAAGGATAAAGTATAAAGTGGTCGGCGTTGATCAATCCCATATGTGGGATGCGCCACGCATTCGACTTCATCTGAGCATCGTAAAGGCGCTGAATGCGATGTGCTCTGTACAGTGACTGGGGGGCATCCGATATACCAAGCCAGTGCTTCGTTCTCCCAGACTCCTCTGGTACCAATTTACCGACCACGGAGGGCTGGATGGCTTGGTTGGCCTCGGGCGGGATCGAAGCATCGATCGTGCGAACGAACAGCGGGCCTCTTACCACTGCTCTACGCGTGCGCAAGAATTCTAATTTACTATCTAAAATAAAATTCTTGTAAAAAATTATCTCTCTCCCAGAACCCATCAACACCTAGGTAATTTGCTGTGGCTTTGGTGAGACTTGTTTAGATTGTTAGTGTAATTTCTTTTTTCAACCTAATATTCGCAACAAAACTAATCCTTGGAGCTAAATTTGGTCGTGTTGGAGAGACCGGAGTTCATCCCCAGCCTTGTTTCAACATTGTTTTGCCAATTGGGGGCCCGCTACATTATCAGTAGGCCACCTGCGAGCACTGCTGTGAAAGGACAGTTGGCCCACTCGAGCACGTCAGGGTCCACCCAGACCGCTGGGGCGGAGCGCGGCTGGGCCCTCGGGCGCCGACTGACCCGGTCGGAGGCTGCAGCCGAGTGCGTTCGCATCTCTCGCCGCCGTGTCCCCTCATGGCGGTGAGGTCACACGTTGTTTTGCGGGAGAGTGGCGCGCTCGCCCTCAACCCCGCCCACTAATGATTCGAACGCCGGTAATAATAACCGCTGCCAGCCGGCTGGATTTTCGCCAAGTTGCGCGTGTCGTCGCCGTGATGCCCCGCCGTGACCTGTGTGCCCAGGAGCCAGCACCCCGCCCCGTGCGTTAATGTGCTTATTGACGTGCGAGCTCGACTACGCATCTCGTCGTCGTGAAATTCTGAGCCGGCCGACGACGGTGCATAGGCTGGCGCGCGTGATGCCGGCCTTCTATCAGTGGTTCTTTTATCAGTGCCCTTAGCTGACCTTCGTTTGGCGTCTCCTTCTCGCTGCAACTCGCGTTCACATGTCGCCGGGGTCAACGCACTCGGCGACGGCGCCGTTCCTCGCCGGCCGGGGACCTTTTGCTTCGGCAGCACCCGTCCGTCGGCCCGTGCGCGACGAACGCGGGCCTTACGGGAGCGCTTCGCACCTTCAAGCCACACATCGATTGCTTGGCCTTTGACCCCCTCGGGCTGCCCTCACATTTTCCCTCTCTCACCTCCTCACTCGCGCTCACGTCTACGCTTTCACCCTTCTCGCATTTCCACGGCGGCCCAGACGCCTAAGTCCTTTTCTGATCTCGGTTTGGGGACTTTAGCCGGCAGAAAACTGCTATCTGCCCGAAATTCGATGGCCCAGAGAGTTCCATAACGGGTCAGGTGATGTTCCTTAATGAGTGACGAACATGGTTGGCAGCTGATAACTTTGTGTATGGGGAGGGGGGGGGGGTGTTGCTATTCTGGTGTTACCTCGAGGATGGACACCCGGCATCCGCACAAATTCATTTTTTCTCATGCCAGTTCCAGTTGCATCCCGATACATACATTTTTTGCTGTGCTGAATCGATGAAATGCATCTCACTGACGTCATTTCCTAAATATTACTCACTTTGCTGATTTATTCTAGTAAAGAAACAATTTCTGTGAGATTCTCATTAATTCATCTTTGTTATTGGTACTGCCATCTTAGCCCAAATATTCTTGAGAAAAAAAAATTCTCCAGGACCGACACCCTGTTGCATTGCAAAAATTCGTACAAAATATCGAAACCCTTGTATATTTTGGGACCAAAGTATGATGAAATGTAAAGTTTTCCTTCTTTGAGGGGCAGTGCCCACTCATATTTTTTCCGAGGATTATTTATAAATTCAGTAGGCTGACCATGAGAGTAGCGATCCTTGGTTGGCTAATGGCACTTTTTAAATGACACATGTACATAATTTTGAAAGTCCTGCACAAATTTTTGTATTTTTTCTACTTCAAGTAAGAAATAATTCTTTTCAAATGTGTATTCTCCTCCAAAAATGCCGTTGAAGCTTGCGATTCTTGTCTGAGAGCGATCATTCTACTCTTCCTTGCGCTTTGAAGCTCTGCAGCTCAGCTGTCAGCTCCGTGTCACAAGTCGACCGCGGTTTTTTCAGCTGGCTAATGCGGGCGTGATGTCCGGAGTGCGGGTTGGCAGTCCGCAGCGAGCGGACTCGATCTCGTCCCGAGCGGTGGAAGCGGGCAGCGCCGGCGGCGAGCTGTGCGTCGTCTGTGGCGACAAGGCCAGCGGAAGACACTATGGCGCCGTGTCCTGCGAGGGCTGCAAGGGCTTCTTCAAGCGATCCATTAGGAAACAGGTCAGTTACGGCTTCATTTCTCGTGTTCATAGTGCATTCCAGATGCTTTAACGTTCTTGCCGCCGCGTTCAGGGCACTAATTCGCCCCGACGACATCGTCGTCGTCGAGGTTGTTACTCTGACAACGCAAAGGTCGCCTGAGGGCATAATACCCCGCAGTGTCGCGAAATGAGCTTGTTCACCGCACTTGCACACATTTCCCCCTTATGGGGGGAACGCGCTCTAATGAGTATCCATTTCCTAGTGGAGAGCAGCCGTGACCGCTTCCCGACGAGGTTCAGCAGACCGCCACGGCATCAATTTTCAGATCGGCTACATGTGTCGAGGCGCCAAGGACTGCCCGGTCACCAAGTTCCACCGCAACCGATGTCAGTACTGCCGGCTAAAGAAGTGCCTATCGATGGGCATGCGCAGTGAGTGTAAGTACTGTATCTCCCTTCGTTTTCGTTTCTTCGCAAGAGAAACGCGCGCGCAAGCGGCGAAATGGTGGTGTAGCAGACCTGCAGCGTGGGAGGGGTTGAAGGTGACTAAGGCCCATCTCTGGCAGTCCTTAGCTCTTTGAAGCTCCTTATTCTCACATTTATTGAAACCGAAGCATTCCTTGTAGTAGACTGAAGTTCTCAAGCAAAAATGGTTCACTTTTCATGTTTACCGACTTCGACTATCCCATTTTTACTCGATAATAAAGGTACAATTTTTAGTGCTATTTCTATGACATTTCCCGTTATTGAGGCTCGGATAATGTTTGACTACAGAAGATAGGGTAGCCTGTGGTACAGAAAGTAGCCCCTACTACCTTTTCAAAGGAGAAATACGTCGTCCCTGTTGAAAATGTGCTCTTTTAGATTCTTTTAGAGATTCTTTTCCACTAACCTCCTTCCGGATGTGAGCATCCAGGAAGCATCTTCCCTCGTCCTAGTTTTCTGCAGTTTTTCTCACAAGTTTTCATTTCCTTGTAACTTTTGACTCATCGCCTTGACTATCCGTAAACAACGCTTCAGCCGCCTCGTAATCCTGCCCCGCGTTCCTGAGGCGGCGGGGGCAGACCGTATCATCGCCCCGGGCCGGTGACTATGGTAACCCCCGGGCTCGGTTTCGGTAGAGCAAAACAGGGCAGATCGATTTCCACGACGGCCATCTATAGCTATTCTAATTAGCAGTCTGCATGTCACGAATAACAATTATCGCCCCACCCTGCCATGCAACGCACACACACGGCCAGCCGGGTGCACGCATACGCGCGCCAGCAATCTGAGCAGGTCAACACCGCGTCCGCGCCGATCGATACCTGCAATCCCCGCCGATCAATACTCTATCGATCCGCGATCATATCTGTACTTTTCAGCCGTACAAGCCGAGCGACGTCCAGTTCAACAGGTGTGCGCCGACAGTCCGCCCACCATGGTGCAGAATCATACCGCCTCCGGTAACACATCGGTAAGCGACAATTTGTCTCCCATCGAGCAAGTATGGCCGCAATAGTGGGAGGGGCGGTGTCCACGGAATAGATCCCCAAAGTTTATGAAACAAAGAAGCATAGGGGCTAAATGTAAAGGAAAAACTGTGGCTTGTATGCATTTCGCTCTCTAATCCATGTGTGGAATCGAACAGGAATTAGTCACACCCCCTTTTTTTTGCTCATCAATGAAAGGAAGCTAGATGAGAAGAAAACTTGGAACAATGAGACAGCTAATCTGAATCGATCCTATTGGCTCATGAACTGAGATTGCAAAAGGTTATAAATAAATATGAGCAAAAAGAAAGAGAAACCAAACTTGGAAAAATTATGAAAATAGAACAAAAACGCAACCACCAACAAACGATGAATCCCTTGGACCGCGATTTTGAACCATTCATATGTGATTGTACAGAAAAAATAGGAGGCTGTGGTACTTCCATACAAAAAAGGACTGTAAGCATTCGACGTATATTATTCTATTCCTCGTTCGATCAGGAGTGTTCCTTCGCACCATCGATGAGTTGGGATTTCTACTGGCAGCCATGGGAGAACTTTTGCTGTAGGTCTGCAATTGGTGCTGGTGATTTACCCCTTATCCTTGGAGTCGTAGAATTTTCCCGCAGAAATCCGGTGAAATTTTGTCTCAGAACTGGTGGAGAAACTCAAAAAGGATTGTAGTTTTCTAGAGTACACGAAGCGTATGTCTTTTACAATCGGCGCAGTTTCCAAGAAAATCTCCAAAAGGGGTCGTTCTACATGATTTCAAAGCTTCATTATTGATGGTTTCTGAGACCAAAATGCTTGGAAATCTAAAAAAAAACATATTTATAAAAGATTGAGAATTCTTCGAATCTCCGTGCTATGTCTGAAAATTCAGTGGTGTTTCAACGTCAAAAAAAAATTCAAAAAATTGTGCTGAAGGTTGACAAGGAGACATGTTTTAAGAGGTAGGGCGAAAAAAAAAACATGGACCTTGGGTTTGATTTCCACCTCTGCACCCGAAACTTCTTTCGACTGGCAGTGGCTGTAAGTGAGAGTTTCGCATTTGCATCTGGAGTGTTCCACGAAGAGGTACTGTCATGAGTGGTTGCACCTGGATTAAAAAGATGATTTAAGGGAAATACTGCGTCTGATTACGTAATCCAAACCCTTGACATTTTTTCCGCTCTCTGACCCAACTCTTCTCCCCTCATTCTGTCACCAACAACCAGGGGGTGAGGTCCTTCTTTGTCATAAGTACCGTCTCTTGTCAATAAGATCATGTTATATAGATTAGCATCTCTGTGTCGGTTGTCAGAGTCACTATTGTCGTCTTGCCTCACGGTAGATTTGCTTATCTGAATATTATAAAGCAATTGATGACGTTGTAATATTTCTTGGTGTTAAGGTCTGACGAAGGCGTTAATCGCCGAAAGCTTGCCGGAAATAAACGCATCTGCTAACAGCCTGAAACAAACCCAAATAAGAACTGAATACGAATGAGGCTCAGGGACAGAAGTATACTTAATCAACTTGAAAGAGAATCTTTCAATCGCTCAGGAAAAATGGAGACTTTTTTCAGAAATCAGGACAGTTATGTACTGTTGTACAAATGGAAATTGTAGGAGAAGAAAATTTGCTTAAGGAGAGCGTGTTATCTCGTTTCTTGAGTTGTAGACATCAACTGACTCTAGACCTCCTAGTCACACTGGTTCCAATGATGTTCGCGAGAACGCATGAAAGTGACGAAAACCCCTTTTTTGGAGTCCGAAAGCGCAGTTCACCCACCACTTGTGCGAAGCAGTCCGTGAGTGCGCTGGCTGCCCGCCACGGCTGCAGCGTTGGCCAACACGTCTTGACGCGTTCGATCGATAAGATCTACGGCTTCACGCATCCACTCGGCCCAACAAACTGTTTCAAATCCCGTCCCGAAAAAAGTTCGAAAGACGAGTTCAAAGACCGTTTTGTAATATTTTATGTATACCGCTGGATTCAGCGCTTCGAGTAGATTCAGAATCCACTAAGCCCGCAAGCACAAAACGAGGTGGTACACTGCTTTTAACATCTATAAAGCCATCGAAATCATTCGAGCTTCCATATTTTTAACACTAATCATTCCTGGGGATAGTTTTGGATCGCTTTATTTTGCCAAATATATCTCTATTTCTTGAGTTAGTTTTTTCGATTTGAAGCCCTCAAAACCAGAGTTTCGTTCACTGATCCCCGATACCCATGTCTATACTTTGTAAAACTTCTGCATTTTACTCTGCGTTCATGTGAAAACGTACTTTTCAGACACTGGAGTCTAATCCACTGATGAACGGACTGTTGGCCATCGTGAAGAACGAGCATGAGCAGCTGGCGGAGCGGGACAAGACGACGCCGTCGACGAAGAAGGACGAGGGAGCCAGCTCGCCGATGAGCGCCCTGACGAGGCCGATCAGCGCCTCGCCAACGGTGGACTTCGGCAAGAGGGTGGGTGGCGACGGGGTGCGAGTGTGAACGGACACATCTCTTCGCTTCCTAGGAGTCGATCGGCGAGGACGAGTCCGGCATTGACGTGATGACTGTGATAGGCATGGCTCCTTCGGAATCACCATCCTCTTCGGGTACGGCGTCATCTATCAGCGAGGAGGGACCCATCTTCAACGTTGAGGTTGTTTATCCCTTTACCTTCGACAAAAATGGCTCTAGACCAAGCCATTTACAGTTTATTGCTGGAAATTCGTGTACGAACAGATAACTTCCTAAAATTTTGAAATATTTAATTTTTTTCAACTTTCAGCGGTGTCGATTCGAGCTGCCAGTGCCACACCCGCCTCCCGCAGAGCTGAACATTCAGTTCATATGCGAGACAGCTAGTCGTCTGCTGTTCCTGTCGGTGCACTGGATGAAAGACGTCCGAACAGGCCTCAAGTGAGTCCGGCAGCGCCCACCCAGCATGCGTGCATGGCGCAGTGCGTGTGCGCGCCGTTGTGGAGTGACGATATGACTGCGTGACCACGTGATCGAATCCTCTAAGAAGTTCTGACTGCAACAAAGTGCAAAACCATTGCAATTTTCATTCACTGGCGAGCGCAATTCATGGTTGAGTGCTGATTTCAGAATGCAGCGTATTTTAGGCCTCTGATTCTGGAGTCTGTGATGAAGACGAAATGGTGCGACTTGTTCGTGTTAGGGCTCATGCAGTGCGCTGAAGAAGTCGGCCTCACACGGATGCTCGAGGCAATGAACAGTCATCTGGCAGCCTGTAGCAGAGTCGGTGAGATCCTCCTGCTCTCCATATTATTTTTGGTGCTTTCATCAATAATTTATGTAGGAAAACGCTTCCGTAGCTATCGTGTGCCGTATTGGTCACAAAGTAAAGCGGTCTTCGAAACAACGAATATTTCAAAAAAAAAAAACAAGAAATTGGCAGCGGTCTCATACCACCATGGCAGGAGACTGCTCCAATGCACTTCCTATAAACAGCAAGTCCTAGTAAATCTGCCTTAGTAAGAGTGCGAAGCCTGCTTTGTCTCGAGTCTACCTGGGGGGAAAAGAAGTGGTCAGCCGCTGATTATGGGCCCAAATACCCCCTATGAACTCATCGTTATCAGATTTGCATTGTTGATTTCTGGTCTTTGCATACTCTCCATTTGTAATAGTAACACGTTGACGTAATTTTTTGGAGGGTAATCATTTTGAAGAAAAAAACAAGTAGCTAACCTGAATTTGTATTATTGCATTTCTCCACTTTGTTGATACAATGTATAACATCGAAGACGCAAATGCATCTCTTTTATCGTGAACTTGATAGCAAAATCTCACCATATCCATCATTTTACTCTTTCTCTGACATATCGTTTTTGTAGAAGAAGGTTCACAATTACCATTTTGGAAACGCATAACTTTTTTCGCCTTGATCTGAACCAGGAGGATATGCTCTAGGATTCGCAATTGGGAAAGTGTAGATGTAAATGCGGTAGTGTTTTTAGTGTCTCGTTGAATTCGTTTAAGGAAACATTGAGGTGGTAAAAATGTACAGGTACGTCACTCCTTATATTGTAAACAACGAAGTAAACACATCATATCAATAGATAGAGGAGAAAGTTCTGGAAGGAATGGCCTTTTTGGGATTTTTCCATCCAACTTTTCAAAAGATCATCTTGACGTCTACTTATCCGCCGTTCTGACTCACTGCAATGCTGTAGAGGTAGTTCGCTGTTCCTCTTCGCTTCAGAACTGGTGTAGTTGCCGCTGGAACTATGTGTTGTATTTTTTTGGAAACTTTGAAAATTTTCTTCCTAATTTCTCCCTTCATCCTAGTAGATTAATCCGAACATGAGCTGGGAAATCTTTAATGCAGGGGCTGGGGTGTCCTTGACGAAAGTACCACTGCGAAGGAGGAATTCTTTGATGGGTGTCACGCAATATTAGTAGTCAGTAGTAGTCTAGCAGAAACCAGCTAAAGATAAAGTGGTATGAGTTTTCTAAATGCGACGAGAATCACGAGGATTCAATGTTCGAATGAGTGTTTGTTGCTAAGTTCCTCCTGTTTCAGTGAACAACAAGCTGCCTCGAACAATGAATTTTTTTTAAGATGTACGATTCAGTTGAGTGAAATGAGTCCTTATTAAGATCATATTATTTCTTTCAGGGCAGCTGAAGTCGGAAAAATTCGAAGAAGTTAGTCAGCAGATAAACTACCTTTTGCTGTTGGTTAGCCGCTTTGCAGAGGCGAAGCTCAGCCCAATGGAGTTCGCCTATCTGAAATTGGTGTCGTTCACCTCGAACGGTTCGTTGGTTCCCGTCGCTTCTCTACTACTTCCAGCGTCGTTCTTGCAGACATCCCGGCCTCCACCTGTGCTGCTGACACCCGGCCGGTGAATGTGACTGCTTGCCAGGAGCTGTACGAGCACGTGGTGGCATCGTCGTCGACAGATGACTCCACTTCTGAAGACAACGAGACCCATGTGACGGCGTCCTCAGTTGGAGCAGCCATAGAGAGGTACAGCGTTGAAAATCGAATAAAAGAATACCCAATTTTATTGTCGAATGATTCTTACAGTGTAGCTCGGATCTTTTCTAGGCACTTTCTATATCAAAATCTTTATAATACAGGTGGGGTGGAGAGGGGCATAAGTTATTGTACAACGTTTGCTCATTTATTATTTTTCACCGCCAGGAACTCATGCTTTATTTCGCTCTTTTCTCAACTGAGTAGAAAAAGGTTCAAACTATCTTTCAGTTAAGACCCAGTTTTTCAATAGAGTTTTTCATTGGGGCAGTTGGCCACCAAACAGATTTTTGGAAAGAGCATTGTTGTGACAAAATTTCCTGCAGAAACCACCATATCGTTGAAGAGGTTTTTATTGCGCGGATATTTCTTAAAGCGCAAGAAGTGCTCTTTACGGAGGTATCGGGAAGTCTCACATCAAATTTGATATAAGAAATGTGGGAGCGAAAAATAACGACTGCTTCATGCTCCCAGTTATGACCAATTTTTACCAAAGTTGATTTCAAGAAATTTGTTCGTGGATGCGAGAGACTCTTGGACTGTGGTTTAGTCCGCACAATGAACAAATAAGCAGGTGGTTCAGTAGTATGTTTATCTGGCGAGAATATGAGCAAGCGGAGCGTCTGCCGTCCGTGGAGTGGCTTTGTCCAGAAACTGCGGGAGAAGCGAAAGATACGGGGACCACGCCCCTTCTTGATTGACATAATGGGTCGCGGGTCATCGGTACGATGACACTCCGGCCCGCGAGGGTTACATATGAAACAACACAATATTCACATTCATAATCGATTGTCTACATTCCTTGGTTGGTGACGTTGGCGATATTGATAAAACAGCTTGACGGTTCGGCTTGAGGGTACGGCTTGATTGAAACGGCTTGACGGGAACGGCTTGACGGGAACGGCTTGACGGGAACGGCTTGAGGCGGCGACATCAGAATCAGTGCTTACTGCGTTTGGCAGGCACCGTAGGTCTCCTGTTGTGGCAAAGCAGGAAGTTGTGGCCGAGGCCACAGTTCCCGCATTTCACCACACAGTCGTCTTCGTGTGCTGCCTTGAGGCAGCGAAGACAGAGCCCTAGTTTGGTGGCCTGTGACGCTTTAGCCACTGGATCCGGATAACGAGGGCACCTCGACGAATGGTGACTGTCCCTGTTACTTTCCACTGGACAGAACATGCAATTGGACTTTGGAGCTGTTCGCTCCAAAAGACCAAAATATTGTGGGCGCTGAGACTCTTGGACTTTGTGTAGTCCGAATGCACAATTAAGGCGGTGGTTCAGTGGAATATTTATTACTGTACAAGTGAGAGCGAGCAAGAAGAGAAGTGAGTGCCTCGTAGGGCTTACAGCATCATTCTGGCTAGAAACTATCATCTCAAGCATAAGACGGGTCAGTCCCGCCCACTCCACATGAGGTACAGTAAGGGTGGTGAACATGAATGCTACAAGGATCATCGATCTGTCGATGATAAAATTTTTCTACTGGGAGACAAGAAAGTAGCCAAGGAGTGGATGTGATCTGAAAACTAGAATAAAATTGCTACAAAATCGCCGCAGTTCCATCAACAGGCCCGCATATAGGCCAACTGTGCCCGTCGAAACCTAAAGCTTGATTTCATTTCCAAGCAAGTTTCTTAAACAGCCCCTTTTTGCACTTATCACTACCAATCTTGAATGGATTTTATATAAACATTTCATAATCGTCTCCGAGAACACGAGACGATTTCTCTGTCCCACCTAAAACCGTTGTAAGAGACTGTTTTTCCATCTGTATTGCTCCAAATTTGCGGGCTGAATCACTGCATTTGACGGCAAAATTTTCTCATGGAACTAGTTTGAAAAGGAGTTAATTGAAAATAAATCTCTAAAAACGAAAAGAAAATTGATCAGATTGAACAATAAGCATAAAATTGGCGCACAGTGAATTCTTGTTCGAATTTCCTCCCTCCCTTGTGCGGTCACTGGTTTGTTAAAGAAAAAATTCTTTTCACCTTTCATCCTCCTATAAATGAGCTATTTACGAAATAGCTTTGTACCTTTGGGTTGGAAGCTGAATCCCGCTGGCACTGGCAATAGTACTGCAATCATTTTTTTCTAGTTTGGACCCCGGGTCCAACTGATTGTGAACGGTAAATCCGAGTGTAGTGCTGTAATCTCATGAAATGTGTGTTATCTGATCATTGGTATTTATGTTAGAATTGAAAAAATTAAGGTGAATTTGTGCAGAATCGAACATGATGGGATGTTTCATACTTAGCATAACTGTAGGTGGCGTCACATTTCGGTGAAGAAAAAGGGTTTTAGGTGAGCGTCATGAAGAAACTTCCGTAAATATATTGTAGTTCATTCCAAATAACAGCTAAATGCTCCATCATGAGGCAGTTGAGAAACCTCCGTCGGTTTTCTTCTTGTGTGGTCTAGCACTGGCCATAAGCATTGGTGTAGGCGTGGATTCGGTGGATCCGTTGATGGACGTCACTTACACAGCTTCAGTGCTGGCTGTAAGAGCTTCCGAGTAATAACTAAATAGAGCTTTGCAGGTACTCTCGTCTGCTGCAGCTGTTGCCGAATCTGCGATGGTTCCGCGAGTCGGTGCTGGTCGAGCTGTTCTTCTCGGGCCTGATCGGCAACCTGTCGATTGAGACGGTAATCCCGTTCGTGCTGAAGATGGACGTGATGAATGTGTTCGAGCCGTCGCAGGGCTCGGACTCGATCCTGCCGAGCGCCAGCCTCGCCAACATGCTCTGTGGCAAGTAGCGTGCTCTTTAGCACCAGCCTTCACGTTGCCTCCGCTCCGTAGTGTACATACTTGACTCATTATAACCATTTTCGTCAGAGAATTATGATAGTTCACTAATCGTCTTGTGCTTTCGTCTTTCTTCTGTGAGAACTTATACCTGGATCATATCCTAACTAGCCTATAGATATACATATACATTTTATATATTTATATATGATGATTGATCGCCCGCGTGTTTTCGATATTTGGTTCCGGTGTTGATGTATTTGCATTGTTAGAACCCAGTTCGAAGTTTTCCTGTCTCGTTCCATTTGCTAGGGGTTGACTGGCAAGTCCCGAACTGCCGAGTCGTGTTTTGTTGCTTGCTGTTCCCGACCACCCTTAGTCAAGGGCTTTACCAAGAGCTTTAGACAACCGGCTAGATCAACCCGAGGACGGCCGGCGGCCCGAGCCGCGCCGCGCTCGGCCCGGCGCCCGTCCAGAACTCGGCCGATTCCCCTGAACCACTGTGCTCTTCATGTCTTTGCAGTCCGTATCTCCGATCATCTTGCTTTTCCCAAAAGTACCTCTACCACTATTCGCATGCAATCCAATTAACCTTTCATCCGTCTGCTACCGAACACAGAGCAGGGCGTTTCGATTGGACTCGGATGATTCTAGAAACAGGATATCAGATGAATTCCTCCTAAGTATATATGTACATTCTGTTCCAGTCATGGTAGTCTACCGCGTAGTCTCATTTCGCTAGTGTTCGTCGAGTTCTTTGTCGAGATCCCTAGATGTTGCAATGCCGTTACTAAGACGCTTATATTATCTAATAAAGTGATGGTTTCAACAGTGCTAGCTTCAGGGTCCACCATCGTTCAGCACTCCCCATACAATTGTTATGAAAACTGTGAATGAAGTTGGAGCAGTGCACACAAACTGATTATGTCTAAACAGTTCTTGGTATTCTCCCACAAAGCTGCGCAGTTGGGGAGCTAGACGTACACACAAAACCCTAACTGCTCTCTACCCAACACACGTATCAAGTTGTTGGGAGCATTTTCCCAGTGGGTCTAAACATTAAAGAAACCTGCCACTGAAAGAACCCCTTCACATCATATTTGCGAAATTAGTGCTAATGTATCAGCGTAGTTGCAACTACGTATGCTCGATATCGCCAAAAATTTATCCTGCCCCAAAGAAACTCAAGACCGTATGTAGCAAAGACGAAACGGAGGAACTATAACCTGCTAAGCTAGGATGGGTCGGAATTTAAACAGACCATTAACCGTATTCAAAAAGCTTAACTCCATCTCACTTTCATCTACTGAATCCTATCACACGAACACTTTTTGTATTTATTGAGCAAATAAGGACTCCGAGACATAGAGATGGGGAGGGACTAAGATTATGATTAACAACGGAAGTACATGAAGCTAACCTCGTACTTCAAAACGGGATATTTATGTTTGGAAGCATTGGCTACGATAGTGTTGATGCTTGTCCATCAATTTTGCCCAAAAGGTTCCGAGAAGCTCGGAAAAGCATGCCTAGAATTTTCTATTGCACAACGGCAGTGGTTGGGTGGCCGACTGGGGAGGTTCCTAGACTACTGAAAAGGTAAGCGAGTTGCAGTTTTGTATTTGAAGCTTTTACCCTTGCCTGGTCTAATCCTAAGGAATAGCACACATCAAGATATTATAGATTTGTATAGGAGATGGTACGTATGTATTATGGATTTGTTCCGTGAGGTGATACATGTGCGTGATGGGCTCTTACCGTCAGGGAAGGTCAAAAACATAAACAAGTACATATGTAAAGCGAGAAACACAGGTGGAATCCAAACGCTTCGGCTTCGGCCCAACACCATCTTCAACAACGCTTCCGAACATGAATGTATTATATTAGGTTGGTGCGAAAACAATGCGCGTTTTCATGCCTTTGATTCCGAACCTCATAACTCCTTTCAAAATCGATCTTTTTCAAAAGGCTTAGAACTATTGTAATCCGCAAATCGTTAGCAATAAGAAAGACGTTCTCCGACTACCGTGCAATTCTGACAAGACCTAGAATCGACGAACTTCCGGAGGGCAGTTTTGGTATCACTTTAGACTTCGAGAAAATTCTTCCAGAAGAAGGCGTCCAGGTTCTCGGGGAAGTGCTGGCCGGTGAGCGAGAAGCTTGCTGATTATGGTGTAGGACTCCGAGCTTCCTAGCTCAGTTGCTCCAACCTGTGAAGAATCTGTTGTGCAGGTTGTGCCTGGACGATACCGTGTAGGAGTGAAGAATCCATTTTATTGAGCAACGCTGAGGTCACTCAGTGAAGTTTCTAATATATTTCATTTACGTCTTGAAACCACTTACCATATTAGGAGGAATGAATGAGCTGCAGTGAGCGATCTTTGCAGCAGGTCACCACAAAGTGGCCGTGGTCTTATTTTGGTGTTGCTTCGGTTTCTGGGAGTGTTTCGGTGCATGTTCCTCGTCCTACTGTTGAGCAAGGCACCTCATTGTGTCGAAGAGGTCTATACTTTATATTTAATCACTAAGCGACCGACTGTTTGGTCGCAATTTTTCGCTACGAAGGTGCGAAGCACACCTCTCAACGAGGATCAATGTGGTACTCATTCAGTATGCGCGACATCAACCCGTCGAGCTTTTTCATCCTCCCATTTTTAATGAAGGGAGGAATGGTCTGACAACAATCACCGGCAATGTTCTGCGAAACCAAATATGTTGTTTTCGATGGGTGCTCTCCGATTATTGTCATCAATTAGGGATCGCAATCCCCAGGAAGTCCTATGCGACATTCCTTAGTTTCGAAGCAAGGCACACCAAGCCGAAAAATCCGGGAGCAGCTCGGCGGAATGCATTCGCTCACACTCCCTTTGCCAAAACTGTGGTGGTATTCCGAGCGATGCCGTCGAGTATCAGCTCGCTGAAGTGAGTTTGGCAAAAAACTTGTTTTGGTGCCTTTCTCTCCACAACTAAAAATTCACCAAAAACATAAACTTTGCTCAAAATGCATGAGATATTTGAAAAGGCCATGAAATTTGCTACAAATCATGTGCAACTTCTCATACCGATGATAAGAAAAACCGGAAGTTTTCTGCACCGAAGATGAAGCAGCGAAAAACGCGCATTATTTTTGCACCAACCTAATAGTTTCGATCTCCAGTGTGAAACTCGTCCACTTCCGTTGTAAGAAATAACTCTTCATCTAAAGATCAGGAATAAAATATTCGGAAAGTTCCTGGAATAGATCTGTAGTTCGAGACGGGTCATGCTGATTCCACTGATGTGGCATGGGTACAATGCAGTGCTGGACGCGGAAAGTGGGTGAGAGGGGAGGGGGAGCTGGAAAAGAAAGTAGGGTCTTCGCCACTTTGGAGGCCCAGATGGAAAACAAAACTAGAAAAAATTAATTATAATGATGAATAATCGATAAAAATTATTTGAAAAACACCAAAAAAAATAAACAACTAAAAGTAAACAAATGTAGGGTTTTTACTTGTGTTGTAAAGTAATTGCAAAAATTTTTCGCCCCCCCCCCCTGCGCCCACCACTGCTACATTGGCATGGGAAATTTTATGCTCATAGCAGTGGGTTTCTCCCGGATACGTAGCGGCTGATGGTCGACGACGAGGGGGAAAAGTTGGACCTTCCCCGAAAAGTTGGATCTTTAAGCTCTAATTTCCTGATTAATTGTATTAATGAACTCCGAAATAGTTGCGTCCATCTCGGAAGCTTTGCGAAAAACCTAGTGTGCTTTTTTCTTGTGCGGTATCTGATCTTCTTCCACTAAGTCCCAAAAATGCATGGAGGTGAGTTCGAGGATTCCACACAAAAGTACAGTGTGTGCACGAGGCTTAGAGCGAATTTCAGCCATCTCCAGCACATCGTTTTTGACAAGTGTCCTCACCCAGTCTAGTTAACACAAAATGGCGGCCATATTGCCATTAGACGTCAACGCAAATAGAACTTGAATAGCAGCAATCCATGATCACCTGAACTCATCCTATCGTATCATGCTCGCCTTTTTTCCATCATTTGAACTATTGTGGTTTTGGTTTAAAATTCTTTTTCCTTCGGAGCAAAACAGCAATGGTTCTTTTTTCACACTTTCATCTTTTGGAAGCTTATGGTCTAACGATCAATAGAAACGTAATTACAGGGTGCAGCATAAATACTGTGTAAAAATTTGCCGTTAGCTTCATCCTCAACGGCATGAAGGTCTCCACTCTAAATTCAATCTTTGAAAGCCATCCCTTCCTTTGTAATATCTCCACGTGGCATAACCTCATATCAACGTCCCACGTTACAACACGTACGAATTTGAAAAGAGCCGAGATCGTCCTATGAGGCCTCACCGTAAAATCTTGTTCCTTGATCGCCTATCTTTTGCAACATAACTGCACCTTCCAATTTGTACTATGACGCTCTGCTGTAGTTCTCACTTATATGCCACCCAAATGTTGCAGTTCAACATCTCTGGAAAATCCACAAGAAGCGAATCCATTGCAAAATTGCAAGTTGGAAAATTTAGGTTCGCACACGTACACATTGAGCTGTGAGCTATGCATAAGGCGATGAATCCGCTGGTCAGTGAGGGATTCCAGGGGAATACTACAAGCATCAGGGATAGCATGTTCGCTACCAACCGCATTACCATGAGAGGAGGCAGAAATTATTCTCTGAACTTTCTGCCCTCGATGTACGCGCGAGGTGTGGAGTCGGTTCGCCACCGCGGCCATGTGCGGATCCACCTCGGATGTATTGCGGGTCCACTACGGGCATGTGCGGGTCCAGCGCGGACAGGTGCACGTCCACCGCGGAAACGTGCATTTTCAAGGGACTGATTATTTTCTTCAGAAGATGATCCTGTGTCGAGGTACCTGTCGTGGAGAGGAGGGGGCAAACACACGATAGCATTGACACTTTATCCTGCAAGCAATTCTACATCATTGGATTCGAACCCATTTACCTTCTCGAACTCATGTTTCCAAGTCCGTTCTCTTATCCACTCGGCCATACGTGTATCGTGTGATGGTTTTGTTGGCATTGATAACCCAATCAGCTCTACTGCGGATCCACCGCGAGCATGTGCGGATCCACGTGTAACATGTGCGGGTCCTCCGCGGATAGCCATGTTAGTGCGGATGAGCCGCGGGCATGTGCGAGTCCACCGTGAGCATGTACGGGTATAGCGCGGGAGTGGCAGAAAGTTCGGAGTTTATGCTACTTTGGATGGCTGCAAAGATAGGCAGTTTACAAGGAGAGAATACTTTCTAGCCGAGAGCTTTCCTAATAATTTATACACGGTTCAATGCAGCTGGCAACGCTGATGTCGAATCTGTACCGCACCATTCTTGTGGTGTCCTGAAAGGAATGTTATGGCGGTTTTTCTTAATAAGGTGGTTCTCGCATTCCTCGCATACAATCTCAAATACCATTGCACCAGCTCGGTCCGTAGTGTAGTGGTCTCTCGCTTGACATGCACATGCTTGCTGGTTCGGATAGTGCTGCATATCATGATTTTGTACTCTTGACGCAGAACTAGTCTCAGTCGAGGAGACTATTTTCAGCAGTTATACCATATTTCGCAATCGCATACCGACAATACAAAGGTTCAGAGTGATTCCAGAGCTCCTTCGTATATTAAATCTCCCAACCCAACAAACTCTGACAATCAAAGCTCTTTTACCTGCACGATTGATAAGATAGCACTAAGTGGTCAAAACACAGTAGCTTCTCACAATAAGAACAACGGATAAAGAAAAGCCCTTTGCATTCATCATGCTCACAAGATCACACCAAGTTTTGAGAGAAGCAATACTCAACTGGAGTTAAAAAATTACCCGAATGGGTGTTACAGTACCCAGCCGCATGCCATGAGTATGCGAAAAATTCCTCAAATCTCGGTAAGCGGAAATTGGAATACACGAGAGATAGGAGCCGAAGAATGGAGTCACGCTGATGCACATAGTAGTCCAAGTTGTGAGCCACAATATAAGAGGTGAAACGTTCATACATTACCTTGAAGGGCAATTGGAAATAAACGTCGAGCGGCTGAATCTGGGATGTGGTTCCAGGAGGAATATTCATTATCTTCAGATACTTGCTAGGTGGCACAACAGAATTGATGGCTGCGTGGTCCTTAAACGGGTTCCAGGAATGAACAAGAAAGAGCGTGGTAGGTGGGATGTCTGGAGGTATCACACAGGACTGAATCTAATATAGAATTAGCCGTTTGTTCATGGTATGAGAAGTGTTGGCACGGGCTTCCAAGTTGAGCGCATGAAAGTACCCCTTGTCGGGAGACCTCCCGTTCAATTGCTGTTGAGAATATCAACAGAAATTGATTCGTTGATGAATTCTTGGATGGCAAAGCTGTATTACTACGAAGAGTTTCCCCCCTAAATGTCCATCAGCAAACAAAGTTGGTATCACAGTGGAAGAGTGTTATTGATAGGGACTTCACAACTCTTTCCGCTTTCCTCGCCCCTCTTAAAGCCAAAGTTCTAGCCGTGTGCAACTCCTCCAGGAACCCACTTTTGTCGGTATTGCAGATAGCTGTCAGCGGCCAGTTCTCCATTTCTAGATTTGAAAAAGCGCAGAAAATAAATGGCTTCCCAAAATTTCTATCTTTCCTAACTTCATGCACAAGTTTTTGGGCTTCTGACGAAACTTGATCTGTGGTCTAGAAGTTCTTCCTAGAAGTAAAAATGGTGATACGCCATGAGACGATATCGGAGCTCTTCTTGAACTCCTGGATCCATTGATGGCTCGCTTTAAAGTTCTCAATCAAACTTACTCCTTCCTTTTGACGAGTAATAATGTCATGGAACGATATGCCCAAGCGAATGGGGTGACGAGGTCTTTGGGCTTTTACGACCCTTGGCACGTAACGAAGTCTCTAGCATGGAGCCTGAAGGAAGTAAGATTTCAAACTGAATGATGATGCATGGCCCATCCAAGAAATACAGCAAATTTCAGGCCGCACGGTATAACGAATGCAGGTTAATCGGTACTTGGATATCAAAATTGAAACACATCTGTGGAGAAGCAAACAGGGTCCCAGACATGAAACCAAAAAAAAATGGTTTCTATCCAACACTTGTCTGGACCATGTGGTCAATACTCACCAGTGGGATCCATTAAGAAAGCAGCTCTTCATTATTCCTGGAAATCTGCGGGGGAAGATCTCAAATTATGCACCAATTGTAGGACCCAAGGACTGGCGAATTCAGTTTTTGTGATCATGGTGAGATTCCTGCCTCAAGCAGCGACTCCATCCAAAAGGACGTAATAGCCTATCGAGCGCTTGAAAAAGTGATTCTTTGAAAACGATTTCAAGAAGGCATTGAGAAGGGGAGCCCGGTCGGAGGAATATCCATTTGCGAATGCAAGAACTCTGTGTACAGATAAGTGTAGGGCTGATTACGTATACTTTTTATCATTCCTATCCAAATCCGGTTCCTTTGTGGCATTATCTCTCCCTAAATCACAACAAGTCACTAGCGCGGGTTGGTGCAGACGCGAGAGTGTAGAACTGTGAGTATTCCGCTACATTCCCTCCATTACACCAAGTAGCGTCAATGATGTGATGATGTAGTGGTATGGCCGCGAAGAAATCACGCTCGGATTGAAATGACGACGACCTGTTATTCGTGGTGCATTCACAGATTCAAGGCATGAGGTGCGCTTGTACACTATCGAATGTTGTGCCGATCAAGAACACGCATCCCAGTCAGAGATCCATCACGAATCGCAATAATTCAAATAGGCAGCACAATGACACCATTTTTCACAATTCTACCATCAATTTCAGCCCTATCCACACCTATCCCTTCTATATGATGCTCCCGACCATGCACATGAATGAGCTGAAAATTGCCGAGATCGAAGGCGTGCGGAAGGTCGAAGCATAATATAGTGCGCAAAGAAAGTATATGGACCGTAGAAGTGTCATACAAAAAAAGACGGAGGTATACCACCAGTGGAGGGAGAAGATTTTCGAAGAATACGCCAAATCTCGTCTTGAAATTAACACCGAAGAAATAGCGGATGAAAGCCAGAACGCAGAAGACGAGGTTCGAGCGATTATGGATGCCGAGGAACGATCGGAGCTACCCACCACATATGGAAAGATGGTGGTCAACCCGATGGACGCTGATAGTAATCTTGAAGAAAGCAACGACTCGAGCACGGATAGTGACTCGGATATTTCTTCTCTTTCGCCGCATGAAGCAGATGATACGCTCGAACCCCCTTTCTATGAAAACATCTAATGTGTGAAAATAGACTTTTCTGTTAGTAGTTTCCACCTCGTTTTTGAACTGCCATCTCTTCATGGCTTCCCCTCTGCAATAAAATTTTTTTACAAAGCAACTGAAAAGTGTAGTAGTAGTGAAGACTCAATGAGACCATGAATTCTACATGTGAGGTAATAGCAGAAGATAGCAGAAAATCTTGTAACTAGACATTTGTTTCCGCACAATAGATCATCTTCAACCATCTTTTTTCACTAGTGAACCAGAAGAGCGTATCTATCAGTTTCCACATTCCTCGCATACGCAGATGTCCCTTTAACGCTCGTACACGTTCTCACAGCACCTAAAGTACTGCCACTGTTACGTGATGATAAAAATAGTGAAGAACAGGCATGAATTAACTCGAAAACAAGCCTCACTCCCATAGATTTCTTCTTTTGCGGGTTATTTCAATTGGTATAATCAGCCATTTAACAAATACTACATGTGTAGATAATGAAACACTAAATTAATGCGTCGTAGAAATGAAAAGCGCAAGTTATACTGACGAAGGCATCAGGTATGCCAATGATCAGGACCCACTTGTACGCGGCGCACCACCCATGGCGTGGGTATTTTTGGGAAAAGATCGATGATGAGATCTGTGTTCCCAAGAGGCATCCGTGGATGTGCAAACAATCAGTTTGCCACATTAGTGGCATTCACAGGGTGGTTCCGATCACTGGCGTTTCTTGTGCTTGTGACGCTGGTACTTGGGAGAAAAGCTAGCCCAGTAACTCTCAAATATACCAGAAGCACTTTGTCCACTACCAATTCTGAAGAATAAGTGTTTGAGCTCAACGTCCTCCTGACGCCCACCCTTCGGGAACGCGTGAGGATACAGTCGTTGTTTTACTCATTATTTATTCACTTATTATTATTGTTATCCCTCACTTATTCACCAACGATTTTTCTCAGCAACCTTCACTTTTACGGACCAGTTCTCGCAGCTATTCCATCTATGAGTCCAACCACCAAAACTAGTGATCAGCATCCTCGAGAATTCCTCTATGCAACTTTCGCGGGAATTCATTTTTTGTGCGGTTCGGATATGTAATAGGCCGCTGAAGTACAAAGTACCGCGATTATACAAGATATTCTATAGTGGCAAACTGCTCTGAAATACACTCAACTAAGCTGAACTCCGAAGAACGGCGACTCCAAAGAACAGAGCTGTGGACGAGTTAAATCCAGTTCAATCACCAAAACAGCGCTACTAAGTACATAGTTCCGCACGCCATTAGCTGTATTTATAGTGTGTCAGAGTTCTACCTTGTCGGATAACAAAAGATGCATACCGATCGTCGTTGGTATCCGACCGATGAGGATCGATACGCATTTTTAACCGACCGAATCAGCTAATAGATTGTTCGACATACATATACCATATTTCTTTAAAAACTACATGTGTAATACATAGCAAAGGTATGTGTACAAAATCTCAGCTGTCGTCGCTGTGAGATTGAATGCATCAGTACTACCTACTGGATCTCCGCAATCATATTACTAGTCCAACGCCTGAAATTCCAAAATAAATACACAGAATAACAAAGATCACATATCGAAGATGCTGTATGAAATGATCGATGAAAAGGTAGGCAACTAATAAAATGTTGCACATGTTGATCTTAAAGACTTCGAAAACACAAGAAACCTCGAACAGAAACCAATGGGAGCGACACAGCTATGATGTATGAAAGCGGTAATCTCCAGCTACATGACGATATGTGTCCAATGGGCATGAGATCACATACAGCTGTACCCCTCGAAAAAGCTAGACAGATTTCGTGACCATAGAATTGTGGCGGGACTTGAATGAGAGATGAGCTACGAGCATGCTCCAACTGAGAAGGTCGAGTGGGTCTCACTTCACTGCGTTTCTTGGCCTGCGACGCATTCCAACCGCAAGGGGAGTCTGTATATGTATTTTAAAAAAACTATAGAGAACGTCAATCATGGTTACCTCCCGAGGAATGGAGCGTCGCAACATCGGAGTGGGCGAGGCAACGGCCAACATTCACGGCAGGCGGTGGCGCCGCGTAGATGTTGCACCGCTCCAATCCGCGGAAGATGCAGTCGTGATTGACGTTCTCTGTATACAATGACGGTCACTGGAACTCAGCCTTCTGCGGACAGCCGCGCGAGTCACATCCTAGCTTAGCTCGTTGTAGCGGTGTTTTTCATGTACTATTGCTCTTCAACAGCCCCACTATCGATCACAAATTCGAAACAAATGGAAATGTTTTAACACTTGTATGCAGAGTTGTCCAGGGAGTTGATCACGAATATCGTACTTTTTTCAACTTCGTTCGTTCTAAAACCATGCGTTTGGGAGTTGCTGAATGTGATAGTCATAAATATTACAATTTTGAAAGAAAACGGCGATTCGATTCCAAAAACTCAGGCAGAGTTTGATGATGCTTCATCCTCAAAGGGTAAACAAAACCATTACCACATTCAAGGAAAAACAGAACCACTACATACCATATTCGTAATCAACATCTTCGAAAACCGCGCACAAGTCTTAAGAAATATGTGAACATATTCATCAAATTGGAGAGAACAATAGATGAGTTTTTGAATTTGCGATTGGTAGTGAAACAGCGGCACTCTTCGGCAAGTCCTGCACCAAAAATATCACAGTAACTTTGTCTTTTGAGAGTTTGATTCCCTGATGACAAAAACCATGCTCATATTGCACCATAACATTGTTTCGCTACGATAGCGCCATCGTGAGAACGCGTAAGAAAATGGCAGTCTCACCCATAACTATGACATTGGGGGAACCATGATAATGAAGTTTTTGGGTAGAACCAGCCGAATAATGTCAGGAGACCTCCACAAATGTGACTCATGCCCTTGAAAGGCATTCGCTGAAATTAAACACAAGACCAATTCAATAAACACCAAGAAAATTAAGAGGGAGGAAAACAAAAGAGCGCTTTCGCGCGCTTCGTCTGTTCATTGCGCGCGCGCAGCTCTTGTCACTTGGAGAGTGTTTTCCCGCGGCTACCGTAGTCGTCGGACGTTTTGTCCCATATTTAGCGATAGAGCTTATACCGAGGTCTCAAACGTGACATACGTGCTACGTAGACGTTTTGGATTCCAGAGGGCAAATTATCTGGGTGACCAAGGTTTTGAGCGGAATTTGCCTTTAAGGTTAGCCTTAAAAAAAGGAAAAAGCTAGATGAGAACAACACTTTAATGAGGCAACATTTGGACGAGTTCGGTTTTCCTAGCCGATATACCGCTTGAGGAATACACTCAATGTCTAAATGACTAAGGAGATCGATGATGATTTTATAATCATTATTTGCTTTGTCAGTGGACTTCGAAGCTGTTGATTCGGGGACACCATGAATTACAACTGATCTAAGTCGTTCCTTTTCATCAGTATTATCCAGTGCATTAGAAAATTTCAATTCATTTTCATGGCTGATGAGATCTTGCTTTTTGCATCAGCTAGAGCACGTCTTAAACTGCTGTTTCCATCACAAAGTCTTTCAATTTGACTCTGCAGTTCTTGGTTTTGGACTAGTATCGTGGTTAGTTTCTCCTAGACGTCGATCATATGATTTATGAGCGTCCTCAAAAGTGCGGGGGTCTTCTTGTCCCGATGCAGTTGTTGAAGCGCTGTTGCTTGCTTTGCTCATGTGAGGCCAGTCGAGGTTCTTTTCTTTGCAATGTTATTCCCGGCGTTTTTCTGCAATGTCGAGACGGAACGGAAAGCAATCCTACAAATAGATTGAGAGTAGCTGTTGGGATGGCTTTATATGTCAACACAGGAAGTCATGAAACCCGCTACAACGTGTCGCAGGTAGTACCACTGGACGAGAAGCAGTAAACGTCGGTAGTGTTTCTTATGTCGACGAAGTATTGCTTGAGGAGACCGCACGGTATAACCGACCGAGCAGGACTGGTATGGTACCAACGTACCCAATTTTAGCCGTAACCTGTGACCCATCAAAATGCTTACCCACGAGCGGATGGTAAAGAGGCGGGTATAGCCTACCTGACGCTGAGCGTGTGTTGAACTTTACCCACACTGAAAAGGCGTCATTATTAGGCGCTTCGTGAATGATTTGCTCCCCTCTTGACAGCAGATATTTGATCCAAAGCTCTCTCAGAGATTCATTTTGTCACTTTGTGTGCGCGAAAGTCATTTGCCTACAGAGGCTTGTCTACATTTTTAATAGACCATAATCTCAATCTCATCTATGTCGCATTTTCTAGCCAAGTCACCTCTTTCACGAATATCTTGGAATGGGTGGAGCTCAGAACGCCCACTATTGGACCACCCCTAGCACGTTTGCACTCGCTGACCCTCTCAACTATCAAAAACGTAGTCAGAAACTAGTTCTAATCGATAGCATCGGAGGCAGACATTAGCCACAGTTCATGCAGAAGACATCTAGGAATAAGTGAATGGCTTTTAAATTCCAGAGCTCCTCTTAATATAACCAACAAGGCCCATCCATCAAACATAACGCTTCTACAGACCGTGACGATCACCGCGTAGTCCAACCCATCAAAGGTATCAATGCTAGAAACTTCGGCTTAAACCACCGGAAACAGAAATCTGGAATTGTCTAGAGCGCAAACCATAATCTTTGGGGTGGTGTGACAGTTATCGACCTTGTGTCAAGAGCGATCTACGTAAGCAGTGACTAAGACTACGCAGACAAAAAGAGGTGACTTGGAGAAAAAAAACTATGTTACATATTCTGCTAGAGCGAAAATGATTTAGGCAAAAGTACTTAAAAGAAGTACGCGCTCAAATTGTCGCCTTTAAGATTTTGCCAGATTCTTTCAGATCAGTTTTGGTTTTGCAGTGCAACTAAATGAGGCGACGTGGTTCAAAGTCCTGAAACGGCACAACCTTCCTCTCCGTTGAAGCTTGTGCGTCCGCATTCTCATCAATTCTAGTGCGTTTTAAGCCCATCTAAGGAAACGAATACAACATAGTAGAAGAAAGTCAACATCTGCAATTCGAAAATGCTAGTACACTTATAAAAAAACCTTCCAATGCTATGAAATCATAATTATACATAGCGCTTAATTTCAAGTAGACGTCCACTTGTTGCGATGGTCGTGATTACACATTGCGCACCTATTAGTCGTCACCCACCTACGGTACCTATGAGTTTCATGCATACCAGTTTCACGTTTACCCATCTCTCACCCATAGATAGCCGTACCCATAGGTATGAGGAAACCCATGGGTTCAGTGATGCATGCCAGCCTCCTTCGTTTATATACCATGTCAGGCCAAGAGAATTGAATCATTTACATAGAGAACTTAACGTTGATCGGTCACTATGCATGTCAACTCAGAGTTGAGCTTAAGTAAGAGGTTTTTACCGACCTCTCCTATCAAGGATGGCAACGCTATTTCTTCAAATTTCTGACCACTCAACTCGAGTTTACCATCTGTTCAATACGGTGTTGATTTTCCAAACCAACTCTCATGATATCACGACCAACCCGGCGTTAGGCTTCATACCCAGGTAGGTATGATATCAGCGGACATTCAGCTGACCTAGCAGAACTCCAAGAGCTTTTCTTGAGCTTAAAGGCAGTGTTCAGGCAGAATCTCCTCTATTAGTACCCCCGATCCAGTACCCGCTCCGCCCCTTCGAGGATTTTGTGAAAACATATTAAGTCGTGTATATGATTGTCAAGACATGTTTTACTACCTAACGGCCTGGTCCCTCTGCATTCTCTAATACCGCGAGCAGTTCTCCCATCAACATGTATCAACTTGTTTAACACGTATCCCTAAGTCTGACAACTACTTCAATCGATACTGCGCCGGAATTTCGACCCGGATTTTGGGAATAACAGGTTATTAGAAAAATACCAATCAACAAAGAACGAAAGGGAGTGGTGAATGTTCCTCTGGATGTTCTACAGCAATAACAAGCTAGTTTGTCCAAAACACGAAAGTTCGATGAGCCTCAATACCTCTTTTTCATTTTTCACCGGACTACTCGTCCAACCGTAACTTTCAACCTTCTAAAAACCACAAATTTCAAGGTTTCTGAGGGCAAAACCTATACTGCAATCAACTCGTCGAGTAAGAGTTCAGCAGATTTAGAATATCGAAATTTTTGCCTGGACACTGCCCTTAACTGAAGTTTAGATGGGTTTACTACGGGCTCGTTCCTCAATACGACCCCGACCTCCCTTATTCCGTCGTCCGACCCCCCCCCTCTTCGCGACCCCTCCCCTCCTGCTTCAGCTTACGCGTGTTTTCTCTGTACACCTGGCAGTTTCAAGGAAGAAGACACAAAAGAGAGGCTTTAAGATCCCAAAATTGGAGCTAAAACAACCAAAACAAGCAGAGTCGATGTATTATACATCCTTTCCTATGCGATCGGACACGACTCCGACAGATTGTTTTATGACACTGCGATAAATTACGGTCAGCCCTTGCCAGCAAGAACGGTCATGTCATCAGGTGTCAGAACAGGACTGCTGTGAAGCGCATGGGTTCGATCCCCAGTGCCCTCAAAAAAAAATAAAGAGGCTGGAAACGTTTGAAAATGAAGTGTGAGAAGCGAAATAGATCGATTGCATATGCGAGAATTCGCCTGCAGGGCCTGTCAGTTCGTATAAAAGTAAGGTGAAAGAGACTTTGTGCTGAACTTGCCTGACTCAAAATCAGCAAAAGAGTATTCTCCAGAGCATTCATAAAGGACGACCAGAATGGGAAATCGATTCGAAATTCAACGAATTTTCATCGATTCCATTGCGGGAGAACGAACAAACTTCGAAGAGCCATATTCTGCAATCTAATGGGAAATTTCCTCCTCTAAAGTAGACCGATGAAAAGATGGGTGATATCTGCAAATGGTCTTTCAGTGACTTCCCAAACAGATCTACTCCATTTTCACCATCTCTTTCAATTGCTAGGTTTTCACTTCTTCAATTCTCATGAAGAAAATTCACCCCCCCCCCCCCCTCCGACCTCCAAGCAATCGCTTCTTGGCTCCATTATCGCACCCCGAAGCTTGATCCTGTCCGAGCGATTCAAATGGAAAATTTCCCCTCGCAGACCCCTAAATTTGAGAAATTTCCCATCGAGTTGCAAAAAAATATAAAGCTCTAGAAAAGTTATATCGAAGTTAGAGCTTGTCGTCCTCTATGAATACACTGGAGAATGTTTGCTGACTTCGAGTCAGACAACTTACCGCGTCTACGTCACCCTACTTTTTCACGAAGTGACGGGCCCTGCAGGCGAATTCTCACATGTACAACCGGTCGATTTTGCTTTCCACACTTCATTTTCAAATGTGTCCACCCTCTCTACTTCACACTTAACTTTGAAGTAATACCTACCCATGCAAAAGCCTTTTGAAGGTACTAGGAATCGAAACCGTAGGCGTGCAAACGTGGCTGACGCCGACTTCTCGCATGTGCTTCCAGTCAGTCCTGTTTTTACACGTAATGAAATGACCGTTCCTGCTGGCAGGAGAGACACGTGACCACAACGTGACCATACTTCGTCGCAGTGTCATGAAACAATCAGTAGGTTTCACATTACATTATTTGGTCAAGCCACCCCTCTACCTATCCGACCCCACCCTTCCAATACGACCCCGAGGGATTCCCATCGGATGCTTGATCTATGGGGGAGTTTAGCATATGTGAGTATACAGTATATCTCACCTCCCCTTATTCATAATATTGATTGCAACAATATTGCCATGAAGAGATCAACAAGTATTAAAGCAGTTTCAGAGACAAATTAGTTTAAGGAGATGTTATGAACGGCATGTAATGGTAATAGTAGCGTGAGACGAAAAAACAAAGAAATGAACAGAGGTGCCTGAGACTGAGGCAAAAACAAAACAATGTAATAATAGTGAAAACCAATAAAGAGTAAAATGGGCAGGTACAAAAATGCGTATAAGAAAAAGGAATAGGGAAAAACGCTGTGAATAGTACAGATATGAAATTCCAAAAAGTCGGATATAGGAACCTCACATGCTATAGTAGGGGTACTGAAACGAAGTCGAGGAAGAATGGTACGGTGGATTTGCTCCAATACGCTCCAATTCTAGCCTTGCCTTCACCGGCTCCATCTTCTGAGCTCCAAGGAAACCCCTTGCTTCTTCTTGCTTCTTCCAAGCGGTACATCTGTTTCTTCCTCCTTGTCTTTGACCAGCTCCTGTTTTGCCATCGCCGAATGCTTGTTCGCGTGAGCGACTTCCTGGTTGAGCTCATCAAATTCGTTTCTTGTTCATATAAAGTGGATCGCTCGTCCGCGAAGAGGTCCAGCGTTTCACGGGCACTCCCGAAAATGACAACCAGTACGAATAATAATGAAATAAAACGAACAAGAGGCAAAATAACGGACTATATAGACGTGAATAAATATGGGCTATAATTGAAAGAATAGAATTAGTATGGTATGGCTGAGCAAAAAGAACTCACGAGGCAGCACTCTTAGCTTTTTCTAAGGCCGTCCGTTTCTTCATCTTCACGACTTCTACCTCGGTGAGAGCTCTCTCTTATCTGCTTTTTAGTCTTGCTCGTCAAAAGTGTGTTCTCTGCGGTTATAGGCTTTTGGGCTATCTTGGCCCGCAGCTTCTGCACGCCTGATTTCCTAGAACGAAAAAGGGAGCTACCAATTTTGTGTAGTCGACGGCCACTATACAGGGTGGCCGAAAAGTATGGGCGTCAGAAAAAACGATATTTTTCTTTTATTAGCTACAATTACTTTTTCTTTATTATCATAAATGATACACAACAAGATGAAAAATTAGTACCACAGAAAATTTTCAAAGTGGCCCCCCTTGGCTTTGATGCAGGCTTTCAATCTTGTCTTCACGGAAACCACTGTGCGCCGGAGGTAGTCCTCACCAATTTCTGACCAGGCTTGTTCCAGTTCGCGCCGTAATTGCTCAACTTTGGTGATATTCTTATTCTTCGGTTTCTCCTCCAAGAGCCCCCACACGGAGAAATCCATGGGGTTTAAATCTGGGCTGCAGGATGGCCACTGATTCTTGTTGAGAAATCCGGGAAAATTCTCCTCCAGGTAGGCAATGATGGTTTCAGCGCCGTGAGCCGGTGCCCAGTCTTGCTGAAGAATCATATTGGGGTTTTTCTGTTTCCAGGGGACAAGCACTTTCCTAAGAATCTCATCTTGGTAGAACTTGGCGTCGATTCTAACGTTTTGATCGATGAAAACAAGAGCCGTCATCGATTTTGAGGTTATTCCTCCCCAAACCATCACGCCACGGGGAAACAACGACTTCGTTACAATCCTCCTTTCCGAAGAGTACCGCTGACTCGGGCTGATGAGTTGACGACCGTTTTGAGAGTTGTGCGCAACTTCAATGGGAAAAATTTTCTCATCTGTCCATAGCACATCTTCGATGCGGCCCACCTCGAAGATTTTCAACAACTCTTTACATTTCTCAAGCCGCTTTGCTTTGGCGAAGTCGGTTAGCTTCTGTCCCTTGAACAGGCGATAGCTTCGAAGTCCCAGCTCCTTCTTGACAATAAGTTGAACTGACGAACGAGCAACACCCAGACTTTTTGCCATCTTGTTCAAGCTGACTCCATCATTTCGGTCGATCCTCTTTTTAATGATCCCTCGTACCCTCCTTGTGTTCACCGTTCGAGGACGCCCCGGTTTTCGCTTCATGTTGACATCTCCTACGTCTCTCCATAGTTTGATTATCTTCTGCACGGTTCGCAAAGGAGTATTTAATTTTCTTGAAGTCGCTGCAGTTGACTCTCCAGACTGCGCGAGGCGTACGACGGATTCGCGATGCGGGCACACCCGCATGACTTCAGGAAACGAAGTAAATGGTAGGTCAAAAGAAAGAGGCTTTGATAAGGTGTCAAACATGTGAAGAATTAAGACGCGGTGAAACTTGCAAAAGAAGAAACAAAAGCGTCAAATGAGGCGCCCATACTTTTCGGCCACCCTGTACACCTTTCGCTTAACCTCGTTCCTAATCATCTCCTCGATCGCTTCGGGCGTCTTCTGCGCGAAGCCCATTGAGGATTTTCGTCGACCACTCCTTGCCTTTCGTTAGGTCTTCGTGTTGATCGTGAAAAAGGAAAATCATCAGAAAGGTGATGCAAGAATGATAAGTAAATGACGTCTTGCACTTGAAAATAAAAACGCAGAACTATTATGATTAGAATATACACCAAAAGATAAAAGGAACTGATTCAAAATTAGATCCACTAGACCAGACATGAATGTTGAATTGGTCCCTGATTTGAATTCTCCATCGCATCGATCCCTGGCTTCGCAGTAGAGGCCGATCAACCTGTTAGCCTCCACTTCCGAGAAAGTGGGGGCCTTTTTTCTCGATGGCCCACTTTCCTCCTTCATCCTTCTCTTCGGAGGCAGCCTGAAACAAAATAATTTGGTTATTCACGGGGAAATTCATGTAGCAAGATTAACAAAGAACATGGAAGGCAGAGGATCCGTCACACTGGACCAGTAGCGTGACGGTATGATGAAACTGTCATACACTCGCGTTGATGCACCGTGACGATGTGATGAAATACGCACACAACCGCATACATGGATGTGGGTGTTGCGAAAGAAGTCATCGCTACACGCCATCGCTTTCATAACACCATCACAATTAATTAATGGCAGCAGAACAAGTTTAAAAAGCTTCTCATTTCTTTCCTACCCTCAGACGAAGAAACAGAATTGAAAAAGGCCCTATCCGGAACTCATCAGTCGTGCGTCTCCTAGCATCACGTCTCTTCGATAACCAATCACGCTAACCATCACTGGTTAGCTTGGATTTTATTTCATGAATCCCAGCCAAGTTCAGGTGAATTGCATGATATCACCTTGAACTCTGTGACGTGTGTTCGAAACCATGACTTATGATGCTATTGCAAGCGCAGCAGCGGTTTTTCCTTGCCAGCCAGGGAAGGTTGAATCGCCCTCTGTCATCCTACACACATATTACAGTGGACGTCAATGGCGTTGGCCCATTCGTGGTCTCGAGGAGGACGTCGCGCAACCACGCCGCGCGCGCAGTAACCGATGTTTCTGCTGCTGTTATGCTATTTCTACCAGCTTTTTACCCGATTTTAAGGATTTTCGACCAAATCGGGAAGAAAAGAGCCTAGAAATAGCATACCGGCGGCAGACGACACCGATGCTGGCGCGCGCAGCGCGATGGCGCTGCGTCCTTCTCGAGGCCGCAGATGGGCCACCGCCATTGCCGTTCACTGTACATGTTAACATGAGCCCTTGTGCATTTTTTCGGATGCAGTTTTCTACACCTATTTGTTATCTAGTAGAAACAAGTCATATACGACTCGAAAGCGCTATTCTTCCTCGGTATTACTGCAAACAGAATACTGTGAACAGCTTTTGCTAAAATGACAGTTTACTTGAGTTCT
This sequence comes from Ancylostoma caninum, assembly GCA_037903475.1. Taxonomy (NCBI): domain Eukaryota; kingdom Metazoa; phylum Nematoda; class Chromadorea; order Rhabditida; family Ancylostomatidae; genus Ancylostoma; species Ancylostoma caninum. The sequence continues at coordinate 237,265 of JBAJFG010000037.1, read as the reverse complement.
GGGTCTGCGAAGTGGAGCAATGAGTGAACGAAAAACAGCGCAACCAAAAGCTACCCATATTGGCACTGAGTTGAAGCTTGAAAGGCCATCAAAACTGGCCTAGCGACCGGTGTTAAGTACCAAAGAGGTGTTTCGACTGAAATGACTGGTTATCAGCGATTTTTATGCCCCAAAGAAGACGTATTTGTTTTCAATGACACAAACCACTTCGATCGAACAATTTTTTTTGGAGAAAACCTGGGAGTTACTCCAGCTGCATCGTACGGTCTGATAGAAATCATACTCTCAAAGCTACCAGATAACTGGGATTATTCTGTTAAAAGAATCCAATCGCAAGGGTCCAGCCTCTTACCCCATGATAACGGACCCCACCCTAGCCAGCATCGCCGAACTAGTCATCCAACAATTCCATTGGTGATGCTCTTATGCGTTTATATTCCACCGTGCTTCCACGTTTGAATGGGTTTCGGTTGCTTTCTGCTCCCTACTGAATACGAGGACGAGTGTTTTTCCTCAAATTGATATTTTCTTCTTAAGTCTAAAAATCAAATAATCCGATAGCTCCCTGAAAACACATGATCATGATTGAAGAAGATGGAAATATTAGGTTGTTACATAAGTTTCCGCTGTTTTCGCCTAGGCATTTTCAAACGTTCCTAATAAATGAATACCGATTAGATTTCTCGCATATCTAGATACCATTTTAAAGCGCATGATCTCGAGAACATTTGGCGTGGTGAATCATACTTCTCCGTCTTGTTTTGAAAATGTGTATAATTTCGGAGTGAATCCTTCAAGAATGCAAATTTGGTAACAGCACTTGCAGAGGAATTCTTAATTGCGCTTTATTAGCACAAATCGGGCTCTAACAGAGTTCCTATTATTAGATCACCAGAATGTCTACTATGCGAGAACCGATTTGCCAAATCAGTGACCTCCAGCCCTGCCCGACTCAGTTCTTTGCCTCGTAGTCCACAGATTTCTAAACCAGCGGAGTCGAGCTCTTGCAGGGGAAACAGTAGAAGTTTAGCGACTGTTGTTGTGCATACCTCGATTGTCACCTATTGTTACTTGATATTTTATAAAACTTTTTTTGTCAAAAATTTCAAAACAGCGGAAACTTACGTAACAACCTAATAGCTTTTAGAAGGTATAGGACACGTTACGGAAAAATGGCAATGGGACGGAGAAAATCGCAACTGAAAAAAGCGCAAGGACTTACGTTAACATCTAATGTTTGAAGAAAATCCAAGAAAGCCGAAAACGTTCTCTGAAGTCCTAGAAATTAATACCGCACCAAAATTCCCAAGGTGGCCACGTATGGCCTCATCTAAAACAGCGGCCAAACTTGGCCCACTCATTTGGCCGCCGGGTGTTGGCCAGATGGTTCCGGCATGTCGTTGAAATAGATTTCGCTCCATGGGCCATGTTTGGCCGGTGGTCACTTGGGAGGGCGCTCGTTTGGGCTCAACTAGGGAAGGAGCGTGGCTGACAAGTGGTGAGTGACAGCCAGGAAATCTCACGCAGAGGCGTGCAATTCTTGAACTGTAATTGTTGAAGTCCTCCAACACTTCCCATAGGGGCCTATCCGCTGTGCTGATCTCAAAATCGATGTTCATTTTGTCAAAGGAGATGAAAACGTAATTTTCGTTTTCATCACGTAAAATAGTCCCTCAGTCTTTTCAGAGGATTCTACAAAATTTCTGTCAGGGTATATGGTCTCGGTTTAAAAGTTTATTACATCCCTTTCACTTATTAAAATTCCCAAACATTTCGTTTCGAACGAACCTTTTTGATGACAGCTTTATTTTGAATGCTTCGTAGTGGTGATTCATCGTTGTTAGTCACTAAAAGTGATCGAAACGCGCAATAGCCACTTCCTTCTATGCGACTCGGTGTAGCCGGCAACAGAAACACCGTAACAATATAGGGCATCGTTGGCCACGTCTCTTTTCTGGATGAGCTCGAACGCCCAGGCGCCGGCATCAGGCCTCAAGAGCGTTATCGACTGCCGCTGGCAGAAGTTCAGGAAGCATCAATAAACAGCGATAATGCTGAGAATGTTGTCGAGGTCTTGCTTATCAGTTTCTTAAATTTGTGAGAAACTCGTATGCTTTGTCGTCGGTGGAACTTCTTTTATGGAGCACACTGCACTTCCTATAAAGGACGAGTAGTTAGTCGATACTGTTTTATCATTTTGCTGAATGTCAGTTGAAATGATTCATAGCTTGCACCTTAGTGGGAATCACCAACGTCCTAACCTTCACACCGTACCGGCTGTACGTCAGCGTTTAGAAGGTTCGATACGATGTTCACAAAACTGAATAATCCTCGAAACTTCGAGGAGTCCTACAAACAGTCCGTACCATCGTTGTTTGATGCAGCTAGGTCTGAGAGCTGAAATTTAGTATCCACGCTTCCGCTCTGTTTTTCTTCACTGATCGAGTCGTTGCTTCCCACATTCCTCTTGAGACTGCGCCACAAGGGAATATCTATTCTTACATTGCGCTACTTTTTGTCGCTTTCAAATCGTCAACATATTTCGAATGTGCGTTCAGAAAGTGGAGGGTGCTTCGATGTAGCTTTATTGGATTAGCTTTCGGCGCGTAGCGCCTTCTTCATATCTTAATAGAAAACAATATAATGCTACACGCGACAGGACAGTAAGTGGTGACATTGCTTCCACCCACTGAGCTCCCTGGTAGAGAACAAGTTACGAGATCGTTCAGGACTACAGCTGGTGTTTAATAGGATGTGATACTGTAATCAGCTTCTGGTGGGAACATAACTTTCTCCTCTGCTATCTACTAGATCAAGCGATAAGCTTTAGCGCCTCCACTAGTTCATCCTTATTGTTAATCTCCGGTTTATACCGTTTTATGTCCTTCGCCTCCACAATTCTTCTTTCAAGAGGTCTCTCAAGGTGACGGTGAAGCACACTTACTTCAAAATCTGGGGCAGATTCTCGCGTATGTACCGTCAAACGGTGCTTGGAGAAGCTGTTTTTAGGATATGACTGTGGCCGGACTAGTGCTCGTCGATGCTCGTCTAGTCGCTTCCTCAGTGGCCTCTCTGTTTCTCCTACATACTGTTGACCGCATCCACTGCATTTGATTAAGTATACTGTCCCACGTAGGTGGCAGATTTTCTTGTTGCGACAGTATCGACACTGTTTTCCGTCACAGCCTGCTTCGTATAAACGAGATGATGTTAATATCTCCTTGAGTGTGGGAGGTGGTGTAAAAATGAGATGCACTGGTAGTCCAGATCTTCTGACAACTGTGTTAATTTGCTTTGAAGTACATTCAGCTAGGGGAGCATGAATGCACTACCATTGGAAGCTGAGTACGGTTTCCAGGACCCAGCATTCCCATGGTTGTACCCGTTTTCAAGGAGGATGTCGTGGATCTTCTCATCACCTCCTGACTTGTCTGTAGAAATACGATTGCTAATCACCTCCATATTCCGCACTACATTTGATTTCATGTAAAGTGGGTGGGCATTTCGCATATTGTTGTATCGTTTATTTGCAGGCGTTTGGAAAACTCAAGGTTAAGATGACCGACTTTCTGGCTTCAGAGGAGATCCCACTCCACATTGCATCCAAAGCTTTCTTCAGGACATTCAGCTACATTAATGAATATTTCTTCTCAATCTCCAAGCAGCACATCGCTGTAGACCTTTTTCTACCATGAAGTTTAGATAGGCAGCCAATGCGCCACAGGCCCAGCGCCGAACCAAATCCATAACCAATATGAGTTGGAAGCACTGGGAGTGGAAGCGTTTGGTGGGCTAGCTCGTGAAATAACATCACCTTGAACCACTTTGAACCTTGAACCGGCTTCTGAAGACGACGTGAGGTTGAGGCAGGCCAGATGAAAGAGTTTATAACCACCTGTGAGGCACAGCAGTATAAACTAATAATATCATGAAGTTATGCCCAGGGTTTACAAAGAGAGGACATGGAATCCTGGCAAAGCGTTGCTTGCAAAAGCTAGACCGAAGTTCACGCCATAGTTTGACGGCGATTACTTGTAGATAGCAGTATTTGTAGTGATTCAGATCAGGTGTACTTTATGCCTTTTTCGAAGCAGTTCTTCAGAGAATGGAGATCAGCTGCTGATATGATGATCTGAATGGTTAATGACATGCTGTTTTTTTAAACGAATGATTGCTTGTCAGGAACGGGTCTTTGCCATCATCGAGGCTAGAAACTATCTCACAAAGAAAGGCGAGGGAGGGATCTATCTGGAGAGACTTGTCCGCGCTTTGGACGCAAAGGAAATACCGCCACCATTTCTTGTGTTTTCCTCGTGATTCACACTGTTTTATCATTGTCGATAAGTTCACCGTATCCAAAAATTCCGGTATACGGCGAGGTCTACAGCACAGAAATTTCCGTGAGTGCTGCCTTTAATGAGATTCTTTGTTAGTTGGGGGTGCTATCTGGCAAGGCTAGTAAACTTTACACCTGGCATTTTTCATCAAGTTATATCGATAGCTAAATCTTTCTCTATGAGAATAGCGATAGAACCATTTGGTGCACCATTTTCTTTGGTGTATTGAAAATATAAATTAATAAACCTCGGTCCCGAAAGGGTTAAAGTGTGCTTATTTCTAGGAGAAGGTATGGAGCAACACTTAACTGTGCTATTTGTCCACCAATAAAACTTAGCCTGTCCAACCGATAAGATCAACAGTGATACAAAGACTTGCATGTGAATCTCCAGAACGTTATCGGAAAACAGGTTCAGAGGCCATTTTGAAGCACTCCATGAATATCGCCTGAAACACCGTAGCAAGAAATCCCTCTGTCAATATCTCAAACAATGTGGATGGAAACCCTTTCAAGAACATCGGAATCTATTAAACAAAGCGCCGTAAGGGGGCTAGAGCGGTTAGAGATACGGGGCGGCACTCATAGACACCGCAATCTTGAGGCGCAGACTGTGTGGCGAAATGGCCGATTTCCATGGACGCAGACACGTTCGCTTCGGGACCCGAAATTACGTCACTGCTGGCTCTCCCGCATGCACGGGATGGTGATTTCATCACCTTCGCTGGCGGTCTCGCCGTATAGGAGTGAGGGAGTGTTTACGAGCTTTCAGGCTGCACAATATACGCAGCAGGAAAACCAGCCTTCCACTAATGCGACGCCGCATCGCCTCTAAATAGGAAGGCATGACATTGTATATCCAATCAACTAAATACGGATACGGGTCCACCGATGAAGAAAGGGCCCACCGTGGCCCAGTGCCGTGGGGAACTCAATGACACGGGTCCAGCGATGAGAAAGGGCCCGCCGTGGCCCAGTGCTGTGGGGAACGCCATGACACGGGTCCACCGATGAAGAAAGGGCCCGCCGTGCCTACATCGTAAGGCATTTTCTACAGCACTACTACTCACTACTCACTTTTCGTTCTGAGCAGATGGCACTCGAGCATTCCTTATAAGTAATTTCTCCTGCTAAACATTGGAGTTAGATCACTCGCCGATGTTATTGTTCGTTAAAAAAATTCAAAAATGTCAACAAAACTTTGCTGAAGGATTCTTGCTTTCCAAATATTTGTACTTCTAGAAGGGAATCCCCGTATTTTTTTGCGATTTTGCAGTTTTTTTTGCATACATATCTCGAGTAAGACTTCAAGCCCTCCAGACGGACATCTGGAAATGAGTCTATGAAAATTCTGTGTATCTCTGCTCGCTAACCCCCGAGAGTACAATGTTTCTCACGAAGTTTTTGGTGAAGTAAAGACAGTAAAATCTTTCACTCTTCGAAGTGTCCCGCTCAAAACTACTGAAATTTTCCCAAAAATGTAGCAAGTATGTAGGGATAATCGTTGATGAACAACTATTTACAGTTTGAACCTTCCTATTTCTCCCAGTTACGTCCAATAAGACGAATAGTTTGCGCCAGCGCAAGGTCGATGACGTTTGGTTAAACTGTGATCATTACGTCACTTTTCCTGAAACAGTTCCGCGGAGACAGCCCGAGAAGCGATTTCTTAGCTGTAGAGATGTACTGTGTGGTTGTTCGTATGAAGAGTCACCCTGTAGTGCGAGTATGTAGAGGAAGAAATGAACGATTCTACCAAAAACAAGGAAATATGTGTTTGAATACTTTCTTTCTACTTTTTTATTGTAATAGTTGTGGATGAAAAGGGAAAGTCGGTTAGAAAAAAAGTTATTGTACCAGGAACTGCTATTTATTCCTCACTAAAACAAGTAAAAAAAACGGTCTGTACATACTGACGAGTCTGAAACATCAGTGAAAGAAATGTTGTAATTGATGATGTGGTTGGTGCAAAAGTAATGCTCAAGTTTCGTTAACTCATTTTGAAAGAAGCCATCCTGCTTATTGTTCCTACAGGTACCAATAGTTGTACACCACTTTGTGGCATATTTCAGGTTCGTCAAAACAGCATTGCCGATTTGGTACGTGGGCTACACTTTCACCGAATTTTCGGTCCTTGAAAGTGAGCTACTCAAACAGATATTCGTTCCCATGAGTTCAAACTTGACGGCGTCAAAGCACAAACTGCTCGGAGAAACAGCATAGCTTTGGCGGGGAATGTGAACAAATGCATTCCGCGAAGCTGGCTCTAAAGTTTTACAGAGAGTGAATTCTGCTCCGAAAATCAGGGAGGTCGCGAAGAGCCTTGTAGACCCACTGGCCATCAACTAACGGATGCAAATAATCAGTGAAGAGCATATCAAAACTGCACTGGATGAAACTCGATGTTGATTGTGGGCGACAATCTCCTCCCTAGATAAAAATGAGAATTTGAAAGTGCTTGGCACCTTAGTGTCCCAGACAAACCTTCGGAACTTCCGCGGAGCCTGATTTACTATTGGAGCCCGATTTTGGGAACTTCCGCGGAAATATGACGTCGCGCGTCGTCGATTTTTTTCGGAAGTTCCGCGCAAGTTCCGCCGGAAAAGTAGCTTCGCAACTCCCGCGGGGCTTGATACTTTTCAGAACTTCGCGGGGTTTTGAGACGGATAGAATGATCCAAGAAACCAACTTATCATTATGCATGTTTCCGTCCAGTTTTTTAACGGTATGTTCTTGCTTGAATCCAGCTAGCCATATAAAAACCCGTAGTAGAATACGAAATTTTTTTCCTCTGTTTTTTCTTCGAAATCTACTCCGGAATGCCCTAATAATGACATCCGCAATGTCAAATTTCGGGTGAAGCTCTTGTCAGATAAATGTACCCCTGAAATTATTCCCATAAATATGAAAATTTGACAGATTTTTACCAAAGAGGAATCTTTACATGTTATCATTGAAGTCGTAACCTGACCCAGATACGGAGCATAGTCAGAGGGCAAAAGTGCCTGAGGCTCGCCTTCAGAGAACAGAGCCGTTAGTACTATAACAAGTGCTGCTTGATGGGAAGAGTTTTGGTGGGATTTATGGTCCTACATTATTGGTACTCGCACGCGTGGAGATGTTCATCGCTCTATGTTGGTCGATTTTATCTTACTACTCGAGCTATGCTTGACTCCATAGCGCCCATATTACGTCACTCTTGTTCGATATCGGAACTTCAGCAGAAGTTCCGAAAGTTTGTCTGGGTCTTTGTTTAGAGATCTAGTCTTCCCCTCTGTAATGGAACAAGACAACCTATTTCTTGGTCGTTTTTTTTTGAATCCAGAATGAAATATAGATCTCTCACGAGAAAAAGCAGTTCCTTACTCAGTAGAGTGTAGAAGAAGAAATGGCAGAGCTCTACTAGTAGAAACCGAAGCTAACCAAATGAAAGTCACAAAGACTTCATGATGATTTACTGCGAAGGTCACTCGCTACAGCTCGTTGAATAATGCCCAGCTGGAAGGTGCTGCCAGCAAGATAGTGAAATTAATCCGAAACATTAGTGTGTTAGAGTGACGTCTATCACCTGCGAACTGGTAGAAATGCTAGTTTTGTCAACTATGGTAGTCTATGTACAAGAGGGTACCTTCGTATAACAGGTATCTTCTATCTTGTATAAGAGTATATAACAGGGTGTGAATAGCAGGGTATAGCTTCTCTCTGTTTTTAAGTGCTGTTGGGTGAGAAAATAATGCTTAATTTTCCAAGGATATCTAGTCGAGTTTTATTCTTGCTGATATATTTATAGCACAATCTAACTATGCGAACTCACCAGTACACATTAACTGTAGTGTTGTGGTGTACCATTTTGGTGAATTCGAGGAGTAAAATAAAATAAAAAGTATGCAGTAGAAAACCTGTGTGCCCGGTCACGAACTGACGTCTTACAGGCATAAGTGAGCCCAACATAGCGGTGGTCTCCTATGACAATTTCTGCGTTTTTAGCACGCTCCAGAAGCTTTTTTCGATGTCAAAGTGTGACGTTATGAACAAGTATGTATGTATGTATGTATGACAAGAACCTTCACGCTTAAGTTATAAAAGGAAGCTCGTATGGCCGTTTGCTTCCTGATAACCACTATATGCACGAATTCAATAGGTTCTGATATCGGGCACACCTGCATGGTGTGAAGTTCGGCGTATTGCGCGATGGTTGTACGAGTGCAATCAAGGAACCAGGGATGAGCGGAATCCAGATTTAGAAGTTCGGAGCTTGCAAGTCGAAAGTAGGAAGCCCTTAATACATCGGAATATCGAAAATGCCGAAAGTCGGAAGAAAGGAGAGTCCATTATGTGCACATATGTATGGGTGTCACCTCGTTTCGTCGGTTTTAGATATCAACAGATTCTGGACCCAGTCGTCATGAATTCATCGATGTACAAAACGTATAGAAGTGAGGAGAAACCCCGTTCTCCGAGGATTCGAAGGAGCAGCTAACGGACCACTTGGGCGGAGCTGTCCGTGACTGTGCTGGCTGCCCGCCACGCCTACAGCATTGGCCAACACGTCCGGACGTGTCCGATCGATGAGATCTACGGCTTCACGTGTCCACTCGGCTCGACAAAATGTTTCAAATCCCGTCCCGAAAAACGTTGAAAAAGCGGTCTTACAGACCATTTTATAACAATTCAGGTATAATGCTGGATTCAGTGTGTCGAGAAGATTCGGAATCTAATAAAAGCTCAAATGCGAGAACGAGGTGACACACTGCCTCTAACAATATGTGGTGTAAACCATGTGTTGTTAGACTAACTGGCGTTCTTTTTTATCTAATTACAAGCAGCGGTACCAATTCAGATTTCAAGAATAAATTGAAAATAAGGGCTCTCTCAACGAAAAAACAAGCCCATGAGCACTGGATGCTTTATAGCCAATTTGACAGACATTAAAAAAAAAACATTACAAGCTTAAAACAAAAGCTCTTTGGAGTGAATACATCATAGCTTCTGCAGAAAAAATACCTTATAGAGAGGAATGTTGAGTGCATACGTATATTTACATATGTTTAACATATGTAAACATATGTAAGACATATGTTTTACATATGTTTTCATATCACACCTCCATTAGTTTTTAGAAGAGCTTCTTTTATGTTAGCATCTCGTGTATGTCGTGCAGTTTTCGTATCTGCTGCGTAGTGCTCTTGCGGCTCTTGTGCTCTGGAAGAACTGAGAGTTGTCAGATTTTGGTTTAACCCTATGCTGTTTAGTTAATTAATAGCATGCATGAAGTGAATTAGGGGAGGGGAACTTAAAATTTCCCATCGATTCCTTCAGTAAGAGCTCATGTTGCGCAGATCAGCTCCGGTTCCTGGCTCAGCTTCTGCTACTATGATATCGTTAATGCATTTGCTAATGTATGGTATCGAACCCACAACAAAAACGCAGCCGTCAATGCTACATAAATTCATTTCCAGGAACTTACGAGAAAACCACTGCGAAAGTGTTGTTCAACCTGTTGTCATAATGTATGATATCCTATTTAAAGGCAAGGTCCGGTCAAAATCTTGCCCACCCAGATTTCTTGTTCTCTGGAATCCAGAGCATATGTTCAGCACGTATCTCAAGTTTGAGACCTCGATATGAGCCCTTTCGCTAGATATGGGACAGAACTTCCGAGGATTACGGTAGCCGTGGAAAAACGCGCCCCAACCGACAAGTGCTGCGCGCGTGCACACTGAACAACGACGGACGCTCAGATACACAGAACCTAACGGACACTTCGTGAAACCCTCCCCAGCCCATCAGACGGATCACTGGTCGTTTGGATATGAATTTCTTCCTACGATGCCACAATAGACAGCACATACGGCGCGCCGTATAACGTCATTTGAAAGCACGGACGCCGCAAACCCGCAAACGCCGTACCGAAATTGGTCGATAAAAAGCGTTTGTTGTGGGACCTTTTCAGGGATTTTTCTATAGTTTTCGTCCAAAGCATCGCTGTGGGCTACGAATTCAATAAAAATTCGGGAGATGGAATTTTGCCCGGACCTTGCCTTTAAGACAGCGAACCTTGTGTAGGAACAGTCCACGCCGGGAAAGAGTCATTCTTGCTTCAAGACTGCTGTATTGCGCAGACAATAGCTGCTAGATCTTGAAAAATTGAACAAAATTAGCGGCAATCATTGAGATAAGGCTAAATTTGCTTGCACTCCAAGACTTCCGAAAACTCCCGGCTCTTCGCAATTTTTCTGAACATCGAAGTCAGAGTCCCAAAAAAAAACAGCGGAACACCGAAATGCGGAATTCCCTAATGCTCACCAGCTGAGTCAGGGTGGACATATCCTCAACCTCATGCAAGCTTCGCTTTTCTAACGCAATCACGACGTCTCTGAAGCAAATGTCAGATATCGCTTGCAACTGATCCATATTTTATGAATATTACACGATAACCACGATTTTTTCGCAGCAGTGCGGATTAACCTATACAAGTCTCGGTCATTTGATGCAATTCACGTTTTGGAAATCACAGCGTACTGTTATTCTGGCTTCGCCGTTCAGTAATCCACTTGAAGGACGCTGATGGAGCAGAGCTAACAACGACCAAACCACTCGAACTTTCCATCCGTACAGCTTTAGTAAAAGCACTTAAGAATGAAGCGGCAGTCTTCTTTTCAGCTTTTATCTGCCTTCTGTGGTCTAGAAATAAAAGTGTACACGTAGTTTCCGCTGGTAATTTATGCCATTTACATATGTATTTTTTCTCAAGCTTTCGAAGTTAATCAGATTTGAAAATGCTTTTGAGGATCCCGGCTTTAAAGCTCACAAACAGTTTCTAACAAGAAAAAGGGGAAGTTTTTGTTACTCAGTCGCTTCAGCTTAGTGGTCAGAAAACCAGACACAGTACCTCCGAAATGGTTTCTCATTACCGAAACATTGCAGACCAATTTTATTCGTTTTCATCTATTTAATTTCGGGTTGTTTCTGACCTCTCGCTGGTCCATTCGCTGAGACGAAGATGGGAACAGGAAACGCCAGGTAACTGCGACTTCCAACAGTGGTACAGGTGAACCCATCAAACAGCATTCACGAAGGGGCCGGTACATCACCCTAAACCTGCCAAGCGAGTTTCACGTTGGCGGTGCTCTCTGTTGCAGGCTAGGTGGAACAAAATAGGTGAAGATGGATTCTTATCACCAATACATGTATAATGCATCTGTAGCAGTGATCTTCACCCATCTATGCACTTCACTTCGGATGCAATATATGAACGTTTAAAATAACCCGTCATTCCGTTGATGACATCAATTAAATAGAGTGGTCATGCAGTCATGTAGGCTGCCCATCATCGTGAGAGGATTTATTCGTCCCTGAGGCCATTTATTTAATTTTATTCTCTACATGATTTATGCAGAGACTGTTCGTGTGCCGTTGCACAAAAATGTAAGGAATGGTTCTTATCTGTTCTCGTTGGACTGCATCTTGGGCCAATAGCATCAGCTCTTGAAACTACAGTAATTCTGACCTTTTTTTTTTACTCTCATAGAGCTCTTCTTGTCGGAGTACGGTAATTTTTTCATAGTAACTCACAGCGATTCTCAGAACGCTTTCGCTATTTTTCCAGTGAGCTGTAATGGTCGCCAGAGTAATTTCACATTGCACATACAGCAGGATGCATTGGAATGGCGGTATCTTCAGATTCTTTGAACTCCTCCCCCCACAGTCTGTTGTATCATCCACTTCGAAATATGTTATTTAAGGTACTGGGTGTAGGTGCTGAACTGGTGCGTTACTCCGATCTTGATTGTAGTCATAACCTCGCTAGATGCAACCCAAACCTGTAGCAGCAGAGCAATACCCCTCTGGATCTCGTTCAATAGGCAATTATGAAGCAAGGATTGCTTGTCTATGAGTCCTCCACAGAAAATGGCTGTCAAGAAACGATCCGCTTCTGCCTAGTGAGAAGAGATCGCAAATCGAACCGCTTGAACGCAACCACCCGCTCCCCTCCCCTTTTTTACAGATTGTATCGCCTCATCGATTCGTCTCGCCACCTCCTACCAATTCTGTTTACATGAATGCTTGTTTCACACTTTATAGCACTATTTCCGTGCGAAATTCCTCGTCAACTGAAGTGTTACCTCCTCTGTCTAGCAAACGAAGAATGAGCGGATTCAGCTTTGCCTGATCTCGACAAATCCCCAGATTAGCTTATCGCTGTCCAGGCACGCTGTGGTCGTTCGTATCCGCCATATCACCTCGTCTCGTCACTTCCTTGTCGGCGGTTACACAGTCCGAATTAGCTACCACCCATTGAACCTTTACGACCAATTCGTCACTTGTTACCGACGTCCGCAAGTCCTAGCAAGTCCTACTCAGTTCATTGTCGACTTCTTTCCCAGGAAGGTATCACTATGCGAGCCCACTTCTCTCCCTTCGCTCATTTACATCACATGCAAATCCTTAGGGAACATATTTCGTTTATGCCGATGCGCTTTACCCACGCGGTAATCACTCCTGTATTCTTAGTATTTTATGAATCTAGGAATGGGGCAATTGGTGGCAACGTTCCTGATTTTCTTCATTAGTCGGACAGTGGTACAGGCACCTAAGAGTCTGAAGCTGGACGTCATCATCTCCATCCCTGAATTGGGGCATGCTGGATTATTTTTTTCATTTCTCAACTGTACTACATTACTTCTCTAAAAAGCCTTCTTCTAACTTAACAGTATTATTCGACACTTCCACTACTCAATTGTTCCCCTGCATTTTTTCCCTATCAACAAGCACTTCAAGTGCAACAATTAATATTTGTAAACAACCTGGATCTCGCAATGCGGTGCTCTCACCTGACGACCAGACTGTTGACTTCTCCTCTAGGAGATTCTGGCCGCATCATTTGCGTCTTGGCACACTGATTGTCTGAGTATCCAAATGTCCAGTTCCCAGTCTTGGCCGACCCAGCGTGTGCAGCGATGGCCGGAGTACTGAGGGTCCGTTTCGGTCATGGTATGCGCTTTCAACATTACCGTACTTCTCTCCTGCATTTCTGCCTTAAATATGTTAAAAATAAATAAATAAATAAAACAACTATATAAAGTAATAATAACAAAAGTAAAACATTATTGTATTATAGAATGCTCACTCATATTAAGGAAATAGTTGTTTGCTCGCGTTACCCTCTCAATTCTACCTCTTTGGCACCACTTGCTGTGCTTTTGTTCCTGGCACCAGTCTCCGCAACATTCTAATTGACTACTGACTATGGCATCACTCCAGACCACCTTAACGAAACGTTAATTGAAAAGATAATTGAAAAACAACTGCATGAAATCCTTATTTTGAAGCAGCAATCTCGCACTTTCCTTCAGCTGCACAAGAATTTGAGGGAAACGACTTTCGACAAGTGAAAGACGAATTATTTCTGCAGTCCTCCTTGCTGCACCTTCAATCTCAGCAGCACTTCAGGAATTCTAGCGCCACAAAGATCCATCGGAATTCTTTGATTGCATCTCAGAATCCTGATGCTCTTCTTCTACTTGCCTTGCTGTTTTCGCGTTAAACACATCCATACATAAGGACATATTGAACAGATCAGAGATTTTTGTTCTTGATACTAAGAAATTTTGTGCGTTTGGACCATCCATGACAAGAGGTAGCTCGCTGGAACTGTGTAAGAGGAAGAAAACTTAAGCAAGGCTTGAATGTAGATCTCATTTTTTATTAATGGGCAGGTACTCACCACTATTTACTGTTAAGGCCCACGCAGTACAAACAACTTCCAGTAGCCTCGAGTCATTTAAAATACAGGCCATTCAAAATCCTGGCGCTTCCTACTTCTTCTCCCTTCACAAACGCAATATTTCTTTGCCTTTTTCGGATACTTTTATTTAATCACCGACTCACCTCAACTGTGTTTTATGTGTGATCCCGTTCTCTGGTAGATTATTTCTTTCTGGCATGAGACATGATGACAGGTTCCTTTCTGACCTGCATATATACCTGATATATAACTCACTGCAAATACGCCTGAAACAAGTGTCCCGCTCTGTCTTGTTTTTGCTCACTTCATGGACTTTGGTATCGACGTACCTTCCATAAAACGAGGACGGTGAAGCGAAGCAAACAGTGGCGTCGGAGCATTTGTCATTTATGTTCTTGTAGGAGGATTTTTTTACATGACAATGTCATGTCTGTGTATCCACGGATAATCAGTTCATCCTCGCTTAGAACTACTCCAGGCGGCGAAGTCTGCCCAGGGTAATACATTTTTTTTCTGCGATGCAGTTAGCTTTGGTGAAGGAGCAAGAAGGTCAGCATCACTTGTGGGTTACATCGGACAGCCAGAGTGCAGGGCCAAAATTAAGCAAGCCATTCGCAGAAATAAAATGGTAAAAAGGTTTGCAAGTCACCGTTGTTATCCGCGCGAAGCTGGGGTTACTCATGAGAGCACAGTTCTCAGTTGAACATCACAGATTCGAAATCTGTGTATGTCCATAGCATCGTGAAATATAAGCGATCACAAATAGACACATGAAACGATGCAGTTTACTTCAAGTTGTAAGAAAGAGTGCCTATGCCGATTTTTTTTTTTTTGTTAGGACGAGTACGACAATTTATAACTGTTCATGTTTTGGTTTATTTATTCATTTACTCAATTATTTACTTATTTATTTATTTATTTACTGGATGTGCACAGTGATGTGCGCCGAAAGGAAACAATTGCTCGTAGCAAGCACACAGAACCAGTTATTCAACATGCACAAAGAGTGCAATCTTGAGGAATGATCTCTCTACCTCACAAACGCATTATGTGAGAACGTTAGTCTGAAAATCTTGCATTAACATTTTTTCGGTCCAGAATCTCTTGATCTTGAGTCGAAATCCTTTGGCTATAGAATGTGGCGAAAAGTCCTACTATGTACGCAGTTCTCAACTGTAAAAATTGGCAGACGCTGTTCCATCCATGAACAATAATGTTATGATTGTTCGAAAAAAAAGTGTGGTGGTGGTGGTGCAAGACTTTCCGGACCAGTCTAATAATTTTTCCTGGTGGTTTCCGGAAGAAAGTGCTCTTTTCAAAGTTTTCATCAAGAATGTCCACACTCGTGGATATATGCAAGGTGCATAAAATTTCCTAACGCAGCGGCAATGACTTTTAGTCTCTCCAATGAAATTTTTTCCCAGTCGTTCTGATAACTTGAGATACGTAGCTTTCCAGCTATGCACGTCTATCCGGAAAACGGTAGTACCTCAGCTTCGCCTTGATATCCAGAGCGTAGCCTAAGCTATTTTAGTGGGTAGAAAAGCGACATATTTCAGAAGACACACAATTTCCTGCGTGTACGTATGTAAACAGTACGCACTGTTCCCCAGCGTCGCTCGCAAGGCGTGCAGCAAACCACCGAAGAATAAAAAGTGCTGGTGTAATAAGTGCCATAATTTCATTACAACAATGAACATTCCCGGTAAACTTTCTTCCTTCTTCTTCCCCATGGCATTACAAGTTCTTGAATATGTTCTTCGCCTTATGCGTACAGAACCAAGGTTACGTTAATGCACAATGATGGAATTTTTTTTCGTTAAGAGATGTTGGGGAATTTTCCGATTCTACCACTGATGATCTAATCGCAGAGCTTGTGTGGAATTCTGGTCAAAGTCCACTATTACTGGACCGTCAGAGCCTTGCCAGCTTTTGAGTACTCGAACTTCCGTCCTCTTTCATGGTGCAAAGCACGCCCTTCGACAGAGCGTGTACGAGGGCTGGCCTCCTGTCGACTTGTGAGTGGACGAGTGACTCATTAACTTTATTACATTGATATGGACATTAATGCGTTTTTACGCGCATCTTTGTTAGGTGAATACTGGGAATAGTTGAAGAAAAGATTAGAAAAACGCCTTCCAGAGGACCAAGGCTGTCAAAAAGTCTTTAAAGATGGAATAAGTTACTTATATCATGAGAATGCAACTCCATGTCCAAAGTAGGCACTAGAATTTCGAGCGAATCGAATAAAATTCGAATATTTATTCGAATGTTCGCATATTTGAAAACTTTAATGTTCAAAAATCGGGGGTTCCGAAGAATACGAAATTTCGAATATTTGGAAATTCGATGATTCTTTATTAGTCAAAAACTCGAGGGCTCTGGATTTTTGAGAAATTGAAAATTCGAATATTCTAGGATCAAAAATTTGATTATTTAATTATTTGAAACGCTTGTGCTTCGTAACTTAGCTGTTATTGAGTTCCAGATTCTCGCTGAATAAGCGTTCTGAACGAAATTCCAGTCCAATTCATCGCTTTAATCTAATTTTTCATCCAAAAAACCTGGGCGTATTTTTGTAGGCATTTAAAAGCCGCCAACTTTTTGAGCTTCAAAACTGCACTTCCGCGAGCAATGCGACGTCGGCAATGAGGATCTTTCCGGTAAAACCGACGTGCTTTCCTAGGCACTCCAAAAGCCAGCAACTGAACCCGTGTTTCATTCTTTCAGAACAATTTCGAAATGTGAACCTAATAAATCTCCTACACAAACACCTGTCATTCGGTGCCGTCGCAATAGAGCCTGTACACCTGATCCCCTGCAATCTTCAGAAATTCAACTTTGGCGTTGATCATTCCCCAAAGTCGACTACTGAGCTGTTGAGGCACGGCTTCATCCAACATTACTTGACCTCCTTTACCAGATCCTTCGAAATTGATAGAAGGTTCGTCCTGTGGCATCCTGTGGGACACATCCATTCTGCTAGCTCATCTTCTGTTCAGTGAAAGAGACCGTATGCTGGTGAAACGGCTTGGAAACGGCGCACGAAAGGCGTAGCGAGACTACGAGGAAGTTCAGAAAATGGTTTTTGTTTCTGACGGTACCATGGAGTACGCTGAAGAAATACACGGTAAATATTTTAAGATAAAAGCTACAAAGCAGGAATTGTTTTACAAAATTAACATGGCTTAAACTGCCATGACTATCGGGCGAAGATTTTTGGGTAACCTCGTATAAGCATAAAGCTTTGACCGTGCAAGCAGAAATAATATTGAGAAACGGGGTAACGAGCAGTGTTTTGTTGTATCGTTGACGACTTTTTTCAAGATGCCTGGAAGCTCATTAACGGTAACCGAACTACAGTACCCAACATTATTTTTGCCGCGTGGCTACCCATACATTCTCCACCATGGCTCGTTTTGTTGAACTGCAACACAGAGGTATTTTAAAAAAAGTTTCTTCATGGGCGTGAGCTTTCATTTGCTTCGCGATGCTTTGAATAATAATTTCAAACCTCATTAGGGACCGGCACTGTTAAGCTAGCAAGAGTTTCAACTACTTGCAGTTTTAGAACCCACATATGTATAAAGGATCGACTCTACGTATAACAAACAGTACAGGCTTCCAATCATGTTGCTCGAATTTATTCGAGTAATAGAGAACTTTGAAGAACTTGTGAGAGACTTTCAGAAGCCGCAAATGAAACTTGCTATCCAAAAAGTTTCAGGCCCGTTGTGAAGCATATTTCATTGTTCGCCTACATGCATGTTTGCAAAAATCTCTCATCAAATGTTATTCGAATAAGCATTTGAACTGCAGGCCACCTGATTTTGGAATATGAATGCTAATGTCCGAATATCCAAAAATTAGGGGGCTCGCAAAACTTTAAAAGTCAAAAAATTTAGAGCTCCTCAGAAATTGAAAGTTTGAATATTTGAAAATTTGTTCAATGTTCTGGGAACCAATTTCCATACGTTTGAATTGCTGAAAAATTCAAAAATTCGAACACTTGGAAATTGGATCCCAGAACTTCGAAAACTCGAACGCTCGAATATTCGAGGAATATTTCCGAATGTGAAACTCTAATAGGGATGCTATGTATCATCAATGCAAAATCGATTACCATCACATATTTTTGTCTCTTTCTGAAATCGCTATTTGAAGACAGACACAATGACTGCCATTCTTAGACCTTAATTTTTCCTATATCTCAATTCTTGAAGCGGTCAAAATCAAATTCCAGGTAATTATCAGGCTTCTTTACAGCAGCAGAAATTCGAACCTTCACACTGAATTAAACATGAACTCTCAATGTTACAGCGAATTTTATCTAATAATTTTTTCAAGCTATTGGGGGTGTGGAAGTATACTAAAAATTGGGCGTGGTCATATGTGTCTTCACACATACATATGTGTCTTCTGCATTGTGCAAGAAAATGTGCATATTTAACTACTAAAAGAAAAAGACATGATAATGACCTGACCGGGATAATGACTTGCCGAGGAAATTCTTTCTCAAACATAACGGGCCTCCACACCATTTAGCGAAATTTACGACAATTTTCTAATAACGTTTGACTGTAAAGTCATTACCCTCCTCTCATCATGCTCCATAAGTCAAGCCCTATCACAGTATTATCTGATTCAGTCAGCAAAGAACGGTTCACCTAGAAAAATGGGACGGATGCCTCCATATTCAATTTCCCAGCATCTTAATACTTTTGAACATTCATACATAACCTCGCATTCCTGTGCGTGTAACAGGGTCATTTTTGGTTTGAAATTTTTACCGTTTCCATGATGACTCTCTCCAAAGGGCAAATTTGGGAGTGTCAGTTTCACAAATTTTCGTTGAATAATAATGCCGCAACAGTCCAAAGAGAAATTGACAGGGCAGCCTCGTGGTAAATCTCATTCATTCGGCGTTTCTGCTTCGACGCTCATTCCAGAAGAATCGCATGAAAGAGCACCCAAATAGACCAGCCAAAGAGGATCGAGATTCCTGATTCGGCAAATTTTCTCTCTGTCATTTCATCGAATTCAAGTGAAAGTAAGTACGGTCTGGCCAGCCACATCAACTGCTCGCGAAGACGAATTGGGAGAGTTTTTTGGCAGTGTGGAGAGTTCTGGAACGCAATGATTTCCGTTATCCCATCGCGCTATATCACTTTGGTAATCGAACTCTCAACTGGAGCAAGGTGCTCGCTGTGTAGTCCAGACCTAACTCGACTTGCGAAAATTGGAATGCCAAAGTGAATAACCTCTACATAATACCTCTAGCTTCCGCTATTTGGCTAGCAACTCACTGAATTCTATCGCGAAGGAGATGGACTCCTACCGGAAGAATTGCACAAGTGCCGATTCAAAGTTTTTGCTATTCAATTTTTCTGTTTTCTTTGAGTTTTCTGCTGAAAATTTTCAAACAGTAGAAGTTAAATAACAACCTGATATATCCATTTTGCTAAAAATCTGTGTACATCTGTCTTTAAGTCACCTTTACCTTTTTGAGATCAGATTATCAGTATCCTCCCTTCACTAGCGAAGCACCCTTCCCAGCGCTATGTTGTATTAACGCTTTGCGACCCTGTTGCTCCAGATGGTGCTCCACTTCTGTTAGATGGTGTTTGAGAGAAATGAGATCCAGGCCGTTTTATCAACCTTGGAACGTCTACCTAATCTTTATGAGGTACCTGTGCACATGTTTTGATATACAGGGTACTCCATGACAAGCCGATTTCTAGAAAGCTGTCAACGATTTGGAAACAGTGCCGAAACATCATTTCTTGAAATGTTATCTTTGCGACTGAAGTAAGCAAGAACCAATGAGATATTTCCCGTGTTAAACGTAAATGTTGCATGGTATTGAAGATGATAAAGTAACGGACGAACAAATATGATTTTGAGAAAACGCAGCAACGCAGCAAAAAAATCAGAAGCTTTTGTGGCATTGGCACAATTTGGGCCACCCTGCATTGTGCCGCTACTTCCCAATTGAAATCTGTCTCTCCAAATGTCGTTCCAGGTTTTCCTTTGGTTGTTCAAGTGAAGACTCTTCAATTTCTTTATGCGTGTTAGCTTCCGGAGATAACGCCAAAAGCAAATACGAATAAAAAGATTGAAGAGTCTTCACTTGAACAACCAAAGAAATACTTATTCATATAATGAAGCTTAGAGACGGGAAAATACTGAGCTGTCGTCCCAGGTTGTATTGGTCTTCCACTTCGACCCTGAGCTAGATTACAGCTTGGCTTGCTCAAACCGGACTAGAAGTAGCGGTTCAGTCCTAATGAACTCCACTATGGGATGAATTTCCTGAGGCAAAGTCGGCCTTAAATGAGCATGTCGAACAACGTACTGGTTCTTCTCGAAGTACCATTTAGATCAAAACTCATCTGCTCATCTAAAAATGGGACCCGTCCAGAAGAGCCTAACACAACTTTTTTTACTATTTCGTAGAGCAATTATGGAAATTTTGAAGGCTTGTTTTGCCAAAACTTCACCAAAAAGCGAACCTACTGTCGGAGTTTATACCTAGATTACTCCTCAGCATTTTCTTCCTCGAGTATAAAGCATAATTGCTGTTTAATCAGAAGTAAACACTGTTCCCATCTTACACATCCGGATTAACATTTCTCATTCTCATCTCTCGTCACCTGCTCTGTGGTAAATTGTTGTAAATCTAACGTTTCGATCGTCCACAGTGCTGAAGTGAAATTTACAACACAGCGTTTTTTTTTCTTCAGGTAACTGTCGAATGCGCTGGTCCCTTGCCAGCTTAGTACTGCTGACATTGTCGGTAAGTTTTAAAATTTGGAAGGTGATTTTTGATCCAACAAAAACAATAGCTCAAAATATAAAACCTGATACTTGCTCAACGTGACTGGAGCAATTAAATAAATACCCTCGGCTGAAGGGTCAACCCCGCCGCCAATTAGAGGGATCGATTGGAACCAGTCGGCAAATCCCAACTATTCCCGCAAAATGCACCTATTTCCGCTGGTTTTTGTTGCTCTCGCATTACTTCCACTAATTTTTTCCAGCGAAGATGAAGATGAGGATTTTTCGGTATGATGTGAGCTCACCGTGCAGTTTTACCCTGACTCACTATATCTTGTACTTTCAGGCCCTTCCAGCTTCTACACTCACTCCTCAGGAAACTTGCGAGCTATGCCAAGTTGCGTTGCGCACAGTCTACGGCCACTTCGCAGCTAATATTCCGAGCAAAAGGAAACTCGTCCACCAGCTCAAACATGAGTGCAAACGACATTTCAATGTGGGAAATTGTTGATGTGCGAAGTACAAACACATCAGCTACCTATTTCAGTACCGCCGACGATGCCTTCTGCTCATGAAGGTGAACTACGATATGATATTTCGCGAAATGACAGACGGCTCTTTCCGACCTATGGAGGTGTGTCTCATAATGAAGGTACGTAGCCTATTTTATGGGAGAACCTCTTCAAAGTTAGGGTTTGCAAACGTACTCTTCACTACAGCTCATAGGCTACCACTATACTCCTTGTACAGTATAGCACCGAGCGAGTCCGATTCTGACACTTATCGAATTTGTGCAGAAGGCCGCTGGCATCTCTGCTGCACGAGCCACCGATAATCGATATGTATGAAAAGCAATGTCCCATGATTGACAGCAATATAGAGATTGAGCCAGAAATACGGTAGAAAAGGAGAGGAAGAGAACATAATTTGGAACGTTCCCTATGATTTATGTTCATTTCCCAATGAACAAGAGAGACTACAATTTCTAGAAAATATACTCCATCTGCTACAATCAGACCCTCACACATTCAGGGAAGCAGCAGGCCGCAGCGCGCTAGTGAATAGGGCAAGATCAACCCTCTTTCTTCAGTGATTTTTTTAAATGTTTTATATTATTGTGTTATATGTGGTTTTAAGCAAACATGTCTCGAGTATCACGGAACTCCAGTAAACTCTCGGGTATCGCAGAATCACGAAACCCTACAAAGAAGCAGTCAATGGAGCTTCGTTCAGTTGAGCGGCCACTTGGCCGAACCAGCAAGACCTCAAATACATCCGTCCCCTGCCCTGAACTATAATTATCCTAGACGCTGGAGCACTGTCCTGCGAAAAAGTCCAGAAACGATCTTCCAATCGCGTTAGAGTTCAGATCGCAAAATGCTCCTATAAAAACAAAACACTCGTTGTTACCATATTTTTGGTCCACCCATTAGAGTGCCGTAGATGACATTGAGTACCGCAGTCACAGTTCGAGTAAAACAGCTTGAGCAGCACTGGGGCTGGCAATAGCATGAACAGCGCCATGAAGAATGTCGCCAGAGCACAGCCGATCCACTAACCTTCTTCAAGTCGGGTAATACAAAGAGAGTTTCCAATGAACTTTCTCAAACATTTCTCGAAAACCTAGTCACATTTATTTCATTATAACATAACACAATGACGATAGTGCTATTTCAGGAGTGCAAACCACTGGACTCACCTCTGTCACCAGAGATCATAGACCCTGGACAACCCGAGGCATTCGCTCTAGTTTCTAGCTCCAATGATAACTACGATTCATCTGACGACTGAAATGTGATATTCCTGACCTCGCACGAAACTGTCGTTGAAGTAGCATTCACTCACAATCACCTCCACCGCGTTCAGCTTTCCTGACATGCTATTTTAGCACAAGCCTCCGAAGTCATTATGAGTATTACTGTAACACGGGTGTACTGTCTTTGAACGATGATTTATGAATACATTGTGAGTCAGCGAATAAACGTTGATCGTTGTATGGACAATCCAGTTCCTATTACTTAAATTGCTCTGGAAATATTCCTAAATTCTAGACTTCGGCGAATCAGGTCTCGGTTTGTCAATACTCTTGCCGTCGCTGGAACACTGCTGGATAAGGCTCATCAAGTCTCTCCTACGTGCATGTAGTTCCGTGTACCCGCCGATGAATCTAAACGACAACAAGAAGTAAGCGGTGGTTCGGACAAGTGGCAGGAAATTTGTTCGTTTGTTTATTCACGGGGAACGAAATGGGGAACGCAAGCACCAAGCAATACAATCCTGGAAACGCATGCATCATTAAATTTGCTAAGGGTAGGCGCGTTAGCATCACATAAGTTTACCCATTGTTAACAAGAGAGTCAACAAGTTTACCCTAGGTAATCTCAAAGATGCGTATAGGCCCTGAAAACTACGGTACAGGGTTACGGCTATGGCTCTCAATCGAGATGTGTCCATAGAACAATCATGTACAGCAGTGGAGTTGTGGTACAGGACAACTCCCTCCTCCACTGTTGTCGTTTCTACTTGTTTTACCGCTCGTTTACCGGTCTAGATAGCATCGTAGTTCTGCAACCTACTGCAAGTATTAGGTTGGTGCGAAATTAATTGCCGAAACGAACAATTCAGTTCAAAGTGTCATAACTTGGCTTAAACAAAACGTTCTTCATCAGTGTGATGCCCATTTAATTCGCAGAATGTTCCCTAACAATCTAGTGAAAATGATATGCCTCTTCACTAAAAACTGCGATCGCAAAAATGTACAAACTTTTGGAAGGCGATTTCGGAATGCTCTAGATCAGCAAGCTGCTGCTCTCATAGGTTTGCATCGCGGGACTCGGTACAAGTGGTATTCACTAACCGAAAGGTCTGACGAATGAGGATAATGAAAGAGGACATGGATGCCTCACTATAAAAGTTTTTGCCGGATGAATTTTGAAGTGTGAGTCCTCGCTTTACCCTGGAGAAGGGGAAAACTGGCTTCTGTTCACCACGCCAACCGCGTCCACAGCAGAGTTGTGGAAACAACACGAAATTACGTTAGCACGACTCTGCTGTCAACGCATGACTAGGTTGGAAAAGGCTGCAAACAATCACACCCTTACAGCACCACCAAACTCCTGACACAATCTAGCTAAAGAGAAGATCTGATTTAGTGAAACTTAGAAGTGGGAAAACGTCTCTACCCATACCCATCCGCATTTCTTGTTATTGTATAGGAACCGGGCTTTACCTACAGTACTTATATGGTTCAAACGTGAGTCGTTTCGGGACGAAAAATTATGTTACAAAAGATGTCACACCGGGTGAGACGCTGGTCATTAGCCAGATCGTGTGGTTTTCACGTCTTTCCTACACTGTTCATTTAAGTCAGCTGCTTCGAAGCTGTAGTATAGAGAGCATCCATTCCTGCTCGCAACGTCCGAATAGTAAGATCGTATTTAGGTTCTGCCCTTAACACTTGATCGCGAAAGAACAACTTGCTATCACGACCATGGTTGCCTTGGGGTTCAAAATTGCCGGAAAGGAATTTCGAGAAGCAGTGACTCACTGTCCACTGGAAAGCAGATTCCAAGCCAAATTAAATACAGGACTATCGGATATCTCCGGTGAAAATTGGTTGAGTTTGAAGTCATTAACCATGATCACACAGAAATCGCGCAGGCTCAACATTTGTTCGCGGCTCTACAAAAAGGTACTGAGAAGAGCCAGCCAGAATTTTCAAGAGTCATTTGAAAAAGGATGAAAAGCTTTTTCAGAAGGTCATAAAAGTCGGCTTAAAATTGCTCCAATTTCAAAGAAGAGAAAAGCTTATTTGCGCATGCCCCAAAACGGCAACTAATTTCGCACCAACCTAATATTATATTACTCTGGCGATTAACGAAGTTCCAAATTTCTCTTGAGAAGGAAACATATAGGAAATCTTGCTCTTGAGGTGAAAAATCGGCACATTTGCGATACTCCTCCCCTTTCCCGGCCGACGAGAACACGACCCCAGTTCCGCACATTAAGTCATATCTCCACAATGAATTTTTTCCCATGCTACGGTGGCTCCTTTTCAACTAGCAAAAATGCGATCCTCGCCCATCGACCGCATTCTCCATACAAATTTCCACTATTCCACAACGACCTCACTCATACGACCCTAACCTTCCAATGATATTAATTCACCGCTACAGGCCTGACCTTGCAAAGCTGTCAACACATTCAAAATTTGACAAGGGATGTGCACAAAACTAAGCTACTACTACGCGACGACAGCTATATGGTTAGAGAGTGTGTCCCACTCAATGCTACGGCCTGCGCTTTAATTCTGCTGAACGGTCTACAGGAACTCACAATTCCACCTCTAACCATTCCAACAAAGGAAGGGTACTTGTGGTATACCTCCCACACCTTCCGTGGCAAGTTGCGGACTGCCTTGTGCCTTCGCAACGCTGGTTTCAAATCTGTTTTCGCCTGTCCCGAATTCTGTTTCTATGTCTCTATCAGGAGTTACGCCCGTTTTTTGCAAGGGCACATTACAGAGCAGTGCATGTGTAAGGTGCACAGTTAAAACGGAGCAGTGGACACAGGGTAGTTAAGGTATCCCGCATAATCCTCCCAATCTTTGCATAGAGGAGTAATATTGGATACTGATCATGATTATCTACATAATTTTGCATAAAGCTGCCATTTCACTGCCACAATTCCGAAGCATCCTTCCCTCGTCGCAGTGCTTGGAAATCTTATTATACAGGGTGCGCCATAAGTTCTTGCACACCATATTTAGTACCACCACAGCAGCAGAATTCAACGCAATGGCATGATCTCTACGGCCGCACTAAATCAACTCAATAGTAACTCATATAATCTAGCAGATCGGGAATACATGCTCTCTGATGTGGTCATTCTTTCCTAACAACATTTTCCATATCGTTTACTGTTTGCTCGCGTCCAGCTAGGTTCGGTTTTCAGAACCCAGAAGCTATGGCTAAAAAATGGAGGAGATGATCATCTGAAATCAGCATCCAAGTGGAGTACGGTTAAGCTGCAGTTTTCTCTTCCAGTTGAAAAAGATAGTGACCAATTGAATTTAGCACCTCTCCGAGCGCAGTCGCAGTTGCTTGACTCTTTTCAAAAGCAGAGACTTTATCAGGTCGAATTGAAATTCACAGTCAATTTTTTTGTATGTCACCAATTGCTTTAGTAACAGCTCAAAGTCGAGTGGGAGGCGCACCCATCGCGGCATGGAGCGACGATGTCATCTTAGAGCTGGAGCAATTTTTCAGGACAGTTCTCATCAGAAAAATGGTGTAGATGTAAAAAGCACTGGAGAATCCCGCGGTTGGGACGGAATCCCATTTTCTCTCTTCCTTCAAGGATTTCATCGTGTTTTTGAAAAGATGCCCGGTTAGAGCAAATTTTCTTAGACTTTCGTGGTCCACAACATGAGGTCACGCTCAGTCTTATTTGAATATCATTTCAGGTGAGAAGAGATCTTACAGCATCAAATTCCCATTGCATAGCCCAAATGGGACGTTTCAGTAAGACTTAAAATCTGCTAATGGAACAACTGCGTGTCCTGGAGTGGTGCGCAGAGGAAGTCCTGTGCTGCGATCTAATTTCATGCAGCACTAATCTGAATCCGATGGATTGTTCCATGCTAACGATGTTAAAGCGCAAACCAAAGCTACATTACAGAAAAGTTTGAGCTCGTACCATAAAGCTGAGGAAAAGCTTTGGAAGGAAAAGCTTTCATACAAGAAGTACCACCGTGCCGCAATGGGTGCGCCTCCCACTCGACTTTAAGCTGTTACAAAAGCAGATGCTGACAAATTCCCGAATTCATAGGTAATTTGAGTCGCTACTCAGTTGGCTTAGTGTGGCCATATGCCATTACCTTGAATTCCGCTCTTGTGGTGGCACTAAATATAGTGTGCAAGAACTTATGGCGCACCCTGTAAATGCGGAGCCTCTCATGTTTAAGTAGTAGAAAACTTAGTCAATCCTGAATTAAGGAAGTGTTTGATTTGGAAGAATGACATGAAGAAGAAAACTCTACCTTCCTGTGCTCCTAAGGTTTTCCCACTAACCGATTTCGAAGCTTGACTAGACCGCAACTGTAGCCTCCTTCGCGCATCAGGGTCAAAAACTCTTTCATCAGTAGTTTTCGAGGAAGCTTCCGAGTAACCTAATAGTTACGCTGTCAAGGAGTAAGTGATATGCAAGAGGTAAGTGACTATAAAAGAACTAAGCCTAGATCCTACTTAAATGTATAGTTACTTAGGAAATAAGTGAGAGAAACTAAAAAGAGAAAGAATGCATTCTGAGAGACAGTGGACCACCACGACTGTTCAACGGCCTTCGGATGGAAACGTACTTCCCGCAAATGAAAATCTGAGGGACAGTCTTGCATTGGGTCAGCTCCACCAATCCTTTCACGGTTGTCTCCGCCTTCTGACCATAGTCGCTGAGATTCTGAATGTATTACATTTAATCAGAGCCGAAAAAAAAGGTTTATGCAGAAAAATTCACTTTTGAGTTGCAATGAAAAGACAGAGCTACAACGATGCAAACAGTTGTCTTACCTTTTCTACATATGAAACTCGATCAGCCTGCAGCTCGTTCTTCGCTCGGATACAGTAGGGGCAATGCTCCTTCGTGTACATCACAACAGGATATTTGTACACCTATACATCAGCAACTCTGGCAGAGGAGTGATTCACCAAAGCTTCGTTTCAAATTACAACTGTAGAACACTCGTTTTTAACAGCACAGCGTCATTTAGGTTCCCTGGGTAGATGAAGATGAAGTGGTTGGTGTCAGTCAATCCCGTCTAAGGGACGCCCCAACCATTTGGCTTCATCTGAGAATCGTGAAGGAACTGAATGCTTATGTGCTATGGGAACCTACGGCGACATCCTGCCAAACACCTCTACTACCAATTTTACCGAGCTCGGAGTGATGGATAGCTTGGTTGGCCATGAGAGGGGTTGAACATTCGACCCTGCAAGCGGGACAGCGGACCATTTACCACTGCGCCCACGCATATTGCAATTCACTAAAATTATTATGCGCATGACTACAGATTTCCTACTATACCGATAGTATGCTTGCCCATGATGCATTAGATATTTATCTAAAAGTTCAACTTAGTCGAGCTCGAAAATTCGATTTCGAACGAGTTGAAATTTCGGATTTTGGAAGAAAAAAAAAGACGTCGTCGTTATGTTGGAGAACAACCGCAAATAATAATGGGCGTCGCTAACGAAGTACGACAGGAAGGAGTTCAACGCTTTTTTTACCAACTCAATTTCTTGGACCGGCTTACGAATTTGTAAGTAAATTATGTACCTAACGTGGTTTTCATTGGGTCCTGAGTATAATCAATAGACATTTTAATCAATGTCACCCGAGTAGCGGCTGCTGCTACAATTGCCGTGAACTATAGTTGCATTTTAAGAGAGCGCACATGATTTACATGGAAGCTCTTCCATGGCGCAGCGTGGTTCAGAACTGCGCCTGTGATTCCTTCGCGGGTAGCCGATGACTTCTCGCAATCCCTTCTAGAGTGCGACAACCTGACAAGGCATACAGACGTTTGTCACCCGTGAGCAATTATTGATGCCACCTTTGAATATATTTAGACTAGTGCCGGACGCAGGGGTTGGTTACCAAGGGTGGGAGGGGTGGGGGTGGAGGCGTGGGGGAAAATGGCAACTCCGCCATTCCGTGGACCCAGATGGAACAATAAAGTTATTAAAAATTTCAACTCTAGTATTAAGCAATTGACAATAAGTATTTCAAAAAAAAAACAAAACAATCAATAAAATAATCAGTAAAAAGTAAGCTTATACAATATTTTCATCTACTTTATGAAAACATTTCAAAAACTGGACGCCCATTATTATTTTATTGTTCTCTAACATAGATACTGAGGCTAATCGTTAATGCATCCTGGCTCGTTTGCAATTGAACGGTTGTCACATTAGGGTGGATAGTGAGCTGTAGCTCCACAATACCTCTACAGATCCTCAATGTATCGCTGCCGAGCGAGTTGTCGCTGCGCGGCCAGTGTGAGGCGGCGCCGATTGTTGCCATCTGAACACTTGTCGAGTTCTGGAGCAGCAACTTCGCGCTGCACAGCGCGGTATGCAGTGAAGAAGGTCAGTGGTTACTGCACTGCTAGAGTAGGGAGGGGGGATGGGAGCAGCGCTGCATCACTAGTTAACTTAACCGTTGACTCTTTGGGTTAATACGTGGGAAGGACGGCTCTTGTGGACCACTGTAGTGAAAGCTACATTATAGCTGTGATTGGCTGGAAGATCGCAGAACTGGCTGCTCGTTGGTGTGGTGACAACTCGCTCTGAAGCGAAACTGTGTGGACCGTAACCCCAATCGCAGACACATTCCCCACCCACTTTTGCCTTATCATGACCCACACCCGCGGTTCCATAGCGTTGCAGCTGCAGAACCGTGGCGGGATCTAGTGGACCCTCTCACTTGGAGCATGCTATCTCCGCACCTGTCGTCCAAGTGCCACCGCGTTTCTGCAGTCACGAAATCCGTCTATCTTTTCGACAAAGACCATAGTTCTAGTGGAAACGTAAAAAAAGGATTCGTTGTACCTCATCTAATATGGCCTCAGATTCTTTGGAAAGGACTGGACTGGAGGAGCTGCTGCCCATGAGCCTATAAAACCAGAAACCATATGCGTTTTAAGATACAGCAGCAGTCAAACACATCGGTAGTAAGTCTCCTGCACACTTGTAGAATGTGAAAAAACAGTGAGAAGCAAGCAGTTGCAAATAATTTATCTCTTTTCACAGTTCATATCGAGTAAAAATACAGGTTAAAACATCCTGGTGAACATTTACCATAGTATGCACTGATTTTCATCAGTAGCAAAATTACAGTGAAAAAGCACTAACACAGGTAAGTCGAGAAAATCGAAAACTTGACCGCCACCGGCTGAATAAAACACCCAAAGTAATATCGCAGCAGAGTGAAAAATTTTTTATAACAGCGATGATTCAATCACATACTCTGTATAAAAGGAAGGCATTAGATTGCCTCACAAGTTGAGTAATCGAGATCCGGTGTCATCTGGCACTTTGGCATTAATGGGTTGATTTACTTGAACAACATCTTAACTAACTTTGGTGCTATGAGTTAACCTTTAAACAAACAGTGGGAGTCAGCCAATCAGGATTTGAGCACTTGACTGCCTGTCCGTCTGAACCATGCATGATGAAAAAATGTAGAGGGGATGGCAACGAAAAACATGCACGAATAGGCAATAGGGAGAATGGGGAGAAGGAAGGCTTCTTGAATTATGCAAAGAAATCGTATGAATGAAGAGTGGCAGATATCCGCAACGTCGCCATAGTGGCGACTATGCGGTTCGTAAGTGTTCGCATCTTCTACAGATTTCAGACCTGCATCGCCTAAACGAACAGGTTATACCCACTTCGGATCGGATGGGGAAGAATATGGCAAAGAAAACCACCACTAGTATAGTGGTAGAGGTGCGCATAATTTTCATGCCTGAGATACGGGAAGTTTCTAAACTTTTCGATGCAGTGACACCAACGGCGCACACCAAACGTTACAAAGCACAAAAAATGCATACTAATCAGAACTCAAATCGATTTGGGTCTGTATCGGCTCGATCAACCTAACTGACGAGGTGCATTGTGCTATGGCAGATCCAGGACAGAACAGGTAATGGTGGCTTGCATCAAGGCTGTAGTGGACAGCTAGTACCGCGTGAAACAAAATCCCTGCTAAACACTCTGTGTTCCCAAGTCTACACTTCTGAAACACCCGCCAATTTTGTGACTTTTGCTGCATGCTATTGGTGTCAGCATCACGAGAATGCATATACAAGATCATCCCTACATATTAGTGAATATCTCAAGCACGAAATGTGGGAAACTGCCTCCAAAGAATGTCAGTAGTACATAAATTCTTTGGAGGCAGTTTGCAACAGAGAATGGAAACCGTTTTCAACACGCAAAACCAACAAATTCAAGCCCGACCAAAGTCAAATGACACCGGGAAATCTCATTTACAGTGTTAAGCATCTAGTCCGCAAGAAAAGTCGCTAGTCGAATGAAATCAGGGGCTGTTCCGTCGGTTCAGGTTGTTGCACCGCTTGTATCTCAGTACCTGAAATAACGCGAGTGATGTCCCCTGTCTCAATACCGATTAATTGTATCCTCAACCACACCGTTCACAGGATTCTGAAGATGATAAGGGTGTTGCGTAGGCGGATATTGCGGCATCTGGGTTTGCTGAGCGCCACCTCCTTGCATGGCTGGAACGGCATTCGGAGCCACTGGTAACGCTTCAGCTGGCTGCAAAAGGAAGCTATATTGCATACAAGAGAATAGCGAAAAAACATGAAAAAAAAGGTTGTCGCGAACCAAAAAGATCAATATTAGAGGTTTTTTTTTTGAAAAGGAGAAGAAAGCATGTGCAAATTCCCTCCTACTCCTCCTATGGCATCTACCAAATATGCTTGGAAAAACATCTCTGCTACAGGAGAATTACCGCATAGAACTAACTCGCGCCACATTCTCCCACACATAAAACGTGTATTCCCTCTTCAATCCCCACCTTCTAGGTAAAAATACACAACCTACCCAAGCAAATCTATTAGAGGATTTCTTCGAGGACAGATCTAGCAAAATCCTGACTGCCGAACAAAATCTACAAGTGTAAACATGCATACAGTTTCTCAAAAAAATTCTTGCCTTACGCTGAACCGCCCGTCAGCTTAGCCACGTCATACCACGTATGATAATGCATAAGTGATGCGGCGCGGCTTAGCAGATGCGCGGTGAAACGTGAGGCAAGTATGTTTGAGAAGTACTGTATATAATCCTCATGGCTGGAAGTGTGTTGAAGAATTGCACATATTCTGAATTAAATCCAGGTTTGTCTTGCAACGCTGTCTTACTGTTGTATCCCTGATGATTAAAAAGCTATTCAGAACGCATCACAACAGCTATCAAATTTCACACAACTGCCAAACCTGGAAAACACTTCTATCGAAACCTATGTGAGAACAAAACTGTAGCAATTACTGAGCCAGATTAATTCTCGATTTACAGGCCATTCATCGGGGAGTCGGTATGCCACTTATCGGAGACATGTGCTCCACGTACTCCCACATCATTCCCCTCCCCAGTACCCTTTCTAACACGGTAAGCAGTTAAAAATCAATGCGACTGACAAGCTCGAACATGCACGACTTGCCAAAGGCCTCTCTAATCTCCTTACGTAAAAATGCACAAATAATTGCGATTTTTTTTCAACAAAGATGCACACTCACTTATAGGACATTCTCCTACTCTTCACAAACAAAGATCGACTAGCCTGTTGCTTGCAATCAAATACGAATCCTCAAAGGCAAACTTATCCTTTAAGGGAGAAGATGTACGACACCTGATGATAAGGAGCAGGTACTGCGGCCTGTACAGGAGCATAGTAAGGCTGAGGCTGAGGCTGAGGTTGAGGTTGAGCCTGGGGCTGCGGTTGATGCTGAGGAGGTTGCTGTGCACCTCCATTAGAGAGAGCAGCTGTATGGGCAGAGCTCGCATATTGAACTAAAATCATTCGTAAAATAGTCACGACAAAATGGTCAGAAAGATCCACTGCGGATACCTTGCTGGGCCGGTGGTACTGCATCTTGCCATTGATTTGTAGCAGGCATAACAGAACTAGGAGGATACTGCTGGTATGACGGCTGAGAAGTGTATGGTTGTTGAGGGTAGCCTTGGTAGCCGGGCATAACATAGCCAGCTAAAATATTCTAAATAAACAGAGGAAAGGAGAGCATTGAAAATCAAGGAAGGATCCTCACGGTAGTTTCCTTGCGTTGGAACTCCCTGCTGCTGCCCGTAGCCAGGATAATACCCAGCTGGTGGCATCTAAAAACACTACCCCATCATCTCATAATTCACAAATGGGCAGCAATAGAAGGTGACAGGAATTTCAATTTGAAAGTTCGTACCTGGCCTCGCCTCGCTTGCATTTCCTGATGCTGGAATCGTTGCAGCGCAACGTTTCGTTGTTCCATGAGCATTACCTGGATCATGCGTAGACTTCGAACGAAAGAAAACAAAATCGTAAACGAGAACCTACATGTTTTTTCATGCGCATCATCTCCAACGTTTGCTTCATCTGCGCTTGTCGCTGCCTCTGCTCCTCCGCAAGGCGTTCTTGACGCCTCCTCTCATGCTCAGCACGGAGTTCGTCAATAGCCAAACGAGCCTCACTAATGTGGCCCAGGTGATCTTGCAGAGATTCGTAATAAGCTATAAACATTCTAGCATCATAAATATAGATGTGAAAGGAAAACAAATTGAGAATCATACTTCTCTCCTCTTCTAACTTCGTCAACGCGCCCAAAACTTGTGAGTGAAATTCAGTGAGTGTGGAGAATAGCCCTTGGATGGCAGTGTCATTCAAAACAGAACGGCCCCTTGCATTATTTGATCGGATCCGGTTCTCCATAACAGTCACCTAGAAAGGCAGGAGAAATAATTAGGGATACTTTAGAAAGAAAATCTGACTAGTATAAAAAGTTTACAAAGTAAAAAAGGGCTGGCCAGACCATTTAGAATTTGATAATAATAAATTTAAACACAACTCAATTGAGTCAGTGCTAGCTCCTATGTGGAGACTAAAGCTGTACTATGGAATTAACATATACTCAACATTGGAGTTCAAAGAAAACTGTCATTGCCAAAATCGGAAGCAGTTTTTGCTTTCTTTTTGAACATGCGTGGAGTAGAATTTGCGAAAAAAAAATTCGTCTCATTATATCCCAGAAAATGATATTATAGCCACAAATGCGCATGAAGTAACATAATTCGATAATCATGCCTTCACACAGTACCTGTTCCTTCAACTGTTGACACCACTTCATTGTTCCTTCCGTTTGCGCCTTCAGATCGTCATTCATAGACGAACTCTGATTTAACGATAGTTGTGTCAGTTCAGCTTGGACTGATGCGACCACATTGTTCGTCGGTGCAATTGATGTCTCGCTCGGAAGAGGAGCAGAAGCCGAAGCGCCAGCCCACTCTTCTACCTAAAAAGTTTTTTTTTTTTTGAACCGCTATCCAGTGGCCCATTCATTCACTGAAAAAAATTGTTAATTTTACAATAATGAGTGTCAACGTCCAGCTGGTATCAAACGTTCAGATTATGGTGCAAGACTAATGAGACAAGTGGAATCGTGGTCATAAAGAAAACGAGGGAAACTCGGACGAAGTAGCGTTTACTCGTCATAAACAAATGAAAAAACGACTAGCGGAATACTAGTGGTTGGACTGTAAGATTTTGGAGCCAGCAGCCAGCAGTATTTAGTGAGAGTCAGTCAACCCATACCAAGATAATTTATCTCGAAATGATTCTCGGTGAGATGAACACTGTTTTCATGCGCAAAATCATTGCGTTTCATTTCGCTACAGAATGTAGGCTATGGTGCCGTATCCCCTCCCTCCCCTCAACATGAGGAATCAATTTCTCTGTTATTTCTGAGTCGTTATTGAATATGTCTAGAAAGGAACCACAAATCAAGGTAAGGTAATAACATTGGTCAAACAGAGCCTCCGATGTGCTATCCGGGTTTCAGAAAAAAAAAGAAAAGAACTAGGCCATTCCCTGAAGTGCAGTAGAGAAGTTTACCAAAAACAGTGAATTCCACTACTACACAATTCAAAACATGGGTTTCCCAAACAATTGAAGTAAAACTGACAGTCTTCTCCAGTAAAACAGCTCGTAAGTTGGGTTGACAAAGTAAACACAGAACAAAACCTTCTTACCTTAGTAGCAGCACCGGCTTTTCGTTGCTGCCAATAATCCCGGTTTAGATACCTGAAACAATAATATATCATTGCACACTGCTACTCTAAATTTACTATGCATACAGTGGACGTCAACGGCGGTGGCCTATCCGTGGCCTCGAAAAGGACGCCGCGAAATCGCGCTGCGCGCCATGACCGACACTTTCTGCTGCTGTTATGCTTTGTCTAGAAGCTTTTCTACCCGTTTCAAGGATTTTCGACCGAGTCGGGCAGAAGAGCGCCTAGGAATAGCATTCCGGTGGCAGACGACACCGATAGCGGTGCGCGCTTCTGCCCTTTCGAGGCCATGGATAGGCCACCGTCATTGACGACCACTGTAGATGATCCCGTATTTTGCTATAACCGTTTCAAATGCTGCCATCAAATAGTTACCATCCATTGAACAGGTGTAGTCAAAATAAGGGGTAATTTAGTACCTAGCGAGCGGATCGTCTGTAGGAAGGTTGTCTGATGGAGATTCAGCAATGCTAGGAGCAGCACCTTTGTACCCCATTTCGGATGGATTATAGGACGAAAGCGAAGCAGCATCCTAAATAAGATGGAAATCACATTGCAGAAAAATGAATCAGTGAGATGTGCTAACATTTATCACAGAAGTGCCTGAAGTATCGCCGTTGTATAACGCGTACAAAGATTTCTGTCTCTCTTGTTCCTGAAAAGAAAACCATTCATTATGTTCCCATGCCATAGATGTACGATAAGGTTTACATCAATGCAAATACATAAAATACTGTGCATCATCACCTTCTCCTACACCAATGAACATCCATCATTCAAGAAAAAAAGACCCCATGAGTCACCCATAAAGAGAATTGACTCAGCTTGCCTCCCGGTGGAAACTTCTGATGAAACGAAACACGGTTGTGGATATCTGTCGGGTTTTTTTTTTCGTGAACATACCGGTTTAGATATGCCAGTTGTATTGCTAAGATAATGAGCTCCCCTCTATCTAAAACAGTAACGGCGTCCTTTCTAAGAAAAAAAAAAAGAAATCCGAAAAGAAAGCTCTTCTTCGAAATGGCTCAATTTATGAATCGATTCTCGTTTAGGAAAAAAAAACAACAGTAACACTAGTCTGATCAGTTAAATATCAGCCAGTTGTTCACCAGCTCTTTTTCGAAGGCGATGAACGGAGTTACAAGAATGGAGTATTGATTCGACGATTGATTGCTGGAGTAGCATGAATCTTCACGAAAATCTCAAATCTAACCACCGACGGCATGGAAAAATACTTTTACTCAAACGCACTAGCAGCAATGAGAAACGAGGGCGATTCCGACATGATAGCACGGGCCAAAATTACGGAGACAGCACAAGCTTTCCTGTTGAGAACATTTTTTCCTTGGAGTTAACGCCAGCTGAAATGTCTTTTCGGAACGTTTTACTGAAACCGTGGTTCGGCGCTCGTTTGGTTCAGAACTGGGCCAAGAACAAAATTTTGTACCTGCTGGTTTCAACGAAAGGTTACAGAATTGTCCAGATCTCAGTCAGAAGGGTTAGTAGCTTTTGGTGATGCCAGAAACATAGGCATGTTCTTGCCATCATTCTAATTCGGATTCGTTGGAAAAGCACTTAGAAAGTTGAGAGATCAGTTGAACCGCGACCACATGCGCACCCTAGTCAACGTAGTCAGCACGCCACTCAGAGACTGAGGGTCTGTGTCGAGACTGGTGGAGAATATCCCAAGACGAAGCATTACGTCTTTTCAATTTAATGCATTCTATGTGCACCCTTCTCTTTGTCACAATGATGTTCGGCCAACCTTCAAATACACTTCAAATACAAAACCTTCAAATACACTTTTCGAGCCAATTTCCACAATGTCCCACCAATTGATGCCATACATAGGTCATGCAGCCATAAGTTTCCGTTAACAAGTTCAATCTTGGAAATGATGTAGTGACCTGAATACCTTGGCTTCCGCTTCGCTTTGGCTAATAGCGAGAGCAAGTGCCAGTTCCTCCTCTTCCTTTTCCCTCAGAAGTTTTTCTTTCTCTGCTTGTGTGACTTCGGCATTAGCAGAAGTTGATGTGCCAGGCTCATTCTAGAAAAAAAAATTCATCATAATTTCAAATAGACTAGAAAACGAAAACAGACCTTCACAACTTTCATTTCACCAGTTTTCGAAGTGGCCTTCTCGTAACAAGCATCACAAACCCGAACCTAAACGGCAAATCATTCTTAATTCAAGCAGTTAATGGTTACAACTGAACGTAGACACCTACCTCCCTTTCAATTCCGAACTGTGGGAGAGGTAGCTCTTTGGTACTGCAGCGATCACAGAAAATCTGTCCACAGGCGCGGCAGTGATGTTTACGATTGAATAATGAGAATTCGGCACGACAACTTAACAAAACCTTCATAAACGATGAACTTACAGAAGTTATGTACACAAATAGTACCGGAAGCATTCGGTTCCATCGTGCCAGTCCGGGGCAACTTGAGCACTGAACATGGCATCGGCTTCTTTTATGGAGGGAAAGTCGAAACCGGCTAACTTCATGAGATTGTGAGTATCGACAACAATTTTATATTCGGGTTTGTTAGCAAAAGCCATAGCCCAACACTGTAGCATCTCCAAGACCTTCGTTTTTACCTAAAACGGAGTTGTGGGAACCTCGACAAAGAAAGACCCATCTTCAATAATCAAAAGTAAATGAAAAATAGGAAGTGGTCGATGATGAACACCTTACCCTCGCTTTTCTCTCGCCCACAATGGAAACTGGTCCGTTGCTTCAAAACAGCACCGGACCATTTTGTGTAATAGAGACTTCGTCCGGCGAACTCATATATACATGCTCTAGGATCCAAGATCGCTCGAGCCCGCATACTCATTCTTCGCTACTATTTCGGGGAATTCTGGGAAACGACAAGAAACAGATGAACCCACGTCTTCATATTGGCTTCCAATCCCCAGATTCTTGAACTCCTCCATGAATTCTCTAGTAGCAACTTCAGCATGAATCTGAATTGTGTCGCAATTATAGAAGAAAATCACAATGTATCACTTGTAGAAAAAAAATCCATCAAAACTATCACAGAAACCTTGTGACCGCAGTTCTTCACACATGCATCAAGTACAAGGAGTGCATGCATTACGACATGAGGATTGTCATGTTGAATTCGCTTCCGTATAGACTGCATA
The DNA here is from genome assembly GCA_037903475.1 of Ancylostoma caninum. NCBI lineage: Eukaryota > Metazoa > Nematoda > Chromadorea > Rhabditida > Ancylostomatidae > Ancylostoma > Ancylostoma caninum. The sequence continues at coordinate 199,400 of JBAJFG010000037.1, read as the reverse complement.
GCAACCTTGGCACTGAAAACGTCTGTAATTTACAACAGGTGTGGGCCTTATCTACACATAAAACAAGACTGTCAAAACTTACGGCACTTCTCCAGCTCTAATCGAGTCGAAACATGCAATAATTCCGTCCCAATTAGGTTCCAAATTCGTACTGTCAGTGGCTGCCTCTGTATAACAGCGTTTTTTTTTCGTTAGATTAAAAAAAATGGAAAACTTGCTAAACAAAAAGAAAAACTTTAAGTCACAGCAGAAAACGTCGTACCTAGAAGTTTATCAAATTTTTTTGACATTGTTGACTGACTGAAAAAGCGGCCTGTAACACTAAATTTGCTTGCAGAGACTATAGTAAAGTCTCGCAAAAAAAGTTTCTCGCATATATCACACAAACGACTACGGCTGACATAGCACCACCGTCGCACCAGCGACTCCATTTTTGATATGTATTGATTATGGGCGGACAGTCGTCAACATGGGACCGCCCGTAATAAGTATGTACCAAAATTGGAAACACCAGGGCAACGGCGATGGTGAATGCGATACCCGATGAGGAGTATACTGGCAGCCCGATCTCGACACAGATAATGAGCTTTTCATGGATAGCTAGGCAGAAGGAATTAGCAGTTCCTTTGAAACAGAACAGACAACAAATAACGTTTTGAGCAGCAAGACTATTTGTTCCGCAAGAAAATACAAATGGAATACATAATCATACCAGACCTGGCGGGAAAAGATTCTTGATTATACCATTTCTGGACAAAGATTTTGCTTGACGATATTGGATTAGTGGTAGGGTTTTGTCTGCCAACGTTAAAGATGGGTGGATATGTTGGCGAAATGAACTGCTGCTGCTTGGCCATACAAAACGCGGAAAAGTGTGTTTGTCCATACATTTCACGGCATAAGGCGTAATTTATGCTTGCCGCGCGAAAAAGATGACGCGTCGCACCAAAGTCTAACGAAATTTTCGCCCAAATCGATACGGCGGAATTGGAAGTGTAGTTATTTCATGCGGCTGTTGTATTCGTAACACCTAGCCTTGCTACCTGCCAAGAAATCTGTTCTCCCTTCGTGTCTCATATTGCTTGTCAACATGTTGATTTAATTTACTGTTTTTGACAAATTTTAGTGTGGTGTGGATAGTGTGCGCACGGATGGCGTAGTGGTAAGGCAGCAAACCTAGGACACAGGCACCATGGCACGACACTCGGTAGTCTCGCTGTTTGTGTGTACAGAATTATGGCAAAAAAACTCGTCATCGGCTTGAAGGGACGAGATAATGTATTATATTATTCGTAGTGTACTGTAGCCCGTTTTGTAGGCTTACGATGGGATTATTGTAGGAGAATGAAATAAAATAAAAAGCTAGTTTTTGCAGGAAATGGCAGTGGCATCAGCTACAACCTATCCACATATATGTAGTTAGGTTGTAGCTAATGCCATCACCTGTATATGGGGACTTCGTTTGGCATATGGTGGAACTTTGAATGTGCTCGTACAATCAGCAGGGCTGTTCCACTGAACAGTTAGAAGCAGCACCCAAGGAAATTTTCGTGTCAGGAATTTTGATAGTTTTGCATGCTTTGCAGTTGTCTCAACAACCCTACGAAAGTTACATCGCCGTAGATATCAGCATTCTCAAGATATAGAGAGATCAGATGAGTTCCACCGTCCCAGCTGGATGAGATGTTGCATGAAAAGAATGGGTATTTCTCTTTACAATAACTCCCTTTCCTTATGATAATACGGGTCTTCATTCCCACGTCCAATTTCAAACCCGGTAACCAGGCCACCCTTTGCAAACAGGCCAAATTGGTAACAATGAAAATCGCTCTTTGTGAAAAATTGATCGCTGCGCTCGTTTCACTATAGCAACAAACCTAGGAATATAGCAGACTCTGCTACAGCATCTTGTTAAAGGCAGCACCCACCATCGTGGGTGCTGCCTCTAACAAATTTGTGCTAGACTGCCAAACGAAATGTATTGCAGCAGACTTTAGAGATTTAACACGCAAAGCTTGACGACGCGTACGTAACTACTAAAACTGCAAGGATAATCTTTTCATACACATCAACTCATCTCTAGCAACTGATCCGAGAAGGGACATAAGGACACCAAGAACCAAAGCGCAAAAGAATGCCGAATATTATTGAGCAAAACGAGATGAACAAAATGAGTAACACGCCACAGGGATGATTTTATCATCAGCTGATATCAAAGGGACAAAGCCACGAAGCCTTCAGTATAGCGTATCTTGGAGCGTTGTACCGCGCCGCAGTTGCGACTTGGACAGCCTTGAAAATCAGTGCGTTGGTTGGATTGAATCGATTCGTGACTTACTCCGTGAAATTAGTATCTTGCAAGTGTTTTGTACCCTGCTGTTTGTGACGAATGGTCTGCTCCTTGGAGTGGCTCCGAGGTTCTTCTCTTCTTTCTTGCACGAGGATGAAGCCTCTTTCTGATTGGCAGTACACCTCTTACTATACCATTTACTACTTTTATAATCAAGATCAGTATGATGTATTCGTGACTTTTAATTTGCCATATCATTGTGGAGTCGATTGCTTGCTCTTTCAAAGTCAGCACATTCTGACAAAGAGGGGAGAGCTTACACTTCTGTAAGCGAACATACTAATTATATACTCACGTCACCTACTCTACCACTTTTGGTAAAATTCTTTTGCTCTAAATAGTCTGTTTCAAACACGACGATAGTTAAGTACTTGTGATTATGACCTGCATTTCTCGCCTGCCTCTCCGAACTCGGCACTATTTATGCGTTTTCTCTTTCTCTAACATCTTCACAACTATGTTCTCCGGTGGAACATATTATGATTATTGTTAGCTTCATTCTTGGTGCTCTCGTGACCTAATTCAGAAGTTTTTTACTGTGAGTCACGTTCTAATTAAAACCTACGTTCAACATTTTTTCTCAGGTGGCCACGAAGCCAGCGCTAGGCCATCTTTCTCAATCATCGCTGTAACGGTGATTCACTCAAGTACTATATCAAGTTTGTGGTGCTGTAGTCTGTACTTATGCCGAATAATTTGAAATCGTAGAACCCATGTTTCTCTCCACCACCTCTTCTCTCCACACCACACATTTCGTCATGTTCCTCCTTTTGCGGTGCCTTTCCACCTGTCTTCCCCTCTAAAATGCACTATACTCCTTTTCAAGTTGGAAGTTCTCCATGCCAGAGTTTCACTTAAGGACAGATTTCCAAGTAGTTACATATATTCGGTCATTCTTGAATACTTACGTTTCGCTGTCGAGCATTCCATTGCTTCGGTTCCACACTATAATAGGTTAATCATTGAAAATTTCCAATGCTTCGGTTCCACATTATAATGGTGTTTTCATTCTTCATCCCATGTTGTTGTCACATAAAGCAGTTGAAAACAGTATTAAGAAATTTTGGGAGAAATTTCTTGAATAATCGATTGTGTTTTGTCTGAGTCACCGGTCTGCAATGTTCCATTCGAGTCATCTATTTGCCATGTCGTTCATCAATGTGCTACACATTTCTGAAGTCATGTATGTGACGGTACTCTTACTGCTCCATATTGTATATTCCTGCTTTGTTTTTGTCAGGGAGATCTAATTCGGTAACATTCGCATTGTAATTTTTCGAGATCCTAGACATCATTCTCATAGCTCCAACCTAATGTGCAAATCATTTACACAGGAGGATAACTCCATAACCTAAACTGTTTTATAAACTGTTGTGTCTGATTGTAAGCTAAGACCTTATTTTTGTGGTCGTGGTTAAAAGTAGCTCCGTGAGATCGTCGAATCTATCACAGGCGCGGAATTTGTAGCAAAAATGGAATCTCTTCAGTACATTGCCAAACCGGCTTGGACATGGCTTTCAGTAAGCTTTGCAAGCCTTCTTCCCCTCTTTCAATCACCCTTTTTGCACCCAAAGTTCTGTTTTTTTTTTTGCTTTTTTTCTCCTTATTCGTCTGTTTCACATATTTGTCGAAACAATTGACATTCGTAATTATGATAGATCTTGCAGATTCTGTTTTAAGTGTTTGAAATGTCGACATGTTACCAGTCGACTGTATCGGTGAATCCACCTCACAATTTTGCAGGTATGTTGTCCGTTCTTTATAACGTCTTAATTACTTTATCAATTTCCTTTTATTTCTTCCGCCATTTCTTTCCTGATAAACCAGCTTGCCATGACGTTTTCTCTTCTACATTTGAATCAAAGTTAAAGGCGTTTTTTTGCCACTTGGGGTTGCCCACTGCGCTTCTATGGTTTTCCCATCTCATTGGAGGTGGTCATATAGGTATCACGTCATGAGCAGAAGCACAGAATACAGAACTGAAATGAGGAAGTGGAGGTTTTTTGATAATTCACAACTCAGGCTGTTTATAACTCCTTTTTGACTCGTAGGGGGTTTTGTGCATACGTGGTATGTTCTAGAAAATCAGGCTTATGCCTCTGTTCTTTCATCCTTTGATTTTGTTTTCTAGTACCCGACACTGCAACGTAGACTTCCCCCTGTAATTGTCAGGTTTGACGATCAAACAAGTTTTTGTAATCCGCGCAGTCGCTGCATGTGGATGATTTTCAGGTGGCGATCGAAAGAAGAGACGACCTCCGAACACGGGATCGAAGTTGTTAGAGAGACAAGAAAATGAGATGTTATTCTCTATTATTGGGCCCGACAATATTTCTTTGTCAGCTGCTGTTGTTGAACTGCTTTTCGTGGAAAGCAGACAATGGAAGCTTACGTTTCGTGGTGTGATATCCCTTATTAAGGTAATGTTTCTCTTTTTCTTTCTAGGATTTGGTATGAGCCTGGCTTTTTATAGGATTACCAAAACCGGGCTTATTTTTTACGATTGTATGACATCTTGAGTGGACGAAAGTTGTGGGATTTTCGATTGTAAGTCATTTTTATACATGTATATGCTTCAGCTTCTGTGTAATACCACCATTATGCTCCGTATGGGCGTGAAACGCTACAGTTCTATGTGCAATTAGTCACCTGCATACTTGTCGAAATCGAGATCGCACATACAACTGCGACGCATCTTGCTATACTCTTAGTGGAGCATACTTGAAATGTAAGCTTAACTAACTAACTGCTTGTTGGAGCAAGAAGGAAAATCGATTCGATCTATTGGGAGAGATCATAACTTCATTTGACTTCTCTCACTCGAACCGTTGATAAGAAGCGTGAACTGACTTTTAAGCCAAGCTTTTTTTCATACCTGGCTGGAAAAAAATCTGCTTGAAAATGCCGGTGGTTCACTGGATTAGCAATATGTCGGTCACTTGTGAACATGGTATCCTTCTGTTATCGTTAAGCTTGTTTTTGCGTTCCTTCCCGTCAGGTCCTGTCGCATATCCATCTCGCGCAAATAGGTCAACTTTGCAGACGGTTGAGTTTTGCAGACATGGCTTGGTGACACACATCACATCGCGGCACACATTAGTTTTATGGTGCATTTGTATAAGATTACATCTTCGCTTTTATACTTAATAACGTACAAAGATTTGTTCAAATTCAAATAATGTGATTGGAAATCCACTTGCACGTAGATTTGTTTGCAGTGAAATACGTTGAAATAGTTAGGAAAAGTCGTTCATTGAAATTAACTATGCAGTAGAACACTTGAAAATTATTAAATGAGGGCATCAATGGAAATCGAACATAAACCAAGTGTTTGTGCATGACATTTTCAACCTCTCCTTTTATAGTTGTTGTTGTGTTTTTAAATTTTCATTTGTTATCCTTCATTTTCATAGTTATCCCTATCATATTCAATCTTCGGTTGGCCTTTTTGCCTAACTACGACCAACTTGCCGCGCACATTTTTTGGTTGTCCTCCTCGATAATATTCCCTGCGATCGATTTTTAGTTGTGTTTAATATGGTTGTTTGACTCGACTGATTGTGTGCGCAGTGAAATTTGCATAATGCTTGCTGTAGTCTATACGACCACAGGCATTCGCATTATTGACTTGGCGTTATTTTCTCTCAGTTTGGTGTTTTTTTAATCTACTGCAATGATTTTGTTTCTCGGTATTTTTGAGGGATTCTTACTTTTTTGTTCTTCTGGTTGCTGAAATGCATGCCTAAACGGAACGATTACATGAGATACGTTCCCCACCTGCGTTGCGGCAGCCGTGAGGGTCTAGAGCGTAGGCAGGTGAGTGGTGGGTGGAGGCAGTACAGGGACCCGTTCTTTGTCGGAGACGCAGAGAGCGAGAGGACTCTCGGTGAGCGGCAGGCTCTGATTGTGGTTGGGGAACGTATCTCGTGCAACCAAACGGAACTGTCTGTCAGAACCTCCTCTCGGAAGTTAGGACCTCTTGACGACTCGCTATTTTTTCGCATCTCCAGATAACACCAAAGATTATACCGGGACAGGAACGGGTTCTATCTATTCTGGAGTCCTTTTTTTTCGCGTGAAGTGGAATTTTATCTGTAGAAGCAAACTATTCAAGTCAAGTGATCATTGGTTATATCATTGGTTATCTTTAATTATGTTTCTAAAATATAATCGGTTATAGGCAAGAATTCACTGGCGACGGGGTGTTTGGGCTGACCTAGAAGAGAGGCGTGGCCAATGATGCCCTATGTATATGTATACAAGTGTTACGATACTTCTGCTGACAGCTACACTCACTCACATAGAAGGATGTGAATTAGGTTTCGACTACTTTTACTGACTGACAACGATAAATTACCGCTGCGGAGCATTCAAAATAAAACTGTCATTTAAAGGGTCCATTCGAAAGAAAAAAGTTCGAAAAATTTTAATAAATCGAGGGGAAGTAATACACTTCTGAACCGGGACCCAATACGATGTCGTAAAATTCCCTGGAAAATTGTACAGTGGGGTTATTTTACGTGCTGAACACAAAGATTAGGTCTTCAAGTGGATAAAAGTGACGTTATTTGAAAAAATGGACACCGACTCCGCGATGAGCACAAGAAGTGTCCTTCCATGAGAAAATTTTGAAGGGTTTTAAGAATTACAGTTTAAAAATTTTATCCCTCTGCGTGAACCTTCCTAGCTGTCACTTAGCGGTTGCGCGTTCCTTGCGTACCCGCAGGACACCGTCCATCATAAAGCACTGCACGGCGCGGCAAAACTCTGAACGACGCTTAAGATAGCTCCTGCTCTCTGCCGCAGCAACGTCGCATACCTACGCTTACCCATGGGCGACCGTCGCTGCGGCAGAAGCCTAAAGGTTCACTTACGACAGGATTATTCTACGATACAAAGTTAGACGACTGTGCAGAAGTGTTGCAGCTAAGAAAAACGCGATTTTTACGACTGCTGCGATCTCAACCCGCTGAGTTGTACGATATAGGCATTTTGGCGTTCGTGCGAGTTTTTCAGCTTGTTTTTTTTTCACGATGATTTGAACTTTGTTTGACTTGCCTTCATAGTCCTTTTTTAGCTCTTGATTTGCTCTTTGCAACTATTGGAACCTGGTTCGTAAATTCTCGCTTTACCTGGTGCTGTACCGCATGGAATGTGACCCACCAAGCTGATAAAATTGAACTTCGCAACCAAGCACTGTTCGACTTCAGTCGTGGATCAGATGTGACTCAATTGGCCAGCTATATCAATACGTCTATAGAGGAACCTTTGCTGCTAGAAAGACTATTAATGCTAGCTCTCAACGATGTGTCAGTTTAGCTACAGTATTCCGTGTAAAATCCGAAAATGCTCGATGTGAGGTGATCGTCCACACTGGATATGCTCGATTTCTCGACGCAAATTTCACCAAAATGACTAGCAAAAACTCGAATGCAGGGGATTTTCACTAATTCCGACGGTCTAGTGCAGTCATACACTGCCTCTTATGTTCAGTCCCTATTTATTTCATAAACTTTATCTAAGTGTTGCGGTTGCGGGCTACAAATTGAGTCGTCTCGAGCTGACCAGCTGCCCTGTCTCTGACAATATTAATAGAAGAGGAAAGGAGCTATGCGACCCACTCACTGTGGTTGACAATGTTCGTGGAAATTAGTGGTTTCTGTGCTCATGAAAAACCTCACGAAATTATTCCCCAACCCACTCAGACATTCGTAGCGGACCACCCGCGGTACCATTAGCGGCCGGGCAAACGTAGCAGCCGCGGGTCGGCCGCGAATGGGTGACAGGCCCAGCCTGAGATGGTAGGCTGCTCAGCCGGAAGAATTATCATTCGATCACCTTTGTGCCTTAGGGATGCCTCATGGGGATACAGTTGATCTTGAGGCTCTTTGTCGTCATTGATTTGTTGTCGTTAATGCTCTACTGCAGTTAAATGAGATTTTTTATTATAGGAAAAACTTTACATGGAACCACTGCACATAGAACAAAAATAAACATACAAATCACCTACTCCATTTTGTAAAGATATACATAGCCTCAAAATAATACAATATGTATATAATAAACGTAACTGTGATTTCTAGAACAATAAATACATGAGGGAAAACAGTGTTGCCTGCAAGGTTAAATAAAATTTAAAAAAAAACTCACAGTCTCATTGAATAAAAACACAATACAAATAATACGGTCCTTCAGTAAAATGGACATGGCACTGGTTGTTTGTTTCCTTTTCATAGGATGACGATGAATTCTAGATAATCAAAGGAAGGGGGGGGGAGATGAATGTAATCCCATGCATTTCAAGGTCTCGTTCCGGGAGTCGGTATTAGAATCCAAGCATGAGATCATCCTTGTCGACCGCTGGTTCGTAAATTTGAGATGCTCCCTTCAAGAGGAACTCTATAATGAAATAATTTATGCTTTTTACTAGAGATAGTGATTGAGAAACTTAGAACTTACATCTTCATAACCTCCAAATCCGCACAACTTTCACTCTTTTATTCCACTTGACTGCAGTGAGTGTATCTTCCTTGGACAATCTTCTATGATACAAAACTCATAAGTTTTCCACAATGAAGTAGAAGGAGATTTGAAGATAATGAAGTGCCATCTGAAATTATTTAGAACACATACGATCAAAATTTGCAATGTCCAAACACTTTTAACGATCAGGAAACAATTTAAGCACATATCAATACAAAACAAGCAATGAGGAAAACTTGAATGAAGCGAAAAGAATCGATATTGCATGCGTGACCTCGCGCAACGGCAGCGTCCCCTTCACGACCCTGCCAAGCTCTTATGGGCGACCGGGTGGGCCGCTAAAATTTAAGGGCGGCTGCTCGGCCTGTAATAAGCCACGCCCACAAAATAGGGCCGCTGCTGGGCCTGTCTTCCCAAATGAGTGCGCGGGCCGCCCGCTCCGAGTGTCTGAGCAATAAGCATGTGCATGTGCTGCACCATTCCATATTTCGCACCTTTTAAGAGTTTGTTGACTGGCATAGAAATGATGCAGTTGAGCAAAGAAATAGATTTGTGCATATGTTGTACCATCTCTTATTGCAGTGAAGGTCAATTGTTACTGGTTTATTAAATTCAGTGTCTAAGCCCAGGGTCAGTTTGGAGTATCGGGCATTATAAGAATTTAGGGACACAACTGATTCCAATGGAATATGTGTTAAAACTCAAAAATGCTTTAAAACCCTTTTTGAACCGTTTGATTTTGGAGAAATCGTGCAGTCGGCGCATCGAAAGCTCGTACACGGAGTTGCGCCGCGATCGATCGATGTCACCGATGCAACTTCACACCGTCATGCACGCGGCTCGCTGAATTCGACTTCAGTAATTTCCACTGCTGTGCTTTTCACTGCGCGTTTCGTTTTGTTTCATTCGACGTCGATGATTTCTACACTCCATCAGAAACGACGGGGTGGATGAGGCTGGTGGAAAATCTAGAGGCGGCGCGCATACAAATATATTCACTCTGTAGTATTGGCTAAAAATTTCGTGTCAGCAGGTTTTAACACTCGATTTCCATATCTCCTTCAGGTATTTGCTAACACTCCACTGTTACCAGCGTCACCATTTTCACGGTTGCTCTTTTTTCCAGAAAACTGATACTTCCCTTTCTTGCAGTCCTTTGCAATCCTAGAACACTAGGGTCTCTTTTTCATGTCTTAATTTTTTTATAGTCTCTCTCCTACTCTGCGACATCCGGCACATGTGATAGAATACGCCCATGTAGCATTCATGAACAACCAATTGCCAGCATTGCTATGCATCACGTTTATCACTCTGAAACAGCATAGAAATTGCATACAAGCCGCTTCAAATGACATATAGTTGTTTGCTTGGATAAATTTAAGACTTACGTATCTATTGGATTTCTGCAGACAAACATACATTGTTGTCCCTGAGTTGACTGCCTATCATTACTAGGTAAACAAGTGCACAATAGCTACCGCTTTGTGTATTGAAGCGCGATAAAGGAAGAACTGATTCTGTCACTTACGAAAGAAATAATACGCATGAGGATAGTGCATCGTACATCTTATCACTCCGTGAATATACCACAAAAAAGATTCAGATCTGTTCAGAAGGGTCAGTAGGCCTCTGTTTTCATGAGGAAGTTACTTAGCATTTGCAGTAGCATCTAGTTCCGCTCTTCATTTTTCGTTATTTTAGGTACAGAGGATTCCAAGCAGTCAGCTATGGGAATTGTCCATGCTTGCTGACGTTCGAGGACGAGTCAAGGGGGCACGTCTACGGTTTGAATTTTGCCAGCGTTGAAGAAGCGCGCGACTTCAAGGGCCACTTGGATAAGCGCCACGAACAGGAAGGCAAATCATGTATGGTTGCGGGCTCTTTTTCTTAAGCTTTTATTTCTTCAGTCTATTGTTTGAAGTATGCAATTGTGGCCAGCTGATACATTCTGTCCATGGTTGCAAGTTTCTCTATGACCGCTCTAACGGAATCAGTGCTAGTGGCTTTTAGGAAAGAGGCAGGCGCTCTTGCCTTGATTGTTCCATTCTGCTTTTCTTATGAGAGTCACAGGCTCGCAACAGGGTGCTTGCAACGTGTGACGCCCTTGCCTGATCTCTAGGAAGTAACTTTAATTGACTTTGCTTGTGTTGTTTCATCTGAGATGCTTATCAGGAAGAAGCTTTTAAAGCCAGCAACTTCCACAGTTATGATAACTTTATCAGTTCATTCCATGTGTTCTCTTATCAAAAAACGAGGATTTATCAGATCTGAAAAACAAACCAGTAAACAAAAAAGAAACTGAAAAGAAACTTCAACAAACACAAGGAAAGCATGCCGAAAAGATTCCCTTCAGAAAGTCGAAATACTCGATCATGCATACCGTGCACAGTTGTGTATTACAGTAGATATAAGGACTTGAAAGCCAAACGTAAACCCAGAGCCTGTTGACATTTTTCATGCACTATTCTGCTTCATGTCTGGAAGGTACTTATCTAGGTCGACAGGCTTTGCTCTCAGCGGCTGTCCTTTTCCTATCTGTGTACCTGCCAACAGAAAAAGGAAAGATGACCGATGATTCCTTCCATGATCCTATGTGCTGTGTGGCATCACTGTGCAAAAATGTAAAGCAAAAGAACTTAGTTTCACCATCAGCACTGTTTTCGCAGCTACGAAGTAATAGGCACCTCTAATGACTTCCAGAAATTTTGATCTATAGATGATGTGGACGAATCGGCCTAACCAGTCCATGTTCAGTCCTGCTAATTTCGCTTAGTGCTAAACTTTTCAAGCTAAGTGCGAACATTTGCCAGGTGCTACTAGAAAAGCAGAGCGCATTGATCATTGTCAGCATTGGGATTCTGTGGGGTGCTTCTCAGCTGATATGATCTACCTACCAACCTGGTTGTCGCAGTAGTATATAACAAGAACTTCTGAACTAATAATTCCATATTATTTATATTAAGATATTACTCGAACTATCTGTATCTTTTCGAAGCTGGTAGAGCTCACTATTTACGGCGTTTTCATGTTACAGGAGTAATGCATCTGATGCCTACCTTTGTAAGGTCATTGGCTACTACGATTATGGTTACAGTGTGAATTCATTTCCGCAGCTCTCTTATTTAAAAAAAGACTCATTTTATTGTCTTTTTTTTTTAATTTCCAACATTCTTCTATCCCATGCAGTTTGTCATTTCATACAATTTTTTTCGCAAAAAAAAACATATCCTCAGTTCTCACACAGCCTTCTGCTCTCTGCTGCTAGTCGTTGTTTTTGCTTTATTTTGGCTCCCGCTTGAACTTCATTGTTGGACATGCTTGAGGATTTTGACGTCTTTTTTCTATTGCGCAAGCCTCAAGCACTAGAGCGTAGCGTGAAATGAGCACTTAACGTAAAGGAAGATTCAGCTCAAGCCGAAGACAGAACAATTGGAGAAGACTTACCAGTGCTTGGTTTTGCTATCCCCTAATGAATCTTCGAACTCTGATTTATGTATGCCTCTTTTCCAGCTCTACTTGTACCGATACTCAATTTATTAGAAGTGTAAGACGTTCCCCGAACGCGAATCATAGTGTTTGCCATGGCTGATATGAACTTTGCCTTATTCGAAACAAAGTTCCGTTCAGAAAGCATCCCCTTTCCTGTCTCCGTCACTTCGTCAGAAAGTTACCTTTCTATAGTTGAACTCAAGTTCTGCTGTTCCTTGATTACTGCGTTACTAAGTAATGCGTGAATGGCGGAAAGAGATGGAGTGATGTTTCACTTTTTTTTGGTGCAGAGGAACTTTTCCGCACCTTCGGACTTTTTGTACATATGATCTTCACCTTTTCAAAAGTTGGTAAGAATTAGGATAATGAATGTCTTGGAATTTTCATCACTTCCAGAGACCAGGCGTTTGGGTTTGTTCTTAAGTTTCTGTTGAACACTGTACTGGAGTATTGTAGATAAGGATATAGGGAGCCTTCAGCCCTATCGGAATCATGATAAAGTCTGAGAATTCGTTTTCTGAAACGTCGTTTTTTTTTGTGCTTCGCATTAATTGGTGAGATTGTGGTAATGCAGATCAAATAGTTGTGTTTCCACCAATCTGCGGTATCATTAACGACATCTCCAGCGATCGTGCTGCTTTAATTCTAGCTCTTATGTCGTGGAATCCGAAACAGCATTTCTTTTTCTGTGATTTCGCATTGCTCTGCGGATTAGACAGACTGCGGCTGGGGGTTGGGTCTTTGTGGGTCTGAACCAACTAACTTCTCGACGTTCTTTGCCCCGCCCATTCTGCGCGCTAGCCTGTCTCGCCGAAAACCACCGCAAGCCTGGTGTATTCTTTCCATCCCCCGCAACTAGTCCACTAATGACGTCATTATCGTGATCTTCGGGGCACTTACTGCAAGTCGGCTGTCTTCCTGTAGCCTCATTTGCTATTTGCTATGTGGATGGTCGTTACGGAGGACGCAGCTGGACATGTCCGCTTTGAGTACAGAGATTTGAGTTGTCCCTCATATCGAAAGTTGTTGCCGCGACCATCCATCACCAGGCCTCAGCGTTTCTCGCGAGGATGTCCTTGCTTCCCAAGCCCAGCTCTTTTACCTACATACCACCCCTCACTCCATGCTGCGAAGGATTATGAGTTCGAACGGTACGACAACGTGACTCCCGAGCCGCAGGGCCTTGATGATCCTTTCCAGTCGTATTTCGATGAAACTCGCTTCAGTTCTGGTCCTGCACCGTTTTCTGAGCATCAGACTTCTAAGGTTCATCGAATACCATGCAAAACCAATCTCCCAAGCACGGAACATGCATTCTACTACTATTCTCAAAGTGATGACTCCCAATTACTTGAAGACGAGGGGATCTCCGGCGTAGATCATGACCTAGTCCCCGTATCTTGTGGTGAATACGTTGTTTCATTTGTTCCTGGATCCAGCCGTGGAAGGCTTTCTGATGTAGGCTTCGAGACAACTGCTCCGCAGCGAGTTTCTGAGAAGCGTATTCGTTCATCGTCCACGGATTGCCAAGAAAGGTCAAGATCTGCGAGATGGGTATCAATGCAGTCGGAACAGTCAGTATCTGCGAATTTCGATGATACATCTACTAGCACCTCCGGCGACATCTGTTCTGGTACACAGTCGTGCAACCCTTCTGATTTCTCTAAAGTGCAGCCTAAGAATTTCCGTTTGAGTTGGAGGAGGAAGCCATCAGGTGATTACATTATGAACTATATCATGCTCCCCTTTTTGACGATATTTTCAGCGAATGCCACTTCCTCCTTTTTTCGTTATGTTTTGCGGATAACCGTTCACGGGGAGTGGCGAGTGAACCATCCACTGCGGGTGTGATTGCCACTTCACGTTCAAGTACCTACACGAGACACTAATCTGTGCGAGTGCTCGCGAATATTATACATGGTTGTTGGGAAGACGGCTGAGGCTCCATATTTCCTCAAGAATTTGAGTAAATTGTATACTTAGGACCGAATAAAATCAAGTTGCTCAATTCATCTAATAGTTCATTCAGGACTAAATCAGAGGAATTCAAATGTCCAAAGAAAAGAGAAATCTAGATGCATTCTTATCACTGCTAGAGGATTCTATTGGTCCCCTTTTTTGAAACATCCGAACCACAAACTTGCTCACTCGAAATCGAATTCTCGAATTTGGAAGAAGTTGATAGGTATCTAATGCATCATTCGGGTGTAGGTATAATAAATTGTATTCCTAGGAGAGAGAGCGTTTTTTTTTTCAAGTGTAGGAAGAACTTTCTGGTATTCCTCCGTAGTAGGCCTAGTTTGAAGCTCTTATAGAAGATTTCTTGCGCTCATATATGAAAAAGTATTGTATGCAGGGTTGCCGAAGAAAAGCTATTTTTCAAGTCTTGTGGTGTTGTGGTGCCGACTGTACGCCGTCGAAACATTTGCAAAAAGAAGTTGGTCTACGAGATTGTCGGGGTGTATTGGGCTTCAACTATTTCAGCGCGTCCCTAGTCATTTAACTGATAACAGTATTTTCTTGAAATATTTAATAGGATTGCTCAGCTTGTAATATCGCTGCAGTGTTGGTGTGTTAACAAAACAATTTTTTTTGAAAATTCATTTTCTTCTCCTTAGGGCTTCTGGCACGCAGCGCTTAATGAAACAACTAACAAAATTTGTCATGGTGGTCATCGCCGAAATTTTCTGGGGCAGTTTCTTTTCAATACACTACTGTTTTTCAGTGGTGGTATTTCATCCTCTTGTTGATTGAATCGGAATTTGATCTAAAAGTTGATGGATGTTTGAAGTGATGAATTTGATGTTGCTGATGAATTCGATGTCGCGAGTCCAAATATTTGAGTTCATCGGTGGCCACAGGCTTCCCAGCTACAAGCTGAGCTCAGATATCAGCAAATGTCGAAATCAAGTTCCTTGCATGCTCGCATTTAAACCGGAGCCCCGCTCAAGACAGCCGGACCAGCAGGGTAAGCGCGCGCTGCATGACAGACACAAACATTATTCGGTGGAACGCTGTGTATAGTGAGCGCGATCGGAGCATGGGACTACATGGAATCGCGCGTTGGGATCGATAAGTTCATCACACAGAGCACACTTATTCGCAGCTACTCAGAAGCGTACGGCATTCACCAGCTAGGGTGTGAAGTTGTTACTTAGTTTAACAATCGGTTGATGCTCCGCGATTTCTATACGGAACATACAGGCGTAAAAACACAAACAAACACGCAGACAAAACAAGCATAAACCCTCACTTTTATATACAGATTAGATGACACGGCTGTTGGGTGTAATAAGAAATAAATAAACGAAAACAATAAGACAAACAATGAGGGAGTAGTAATCAGAAATTTTTAGCTATCTGCGAATTAAGGGTATTGCAGCAAATTTCACCCGAAAAGCATTGTTTCACTGTTTCTTTTCCCAATGCTGAGCTGATCCGCATATCAAGGTCGTAGAACCCAGTAGAAGTAGGTCTCTGGAATTCAGAGTTCGGTTGATGTGAATTAGGGAGATGAAAAAAAAATACGGTAGAAAATGGAGATCAGATAGATACAATGTTATGTTCAGTTTTCAAATGTTTCTGCACCAGCTTTCAATCACTCACCTCAATGTCTTTCAGCTGCAGCAAAAAATCCCATGGCATCGACTATGAGTACGCCTTTCGCGTTGTCGTCGACAAGCATTGGAAGTTCCCTTCCGACAACGCATACACCTGTCTCCGGCGGAGTCACACCAGTGGGGACAATGGTTCATGCTGAGAAGATTTCCGCCACCTCAACGACGACCAGTTTCTTCTCACGTAAGGACAAAAAGAAGAAGGACAAGCGGCCTCGTATCCGAAAAGAGGACATCAGTAATCCTACGAATTTCCAGTGAGCCTTTTGTTTTACCTAACCATCGAGCTCTATTCACCGCAATTACTACTTTCTAAAAAGGGCTAGTGCAGTGTTTAATTTTGTTTTCTGTGCTAACCTTTGTTAAGCTCGACGACGGCTTTCAGAGTCATTGCGCCCCTTCCGCATATTTGCTTAGTAGATTACGGTCTCTTCATCGCTTGCACGCTTGCTCCAAAGGTGATGTACTTTCGGGGGAGACACAAGAGCTGGAAATACGAGCTCAAGCTAAAACAAAGCATTCAAGGTCTCCACCCTGCTTTTGATCAATCAAATATCTTCACCCCTTTTAATTAAACAAATGTAGTCCACTTATTAGCAGTAACCCACCCACTAAGAAAATAAATACATACTTTGTAAAAGTTTCGTTGCAGACACAAAGCACACGTTGGATGGGATCAAGATAACGGGTTTTCCAACAACATGTGCGACTCGGAACCTATGGATGAGAGCATAAAGTGCGCGGTATTTGTAGTGGTATTGGTTCTGGATTGAACACAAGCCTGCCGTTTCAGAAATATAATCCGAGCAGCCGGTCAGGATCCCACGAGCATGAGCAAGAAAACTATCAAATTTGTTTACGACTTTATTGAGAATTATAAGGACGATGAGCAGTGAGTGTTGAGATTGCGGCAGTTTTCCTTTGTATGCTCATCTTTGCATTTCAGCCTCGCTACAACGGTCCAGCCGCATAAGGCTGCTGCCCACATAACCCCCCAGTGGAGTAGCCCTGCACCTCCTCCACCTCCGTCTCGAACTGCCTCTCATCAAACATCTGCTCCACCTGCTCGACCTCCACCACCGCCTCCAGCCTTCACTTCTTCACGACCTTTTGCTAGGCCATTACCTCAGGTATTTGAACTTTTTCGCTAGAGAGCTTGATGGGCATTTGATTTTGATGCTAACGTTTGGCCATTGAAGCTTTATAAGTAGGTTCCGTTGTTTACCGAGTACATTTTCTGTATTTTATTTATTTGCATTTCTTGGAGTATATCTGAGGTAAAGGGAAAGTTAAATTTCTCCGATTCATTTCCTCTTCTATTTGACGCTATTATGAGTTTGTTCTACGTGCGTCCCAACGTGGGACATTGAGGACTACAAAATTGGTTCATTTTGATTCCTTATTCTTATCATTATTCCACAAATATTTGTATCTAACCGTTTAAATCTAAAAATCAGTTTCTTATGACTTTATTCTTCTGTTTCCTACCAAATCGCTTCTTTGGGTGACACTCCCCTATTCTGGTTAAGAAAGAAAAACTTTTTTGTTTCACATTGTGTCAGTTATCGCTGATCTTCCCCAGTAAGTTGAGCGAATTTCTAGTCCGTGCTCACTCTCAAATTCCCAAGGATATTCCCCGAACTGGAAGTTATACTACGTTCATCAAGGCTGATTTTGCATGGCAGCCGTTTGAAAAGTTTGCTGGTACACCTCTCAGATTAGCAGAGGCAGAGATGCGCTGCGAAAGACACGACATTACGCACTTAGGAGCAACGGAAGTCTTGTTAATAAAAGATTGTCTGAAATGGCTTACACTGATGCTTTCTTCACATTTTTCACAAAACTGTGCGTTCTCTTGTTTTTTTTTTTCACTGTTGTTTTTTCTTTTTTTTTTCACTACTTTCCGTTCTCATTCGAACTTTTGATTTCAAGAATTAGCATAGCTTCTTTTTAGAATTCTTATCTTTATTAATACACCTTATACACCTACTTATTAAAAAGTTAACGTGGAAGAAACTCTGCCTCTGATTTTTCATCCACTGCACTCTATTGCCTTTCATCCAGCCGCTGTAATAACGGTCTAGAATCACTGAATCCAATGAGGCATTCAGAGAAGGACTTATTCCGTGACTATACTTTTATACTTCTGAGATCCATGCACTCGATCAAGTGTATGTGTGACCTCAGTCTACAGAAGTTCACCGAACACTACTAGTCATGCTTGATCATTGTTTCATGTGTTTCTGAATCCGAATATTTTATTTTCTGTCATCTAAATGCGTATTACAGGTTCCAAGTGTTGATGTTGGTCGTCCTGCTGGGGTTCCTCCTCCTCCGCCTTCAGCCAGTATTTCCAGTGCTCCTCCGCCGCCACCACCACCTCCTCCTCCACCATCTATAAGCGGTATGAATCGTTCAGATCTTAAACGAATGGAAGTTTAGCTTGTTAGTTCCAAGTGAAATTTTCTACAGCGATAAGTTCGGCCCCGGTTGCCCCTCCACCTCCTCCTTCCATTGCTACTCCAAATTCTGGAAGAGGAAATCTTCTGGCGGTTTGTACTCTCTCAGGAATTATTATTCGCCTTCTTGCTCCATCTCTATTGATTATCACTTCGCAGGAGATTCAAGCTGGAAAACAATTACGTAGTGTTGCGGATCATGGCACACCTGAAAGACCGAACCCCAAAGCCGATGCTCGAGATAATGTAATGGCCCAAATCCGTCAAGGAGCACAGCTTAAACACGTGCGTTGGGTTGACTTGTATATTTTTCTTTGCATCTGCTCGAATATTGTGATGTTTGTGATATTGTATCGCTATTCTCGATGAATAATTGAATCATCTATTTCTTACTTTTTTATTCAGGTTGATACTGCAGCTGAACAAGAGAAAAGAAAATCAGAAACCACATTGCTGGAAATGGGCGGCATTGCGGGTGCGCTAGCTAAAGCTCTAGAAGAACGTCGCATGAATATGGCGTTGGATGACTCGAGTGAAGAAGAAGGTTAGACCTAATGCTTCGAAATGTATTTGTTTGAATTCGTTGAAACAGTGTTTCAACGATAACGTCACGCATCCTTTTGCGTTGCTCAGGAAAATTGCCCTCGTAACAGATGGTATTCACTACGCTTCATTGCTCACTCAGAACAGCTTGAAACGCGGTCGCTTAGAGCAGTTTGAAACGCATCTACCTTTTCAGTTCTTACATGTTAGGTCCCACATGCTAATCTGTTTTGTCCATGGCTTTGCCGCTGATGTAGGACATCCTGATAATTAATACTTTTCAAAATTTGTTTTGGGTTTTCTAGATTGTGAATTTAATGCAAAAAAATTAAATCTCATGGCAAAAATTATTCTACGGTTGGTCTTTAATTTGAACAAAGTACAGTGTGTTCGATTCGAGATGGCGTACCGGCGCACCGCTCACCCTTTGTCCATATCATTATCATTGCCTGCGCATCATAGCCATATCGTAGCCAAACATCACCTATAGCTATCAGTGACTTCTGGCTTGCTAGAGATAAGACAGGGAAGGATGGATTAGCGGTGCGCCTACACGCCACCCCTGGTCTAAGGGTGTAGGTCGTATGGCGCGATTCTTCGGGTGGCCCTATAGACAGGCTGGGTGCGTTGCACTAGGCGACAACGGGAGGCGTGTCTCGGACGAGATCTGCAAAACTCTGTCATCTCTGCACTCTGCAGAGTGGCAGTAAGCGCTCGCTCGGATGGCTCTCGCACCTTTAATTGCTGGTACATTAGAGGTGTCTAGGTCGACGTCAGGAATATTGAGGTTAAACGCTCGTATATCGATCATCTCCTTTGCGCGGTTTTTTAGCAAAAAAGCGAGAAAGTGCTCGTCAGGGAATTGGGTACAGTATTCAACTTTGCAATTAGGGAAGAGCCAATACGGAGGATAATCATCTACCCACAAAGTTATTTGCTTTTTCTTTCTTTTCGAACCCGTGATGGAATAGTTCTACATATATGTGAGCAGCATTTCTACCGATGTTAGACATAAATGAAAAGAAGTAGAAGTTATTGTTAGAGAAGTTGAAAAGTCTCCATTTCTTCATTTCGTACCTGACTTTAGTATAAGAGCAGTGCAGAACAGTGCTCTTTCAGAACTAAAACACGTATTGCTGCCCTTCCTGTATTAAACACATCGGTATGAACCTCAAATGTTAACATTTTCAACCGAATTTTTACATCCCGGACTTTCGGGATAATGCATAATGCATACAGAGAATGTAGTATGCTCTGCCACTCCGCTAAATCCGTACGTAAAGTGACTTTTTAAAAATTTCCTAAAACGTGGACAACTGAACTGAAATTGATGTTGCCAATCAATCCATAGGTCGCTTTCATTTCCTGATTTGGATGAGAGGTCCTGCATATGATCGCTATATAGCCCAGACTTGACACAATTAGAATGCTCTTTGTTCCAATATGACACATTTCTTGGAAAAGAAAAAGCTTCAAAACATCGAGAAAGCCAAAATTTGTGTGGGCCGCTATTCCGACACACTGCGTACCGAAAAACGCATATGATCCTTGACTGAGGGATGAAGAAGGACTGTCGAATGAGGAAAAGAGTACCTCTTTGACTAAACTGCTGATTTTATTTTACTTTTGTAGAGGTTTGGTTCATCGAAACGGTCATTTATATTTTCTAAACCTTTCGAAAAATCAAAGTTTGGATTTAATTCTGGAATTTCTGCGTAGAGATAAAGTGATGAAATATGCGCACAGCCATTTGCATGATTGCTAAATTTAACTTTTGACTTATTTTTCCCTGCCTCTCACTTAAATGAGTTATTTCCACTACTTTTTAATAACACTATTTTGCCAAGGTAGCCGTAGAACTAGTAGGAGTACGCTGAATTTGCTATACTCAGTATGACCCTGTCGATGGTGGCAACACCTGAGGACGTATCACATTCCCAGGGTCAGGTTGGCATGCATCGACACGAGCTGGCAGGATGCCAGCAACGCCTGCGTCTATGCTGCTGCTATGGAGGTATCTCGTACGGGAACGCCCCCCTTTGTCGCCTAGTGCTTGCCGCCCGACAGGCTGAGTCTGGGGCACGCTACTACCACCCGATTACGGTCATGCGTCGCGGTTTGCCTGGATCTGCTTGACGGAGCAACTCGTCCAACTTTCCGCCATTGTCATACCATGGAAAAAAGCGTACAGAGCTGCAGACACCTCTACGTAACAAACCCCTGAAATAAGGTTTCACTCCCATATGCGCTGCATGTTTACATAGAACTGATAGGGTTTTGACAAAGCTAATCTTTACATAGATCAACTTGACGTCAGGTATTCAACTTTAATAGTAGTCATTCCTGTCACCCCTGAAATGCTCAATAAATTCAGGAAGCCACAAGTTTGGGCAATTCGATTATTTCGCAATTTGGAAGATTTTCGCATTAGAAGTGTTCGTTTGGATGTTTCAGAAAACTTCCTATCCTAACAGAATAATTATTGGGTACCAAAGAAATTTCTTCGATTTACAGTACGTTCACTTGGGTGTTCAAATAAGCTTGGTGTTTTAAACGTCCGTTCATACATGTATCCTAAAAACCACTGTCAGGCAGATCCAAGCAAACCGCGACGCGCGACCGTAATCGGATGGCAGTAGCGCGCCCCAGATTCAGCCTGTCTATGGTGCAACCCGAAGAATCGCGCCATACGACCGCCGCTCCCCTCCCCCTGGTCAAACAGATGATACTGAGTTTGGTTAATGCACTTTTTTTGAAAGGGAAAACCTGAAAAATTTCATGATAACTTGATGACCTAGAGCTAGTTCCCTATCCTTTAGTAACATGAGAAAGTAGACCTTTCAAGTTCCTTTTCTACTTTTTTTCTACTAATATTCCTTTTCAGAGTCTGATGAAAGGAACGAATGGTCTGACTAGAAGTGATGCAGGGATAGTTCGCAATCCGCGTGAGGTTACACTTGTTTTGTGCCTACCATAATAAATATTTCATCCTGGCTGAGCGCCGTAGTTGCAGCAATATTTGCTTCCTTTCTGTGACTCGTTTCTCGGGTGAGCAGACAAAATGAAGAGATCCATATCCTTATTTGTTGCCTTATTCTTCTCCACGCTTTGGTAGTATGTACCATATTTGATTTATACTTCTATGTAAGCGGTAATGATTCGAGAGCTTTTTGCACATTCGGTGAACATAGATTGTATGCCAAATTATTGCATAAACTTAATTTTGCTGTTGTACATCCATTTCTGTGATATTTTTTGTTCTCTTTGTGATTTATTATGTAGAACGGTTTCCGCTTTTAGTGACTCGTCCGGCTGTTTTCACCAGTTGCCGTGTTCTTTAATGATTTTCTTGATATACAGAACAATGTTGTTTTGCTCAACTGATGCAGTGCTACTTGCTCCAGAACTACTCCTTCATCACTTGAATTCACATCAAGCTTTAGAAGCACGTTCGATTTGTTAAAGTATCATGCAATTAAAGTTATTTCTGCTGTTTGAGTCTTCTTGGATTACATCAGTCAGCTTCAAGTCTGTGTTTGTGAATACCTTTAGTTGATAGAGTTAGAATAATTTGGTGTTGTCGACCACTGATGCCTCAAGATAGAGTATCCCCAGACTTCGCCAGTTCAAAATGAAGAAAATTGAACCGGCGATATAAGAGATAAGGATCGGTATGATATGTATCGATAGCCACGTTATATCGCCATGGATCGCTGCCAAACGGAGCTCATCGCCCGTACTCTCGAAGATGTTCCCAAAATGAACTGGCGATGTAGGCGATAGCGATAGTGGGAACGATATCTATCGATCGCCATGTTACATCAACTATCATCTCTCATGTCTGAAGTCTCCTCATTCACTTTATCCATGTGGCGATCGCTACGATTGCTGGCGAAGTCTGGGGATACTCATAGGTACAATCTTCCTCATAAATGTTGTTGATTGCGAAAACAGAGAAGACCAGATAGTTCATACAAAAGTGGAATGGAGAACAATTATCCAAGATTTGAATGATAACCTTCTTCACAGACATCACTATATAGTAAAACTCATCTGTTTGTGTGTTTGTCTGTAATCGCTTATATCTCACGATCCAGAGGAGAAACACACATGAAACCTCTACCGTTCGACTCGGAATTGTGCCCTCCTGTGCAACGTCAAGGTCTTTTGCCGTTTTTCGAGGAATCGATTTTATCGGTTTTTGGCCGCCTATCCCATCACTATATAGTAAAACTCATCTGTTTGTGTGTTTGTCTGTAATCGCCTATATCTCACGATCCAGAGGACGTTCAGCTTCGCCGCGCTTCTCTTAAAGGCAGGGGTCCACCTCATCTTCGTAGTTCAGCTAACAGCAGATTCTGCATCTACTCGACGCGATGGTTCCAACGGTATACATAAATTGTCTCAGAATGGTCTATAAACCCGTCTTCCAGGACGGGGTCTGTAACAGTTTGCCAACCCGAGTTGACATGTGAAGCCGTTGATCTTATCGATCGTGAACACGCCAAGACTCGTTGACCAACGCGGCAGCCGTGACAGGCAGCCAGCACAGCTTGGAGCGATCCGCCTCCGGGCTCCGAATTTTTACCCAGTTCATGCCTTTCAAAAATGGGTATTTCGTCGCTTCTGTGCCTGTTGATGTACATCCCAGGGATCAACATGATGAGAAGGTCTAGGATTAATGGTAAATCCAACAGGCAGAACGAGGTAGCCCTCTGCCTTTAAATGACAATGATTTTTGCAGGGCACAATTCTGAGTCGAACGGTATAGGTTTCATGTGTGGATCTCTTCGTCTACAACGAGAAAAACAAGGAAGAGTTGTGCTCAGTGACTGAATCCTTGGGGGTCTCTCAGTGTGCAATCAAGAGTTTTGGAAGGGGTTGAGTGGGGAATTTATTTTCCTATGCAAGACGAGGTGATTACCAAAGCAACACAGTTTTAGTACATCTATATATACCAACTTGCTATAGCAACATGATTTAGAGTGCACAAGCGTACCGCCTAACTTCTTTCTTTGAATGAACGAATAATCACGGCACTACTCAACTTTACTGGCCCCAAAATCTTCAAAGATTTTTTTTTGGGTGAGGCTTTGCATTAGTTACGGTAGGAACTTGAAAGAAAATGCCGATTTCGGGTAGAAAACGGAGGCGGCGTGCAAAATAATGGTGGTTGTCGTGATCGGCTTCAAAAAACCCCACTACGCAAAGTTTGAAAGGGTTCCGTGAGGTACCATATCTACAGTACATCTACCGTAACCATACAAAAATGGGGCTACCGTGCAAAATTTATACGATATTCGTGTTCAGCACCTCAAATAACCCCCCTACGTGAAGTTTCAGACAAAAAATTTTTTTTGAAGATTTGGCGGCCAGTAAAGTTGAATAGCGGAAATACAGTGTGTTTTTCCGGGAGTAAACATCGCTCGCGATCTGATCCATTCCAATAGATCAAATTCTCAGT
Source organism: Ancylostoma caninum (assembly GCA_037903475.1). Taxonomy (NCBI): domain Eukaryota; kingdom Metazoa; phylum Nematoda; class Chromadorea; order Rhabditida; family Ancylostomatidae; genus Ancylostoma; species Ancylostoma caninum. Next base: position 174,995 of record JBAJFG010000037.1, on the reverse strand, counting down.
TGAAAGACCACGTGAGAGCGGAGCTTCCAGCAATTCGCACGTAGCCTTTGTACTGGGTCCGCAATTGCACCGATCTTTACTCCCGGAAAAACACCTTGTATGGTCAAGTGCGAGAGCACTTCTCAACCAGTAATTCCAATTGTAAGCGAGCGTCGCAACGAAGACCACACTTGCTGCTTTTCCACGCCTCCAAATGGTTCGCCGAGTTTTTCGAAAGTGCTTTATAAAATATAATCTGTTACGAGAGTGTTAATTGTTTATACGTGTGGATAACGGGTGTGGGTCATGATGAGGCAAAAGTGGGTGGGCAATGTGTCTGCGATTGGTTCATTCGAACCCTCGCCCCGCCCTTCAGGACCTACTCGCACTAATTCGCGCGCGATTCACCATAGTTGCCTATGCAAATTTGAATGTGAGTGGGGACGAGTCGACGCCGAAGGGCGGGAAGACGCCGCCCCATTTTGCCTCATCATGACCCACACCCGTGGATAACCTGTCTTTCACTCCTCTCCAACTGCTAGGATTTTTTCCCGGGTCCTATTTCTCTTTGATGCTCCTAACTATCATCTCTGGTGAAACGAACTATATTTATAAGCTGAGCTTCTGTGCTTCCGCCGTTAATAGATATATCTGCCCAAAGAGGTGATGGGGCGCGCGCACCTCGACCGCTGGAGTTTACTTGCTCTTTTGCACTACTTACACCATTGATTTGCCTGCAAAAGAGGTCGAACAGAGTATTTCGATTATAACGGAAGGAGTGTATGGTCCATTAGCTCACCGATGGCGCCTGATCTGACATTGTCTGCATTTACGACTTTGCCTGCAGAATGCGTCTGGAAGGATATTTTAGCGGATGGCAGTGGGGAAACATAAGAATGACAGGAACCACACCATATGGATATCAAAAAAGTGCAAAAAATAGATCGGTTAGCCTAAAAATGGTGAAGTCGTAGTTGCGGACAAAGTCAGATCGTGCGCCCTCTGTGAGCTAATAGACTGTAGAATCCGTCCAGTGGTGGAGTGGGCGGGAGGGGGGCGTGGGAAAAATATGGGGTCTTCTCCGTTTTGGAGACCTAGACGGGAAATAAAATTAATAAAAATATTTATTATAATATATAGTGAAAATTGTATTAAAATAATAATAAAAATAAACAATTTAAGGTAAACTAAGACAAGATTTTTATTTGTATTATGAAGTAATTCCAAAAACCCATTCTCGGAAGAGGGCCCCCCACCCACTCCCTGCGTCCGTCACTGGAACCTACTGGTCCGAACATTGCTGCCTTCTCACAATCTAACTTTAATTGAGAGGAGAAAACTGTAATGTTAATGTAATGTGCTGATGCGCAGATAACAAGAGTTCCAAGACATGGATGGCGCAGCGTGCGCGAGTAGGTCACGATGTCTAACTACATCGTGAAGCATAGCGATCTAACCAGATATCTGCTAACTACTGTTTATAAATTGGAAGCCAAAATGCCAAAATGCTGGAAGTACTTGTGACCCGAGTTAATGCTAGTGATTGGGAGCCGCCATTGTTGGAGTGCCATTGTTTGAACTCCCTCGAAGTACTTCTCTGTCTACGTGATGTAGCGCTAGATATTTTCATGTCTTTTGCTGTGCTTCTTTTACTCTAACTGTACCTTTTACCAATATCTGCATTATTTCAGTGACACAGTTCTGATCTTGCTCTACCGTCGTTCAAACTTTACGGCACCCATGCCAGTGTGGTGCCAGCTGTGTGACATTGATTTTGAGCAACAGTTGGTAAGTTTTTCGTCGATTATCTCATGTATTAGGTGAATCTTACAACGCGAAAATTCGTTCATTCCATTAGTTATCTAATCCAATCCACACAGTCGGACTTAAAGCCCAAATGATATTGAAGGTCAACCGAGTTGTGACCGATGTTTTCTTTTTCATTGGATTTTAACGAATTTTCAACCTTAGCTTATGTTTTTGCCAAACTTCCACTCTTTGCTTTCATAGAAGAAACTCCCGTTGACGAATGTTCGAAAACAACATGGCATATCTCTGATTAACTAATCTTGCTCGTACTGTCGAGATGGGATTGGGTTTTCCCCTGCATTTTTTTCATTTTTGCGAAATTCTACTACCTTCTTTCGTTTTTTTTTCTGCCATTCTTCCATTTAAATGAGGTGGGAATTTTTAGCAGTAACGGGCCACTGCCTGCCTCTGCTTGCGAACCTTACAGGCAATGTGTCACCTCTTTCATGGGCCGTGGATATCAAGCACACACTAGATCTCCTCATCATGCTGATTCCAATAATGTATGCCATAATGCATAAAAATTACGGAAACCCCGTCCTCGGAGGGTCCGAAGGTGCAGTTCGCGAAATACTCGGGCGGAGCGGTCCGTGACTGTGCTGGCTGCCCGCCACGGGTGCGCCGTTGGCTAACACGTCTTAACGTGTCCGATCCCTTTTCGAAAAACATCCTAAAAACGGGTATAAAGACGGTTTTGTAACAGTTTATTTATACCGCTGGACTCAGCGCATCGAGGAGATCCAGGGCTGGGATTCATGAAACGATAACCAAGCAAACCAACGATGGCTAGAGTGATTATCTTGGTTATCGCATTGACTGCATAGTGCTAAGGGACGCAGACAACAAAAGTTGGTTTGCTAGCCTGGGTTATCGTTTCAGGAATCCCTGCCCAGGATCCGTTAAAAACTCAGACACGATAATGAGGTGACACACTGCCTTTAAAGGCAGGGGCCAACCTCATTCCGCCTGTTGGAGGTATAGACATATCCTAGACCTTCCCGCAATGTTGATCCCAGTAATGTACATCAGCAGGCTCAAAAGCGACGAAAGTCTCGTTTTCGAAAGGGTCGAACTGGCTATATTTTGGAGCTCGGAGACGGATCGCTCCAAGCTGTGCTGGCTGCCTGCCACGGCTGCAGCGTTGACCAACGAGTCTCAGCATGTCCACTCGATAAGACCAACGGCTTCACACGTAAACTCGGATTAGCAAAATGTTACGAACCCGGTCTCGGAAGACGGGTTTGACGGCCGTTTCAAGGCAATTTACGGTAGCCTCAATCACGATCACTACTCCCGCAGCTTGGAGCGCCGCAGTACTCACGCGGAGCTGGCGAGGCAGCACACGGAATCCACAGCATCCAGTAGCGCCACGTAGGTGGGCCACGTACCAGACCGAGGAAATAGTGATCGTGATTGACGTCCCCTGTACATATACCGCTGGATTCAACGTGTCGAGGAGATGCAGAATCTGCCGTTGCCTCAACCATGAATGTGAGGTGGGCCCTGCCTTGTTTGTTGGCACCCTCTCCATCCGTTGAACACGTTCTCGCGTTGGTTTTTGTTTTTTTTTTCAACTAGTGAACATGGCAATGGCAAAGTAGCAATCCATATGAAGCAGAACAGGCTTTGTCCTTACTAGATGCGCTAGATCTCCAGAATTTGTACCCGTATTCGTCCATGTGTGATGGTCACACGAATATCATTCAGTGAACAATTTACGACTAGTTGTTGCGGTAGCTATAACAAATAATAAGACGCCGTGCAAAGGTTTCGGGATATATGTATGTGTGTGAATAAAACGATCGCTGTGCGCATATATTGGTCCCTTGTTGAAATGTCGCAGTCAGACCTTATGAAATGGTGACACATTTCAACACGCCACGTCGGCTGGACGTGTGGCGCTAAAAGAAGCTAGCCTTACAACAACTGTTTCTGTTAGATGCAGTTTGTTTATTCCGTTTGTCAAAATTTTTCAAAGGGTATTTACCCATAAATCACTCAATTCTTGTCAAATGCGAAATCGCTCCGGTGAATGCTTTTTCCTGATCTTTAAGCTGTAACATAGCGCATGCGTTGCGACTCGTTTGCTCTGCCATCTTTGTGCTTTAGTCTAGGATGTCTATGTCTTTTAGTCTCCCATTTTCATTTAGGTGAGCACAATATATTCGCTGTTTGCTTGTCGAGTCCGAACGAACGAACAAACATGAAATAGATAAAAAGACGGAAGACGTAACCATTTCAAGCTTTACAATGAAACAGATAGAAGCTCAAATGATTTAGAAAGTCCAGTTGAAAATTATGAACGAATTTCCGCGTTCTCAGTTTTATCTTTTGAAGATCTCTTGGGAAGTATTTTACTTTTTTAGGAATTAGACGTCCACCAGTTATCGCTTAGCCATCATATTAAACTCGAAGCTACTAATCCAGACGCCCATAGCTGTCCACCTTGCCGCATTCATTGTGTCACGCTTAGCGAATACTCAAAGGTATACCATGCTGTTCGTAGCTGCTCCAGAATTTAAATTCCATATTCACCCTGCGTTCTCTATTCCAGCACGTCAATACGGAGGAACATCGTAAAAAGCGTGATCGTATGAGAGCTATAATAGATACTATGGACGCTGGCGAAGACCGCAGAGTGGTTGGGTTTTCATTCCCTATCCTTCTGAATTTTCTACTTCTCACTCAAGCTCAGTTTTCACCATATAAGTGTCGTCTTGTAGCATTTCAATACTACGACGGACAGGAGCCAACCTGCTGGCCTTACTCCCAACTATCTTCAGCCCTCATCTTCATTTGTTCGCAATGGACATAACAGGTTTGTGTGGGGGTTATGCTAGGCATTTTTTTATTTACTTGTTCCTAGTACTTTTATACTTCGCACCAGTACCTTGTTTGATTTATAGCTCGGTGAAAACCCACATTTTTTTTTCTGAATTTTCTGAAGCATTATTGCCCGACAATTGCAGCTCTATTGAACTTTTGTTTCATGTGACCAGTTCCGGACTATACATGTCATTGTTACTGCACCCATAGAACTTTTAGTAATGTATGCGATCAGAGCCTCAAGTGTTGTTGGTGTTCAATTGATGTCTGCGTTACCTTCCCTTTATCTGCTTCCGCCTTTCCATCTGAGATTGTGCGAAAAGCTGTATGAGCAAGAATTTTCAAGTTTTGTGATTGCAATGAGTGTAGCTGGAAAGAAGATCCCGTGCATCCATAGTGAGCAGCTCGTGTGGTGCAAATGCCACTAGGTCCTGCTTGTCTACCCGTCCACCTCGACGTATCCTTTCATATAGAGCTATATCTATCTCTCCAATCAATATGACTTAATGAATGTTTTTTGTTGTGCCACTGACTCATTTAGGCGTACCTACCCGGCCCCGAGTGCTAGTAATGGCGTGCAGCCACGTTACAACAGAAACATCGCTCATCAACCATCTTTCAACGAGCACCGCTCCTATCAGCAGGTGGTTTTCGCAGATTTCCTATTCTTATTTGATAACTCCTCCCGACAGTAATGTGCTGGAATCTTAGAGAAGGGTGAGCATCATTAGCGATTACAGCGAGAATAATTCCTGTGAATGTTGAAAATTGAAAAAAAAAACACCAGATGTTCCAGCGCTTCGTTCAAACGAGCTGTTAGGTCCAAGATATGTGTAGCATAGATCAATATGATTACTATACATTTTCTTAGTGATAGTAACTGCTCAACCAGAAATCGTATTTTATCTGTATTTGTATCCATAGCGTTGTAAATAAGACACAATCAATCAAACAATCAATCAATGCACCAGTATAGTCTCCTCGATGTCTCTTAGTGTTGAGAGTTGGGAAACCACCTTCCCGTGATGTGACTCTAACCAAAGATACCGTGAAGGACAGTGCTCATTTCCACGTAGCGGCTGTGGGTGCTCATCCTGTCCCATCATATCTTTCCATTACATCGATTGAGGAGATCTAGGTGGTTTCCGTCTCTCAACATAATTTACTTTTTTGATGAATTTCCTAAGGCCGAATCCGAAGAGCTACAGTCTTTCGCTGTAGCACTTCATCTTAATAAATAATCCTCAAGTCACACAAGAAAACGGCTGGATTTGCATAGTCATAAATGAAGCTTCTTCGAAGTCTATCGGAGATCAGGTATTCACTTATTCTTCCCAAATGTGCAAATTTCATGCGGTCAATTCGATATACTCTGTGTTATCTGCGACTATTATGGGTGTACAACATTCGTTGTTCTGTTCGGTCTCTGTTACGCTCTCTCATCCCGTCCTCCTCACCCTCTCTCTTATAAGGTCTTTTGGTCGGACTTCTATTCAAATGTCCCAGGTGACGGCTCACCTTCGGCTGTGTCAAGGCGTTCCACAAGTAGTTTATCCGAAGAGTGCGAATCCGATAATGAGTTACGAAATACAGGCGCAGCCCTTTTATAGGCGCGCGAGAGCACCATAGAAGCGAGGGTAGATACAATAGTGAGATACTGGAGTAAGCATATAGAGTACTAGCGGCACTACAACTATTGATTGCCGGGCCGCTACGGCAGATATCGATCGAATGGGGTAAGAAAACGATACAACGTTGAGTAAATTGGAGTGTGAGGTAATGTAACAGCTTCAGATGAGAATAAGGAGTAGTAGGGAGTTTACATATCTACATTACACGCCCCTCCTTCGATAAGCCGACTCCGGCGGCTAGTCTGACTGATCCTTGGGGAAATGGCGACGTTTCTGCTTCATCAGGTGTGCGACCTCCTTGTGTTTGGTGTTGACATCCTTGATGTAGTAGATATCGGGCTTGCGTTTGGCTTCCTTTTGTGCGGCTGGGACTTCCTTTGACGTTGATGGACGATCGGCTTCGTTTTCTTCTTCACGACGGCGCTTCTTGACTATCGAGAATGTCGGCAGTACGAGGGTATTTGCTACCGTCTGTCCAACCTGGTTGAGATACGTCACGATCTGCCACGAAATGAAGCGGTCTTCACCTTTACGTGGGTTAACACCAAGGCTGACGGCTGGATGTTTCATCGGTACCGTGTCTTCGATGGTACTGTAGTAGTCAGCGATTCTCGCGTCGAATCCTCTAGCAGGGCCGGTCAGGAATTCTGCGACCTCCTTACACACGGATGCGATACGTCTCCACTCTTGTTCACGAGACAGCTCAAAGGGTGGCGGCATCATTTCCAAAGTTCCTCCACACTGCAAATGGCGTTCAATGGCATTCTGTACCATTACCATATGCTGGCTGCAAGGCATCTCATTCGGCCATACCCACACAAGGGCGGCAGTGATACGCTGCTTGTTCAGCTGGTCCGCCAGGTCACCGAAGTGTGAGTAAACCATGAATTTCACTGTTGCCGGTTCGTTGACTTCTTTGAGCACTCTGGCGAAAGACTTGGGTAGTGCGATCAGGACTGGGTTATGAGGCATGTCATCCGAGTATTGCGACGTGATCTGCTTCTGACGTGCCATGGCCTGTCTGTAATACATCTCGATGTCGTATCCAGGGTTGGTCGGGAACAACGGCGGGTGTGACAACTCGACTCCCTCCTTGGCCTTGAGTGCTGACGCAAATACGTAGCAGAACTTCTTGTGTGCCTGGATTGCACAAGCTAGCCCGTGGATGGTGAGGTATCGAGAAGACTCCTCCAGCAGCTCATGTTCTTTTCTCTCGTCCCCCCATTGCGGGTGCAATGCAATAGATGCGACATTGGCAAGTTCAAAGAGGTTTTTCACTGGCTTCGAACGAGCGAGGTCACAGCGCAGCCCAGGCAGTCCAACTTGAGCTCGTGCGTTGAAGATCCCGCACTGGCATGGGTGGTAGAGGTGCAGTGGATCCTCACGTGGATCTCCGATCGCAACCCTGCAATAAGTCTGGTTAGCACCTAAGTTTGTTCTGTTTTTCTTAGGTCTACCCCTCTTTGCTCTATGTCTCAGAGTAGTTAAAGGCTGATCATCTACCCCTTGTGGCACCTTCCGTAGTTCGTCAAACGGGATCCTAAGGGGGTCACGTTTCCCATTAATTTCAGTGATAGTCGCGCTATTGTCACTAAGATCAATTATCCGAAAGGGACCGCTCCACTCATTCGCGAGTTTTGGATGGGTCGATTTAGCCTTTTCTGTTGGTATTCGCATGTAAACCCTATCTCCGAGTTTGAAGGGTTTATCAACGACTTTGTGGTTTTTGTCGTAGCTCTTTTTCATGGCGTTCCTCATTTTATCATTCTGCTCTTTCACATGTTGATGCGCAAGTTTCAGTCCTGTGACAAGTTCGTGGACATAATCCTCGATGTCTACCATGTAGGGTGTCACCTGAAACTTGGGGAGCGAGTTCCAAGGAACGTTTGCGTCAAAACCGTGAAGCAGGAAAAATGGTGATTCTCCGGTTGTTTCGTGTACAGTGGTATTGTACGCGAACACGCAATGTGGTAGTAACTTGTCCCATTCAGTTGGGATAGAAACCTTTTTCCGTAAGAGACCAAGTATCGTTTTATTGAACCGTTCGGTAACCCCGTTCTCTCTAGGGTTATATCCCTTTGTAAAGGTCTGCTGGATACCCATGAGTTCGGAAAGCTTAGCCATTAATTTGTTGTCGAATTCTCCTCCCTGATCGGAAAGGATACACTTAGGGATACGACAACCATCGGCCATCCACCTTTCAAAAAGCACGCGAGCAACTGTTTCCGCTGCTTTTGTTGGGATTGCATAAGCTCCTGCGAACTTCGTAAAGTGATCAACGACCGAGAGTATGTATCTGTTGCCTTCTGATGTTGGCCCTACTTCCAAAATGTCTATTCCGATCATTTCGAATGGCTCAGAAGTAACTATTGGCTTAAGCGGAGGTGTCATCCGCGGGTGTTGGTTGAAAATTGTGCATTTCTTACACTCTTCGCTCCATATTTTGACATCCCGAGACAGTGTTTCCCAAAAAACTCTCTTGGAAAGCACGCGCAGAAGTTTTCTAGGCCCAAAATGACCTGCTAAGAGAGCTGAATGTGCGTCTTCGAAAACACTTCTCCGACTTGATGTGGGTACCACCTTCCTCGTACATTGCTTATCCAGGAAGCAGAGGTAGCCATCTTGCATCACAAAGTCCGCTACTTTGAGTTTCCGTGGGCTACTAGCGAGAATCACATCTTCTGACAACCGGTTATTTTCCAGATCTGTGATTACTTTCCCGTAGACGGGATCCTGTCTCAACTCTCTCGTCCATTCTGATTCTTCTGATGTTTGTGCCACAATAAGTTCATTAGCAATGTTTTTCGTCTCCTCCATGTTCGTGAGATCAACGGCTCCTCTGCTGAGGGCATCGGCAACACGGTTTGCTGCCCCTTTCACATAGATTATTTTGATGTTGTACTTCTGTAATTCGAGTGACCATCTCAATATTCTATGTGAGACATTCGTCCTTGTAAAGAGAGCTGTCAGGGGTTGGTGGTCCGTGTAGACTTCTACCGGTAACCCGTATACGAACATGTGAAATCTGCGAAGAGCCATCATCACTGCTAAGGCTTCAAGGTCGGTGATGTGATACTGACGTTCGCTTTTCGTTAAGCCTTTCGACGCGAAGAATATTGGATGTAGGAAGTTGTCCTCGCCCTTCTGGCTTAGAACCGCGCCTAATCCTTCGTAGCTTGCGTCGGTATGTATGCAAAATGGTCGTCTGCCCGAACGAGCTGCCTCAACATCAGGTTGTGCAAGGACGGGTGTTGACGTTAGCGCCATTTTCAACATTTCGAATGCAGTTGTTCGTTCAGTGTTCCATTCGTACGGAGCCTTTTCGGATGTCATCTCATGCAGTGGTGCAGCTATTTTTGAAAACCTCAAGATGAATTTCCTGTAATAGGAACACATCCCTAAGAAGGTCCTCATGTCAGACCGTGATTTGGGAGGAGGATAGTTTTGTATCGCCGCAACTTTCTTGGGATCTGCGTGCAATCCATCCTCGTCCAAGATATGGCCAAGAAATTCGACCTGACGCTCCATGAGTATGCACTTCTTGGGGTTCAATTTGAGGTTGGCATCTCTCAGGCTAGAAAACACCTGAGATAATCGTTCGAGATGCCTTTCAGCTGTAGGTGATGCCACTATTATATCATCGAGATAGCAAGAGACTTCATCTCCTAGCAAAGGGCCTAACACCATGTGCATGAGTCTCTGGAACTCAGCCGGTGATGACGCTAGTCCAAATGGTAACACTTTGAACTGATATGAACCTTCGGTGGTGACGAAGGTGCTCTTCTCTTTGGTATTGTCCGACAGTTTTACCTGCCAATACCCTGATGAAAGGTCAAGTGTGGAGAAATACCTGTTTCCTTTCAAATTTTGGAGTATTGTGTCCATAGTGGGAAGGGGATAGCTATCGATTTGTGTGACTTGGTTTATTTTCCTATAGTCTACACATAATCTTAATGAACCATCCTTTTTCTGGACGAGCACTATAGGCGAAGACCATGCAGATTTGCTAGGTTCGATTATATTTCTTTCTTGCAGATCTGTCAGAATTTTGCGCAGTTCAATGCGTGTTGCAAGAGGGATTGGTCTTGCCTTTTGTCGGATGGGAGGTGACGATCCAGTGTCAATTTCGTGCTCTACTAATGACGTTTGCGTCAGTTCTTGCTCACTGACCGCGAACACGTCTTGAAACTCCTCGATGATCCGTTTGAGGGGCTCATCTATGTGTTTTTCTGTTTTATTTTCAGATAATGTTTTTGTCAAGGTTTCCCAGCGGTTTGGAAGGGGAGTCGTCGTGCGTTCCAACATGCTTGCATGCCCTGGCACTGGATTTTCCACGACCGGACTGTGATCCCATTCTCCAACTTTGTCGCCGACTTTGAATATTTTCGGTTCTTGTGTTGTGTTGGTAACAGGAATTTGTACAACGACCCGGTTTGCCGAGAATACGCCGTGTGGTATGATGTCACAGCACGACCACATGATTTGATCGGTTGCTGAGCTTGTCGCTTGTACTGACAGATTTTTCGTTTCACCCGGCTTTATGTAGACTCTTTTTACAACCTTGGCTGATTGATTTTTCTGGCGAGTGTTCCTGTTTTTTGTTAGTGATCGTCTTTCTGGAACTGGAACTGTGGTCTGAGTAGCTATGGAATGTTTCTCCACTGGTACGTCTGAAGAGATTGAAATATTTATTCCAATAGCTTTTAGTATGTTGGTACTCAACACCACCATATGATCACCTCCTTTCTTCACTAGGAACACCACTCTGCGCTGTGGTCCTTCAAGAATATTCAGTGTTAACCTCACCGCACCCTTAAAGCTCATTCTATTTCCGGAGGCGTCGTAAATGATTGTATCTTTTTGAATTTGAACCTCTTCGACGTCTGCATCGATGTCAAATGCTGACTTTGATGCCCTCAGAAGGAGTTCTAAGGGTAGCATGCTGACTTGTGAACCAGTATCTATCAGTGCATCCGTGGTTATTCCCAGTAATTGTATTTTGCAGGTAGGTTTTTCCCCGAACACCTCATTTTTAGCGTCATATGTTCCAATTGCGTGGCACGACCATGTCTGAAGCGTGCTACTGAAGTTGTTTTTGCCAATGGGAGCCGGCTGGTTCAACATCTTGGCTTCTTCAGTTCGACTGTTATTTCCCTGTTTTGGGATCCTACAGTCTCTGCGAAAGTGTCCAGGTTTACCGCAATTAAGGCACAAATTTGTGCCTCTTTTGTCCGTTATTTTAGAAGGAGTGACTACCAAATTTGGTGGCTGGACATTACCCTCCTTTATTTCGGCAGTTGCTTCCTTTTTCGTAGCCTCAGAGAACCTTTCCCTTGGTTTCCGGAAGTTAGAAGCACGTGTCCTATTGAATTCGGTCGGTTTCGTGTTATTGGATGCTGCCTGTACGGCTGCTGCGACCTTTTTGCTCCTTTCTATCCCTTGTGCGAGATTTTTGAGGACTCCATAAGCTTCGTGTGGATGCGAACTTTCCATTGCCGCGAATAGTTGGAAGTACTCCGGCCATTGTGTGAGCTGAGTGATCAGTTCACTGGCGCGGATCATGGAAAGATCAGTATCAGATGCGTCGGGGTTTGCATCTCGGGTAAGTCTTTCCAATTCAACGCAATATTCGGGAACCGACTTAGTCATTTTTAGTTGTTTTAGTTTTACATGTGATTCCATGCGCTTAGCGGGGTTATTTTCTGCAAACTTCGCTGATAATGCGGCTATGAAGTCACGAAATTTACCCCTCAGGACATCACTTGGGAGAGTTTTCATTATTGCCTTGGGATGGCCCTCCAATTTCTCACTCATTAAGTGTATCAACATGTCATCCGGCAGGCCTATCCTGCCGTATTTCATTGTAAATGAGGTTACGAAATCGGAGAACCCTTTACCCTCGGGATTGTTAAAGTTTTTAACGTCTGGAAGTGCCATTGCAGCTAAGGTAGCCCCTACTCCGTAATCTACTTTTGAATTATTTTCATCCGTAGATAACAACCAACCTGGGGGCAGGTTGTCCCTGACTGGAGTGGGCTGCCTCTGTGCCATCGGTTGCACTCTCACGGCGCCTTCGCTCTGCAAGTGAATATTTTGCGTCCTCAGTCTGCATTCTGCTAAGCTTCCGGCTAAAGTGTGTGGAGATTCACCTTCTGCAGCTTGCACTGCGTCGAATGCAAGCTGAGGTAGCTGACTGTCTTTGTCGATGTTCCCTTGCTGTAGCATTTGAAATGCATTGCGGAAAGTCTCTTGACTGGACGTGGATAGAACGTTTTCATTCGGTGGCATCGATGCATTGCGGCCACTATTTTCTTGTCCATTCGTCTGAAAAAGCAAAGGTTTTCTCTTCGGAAGGACATTTTTGACTTTGTTCCCTGTTTTCAACTCATTTAGCTCACTCCATTGTGCTTGCACCGCTCTTAGAACTTCGGTAGAATCCACTTTCAGCAATTTGGACAGTGCGCGCATACACATGTCATCGTGATTTGCTTGTTCTAAGATTTCGCCGAGCTCGCCATTGCACAATGGATGAGCTATTTTAGTCACTTGTAGTAGCTCCGTGGCCGTTTTGTCAAGGCTGGAAAGTTCTGCCTTGATACTTTCGCAAAATGGATTAATTTGATCTCGGCAAAAGTTCTCTAAATCTTGAACTGGGTCTGCGCCTTCTGATCCTAGTTCGGTTATCAGCTGCCTTGTGGAGCTACTCAGTGAAACTAGCTCATCAGAAACCCTCTGATTTGCTAGTATTACCTGTCTGGCATTGGCTTCTGCCATCTGTTGGATTTGAGACGACAACGCTACGATTTGCTGCTGCAATTGTTCGATTCGATTGTCGTGCGACTCATCCTCCGCCAGAATGCGGTTCAACTCTTGTTCCATTTCATCGGCCATGTCTGAAACAAGGTGTGTTCGGTGGTATTTCAGGCTTGCCCGCTTCACTTTTGAGCCCTGGGCTGTTTGTCTTGTGTACGATTGTTCCACACAATCCCCACGGTCTGATCTGCGCTTAGTCTATCGATCGATTACCACACCGTATCGATCCTCCAGCACTGTCAACGGCAGAGTCGTGATTGGGACTGTTTTTAGCTTGTTTTTCTTCTCTCGGGTACTCTTCTGGAAATTCGCGCAGAGTTTCCCCTTATACAAGCTGTTTCCCGTTATCCGCACTGTACTTCGGCAGCGTCTCGCTGACACGAAACTGCGGAACTGCCTTGTCTAGCAGTTTGCTAGGCCCGTCGCTCTGAACGACCCTTGGCCTAGAATAAACGAAGCCTTAGGGGTCACCTAAGACTCGTTTCAAACTTACCTGTTTAAGCCGTTTGCCGTCTGGCTTCTTCGGCCCCCATATAAGGTCTTTTGGTCGGATTTCTATTCAAATGTCCCAGGTGACGGCTCACCTTCGGCTGTGTCAAGGCGTTCCACAAGTAGTTTATCCGAAGAGCGCGAATCCGATAATGAGTTACGAAATACAGGCGCAGCCCTTTTATAGGCGCGCGAGAGCACCATAGAAGCGAGGGTAGATACAATAGTGAGATACTGGAGTAAGCATATAGAGTACTAGCGGCACTACAACTATTGATTGCCGGGCCGCTACGGCAGATATCGATCGAATGAGGTAAGAAAACGATACAACGTTGAGTAAATTGGAGTGTGAGGTAATGTAACAGCTTCAGATGAGAATAAGGAGTAGTAGGGAGTTTACATATCTACATTACACTCTTTCTTTCATTATTCACAAGCTTCGGAATAGTGTTTTGTTGTTCGTATGAAGACATGTCCATTGAACAAGCTTATAGTGCAACCCTGCAATCCCTTGTATAACAAGGAAAAATAAAAAGATACACATGTATAATTAGGGGTATGATTAGGTTAGGCAGCGAAAGCTGAATTGCGCTGTTCAGAATCTCGGTCCTCAACATTCAACTGATGGTGCTGACTTCTACAACCATGCGTGGGATAACACCACCCATCCTAATTTTCCTCGGAGGTGTTCTCCTCCATTGTTCGAAGGCTCTCCATCTCATTCTGGTAATTTTTACACTAGCAAAGGCGCAGCAAATGGAGCAACTCATGAGGAATCCAGGTTAGGTTTCTTTGAAATGTTCTCGGGAATTAGATTTATTTCCGCACAGCCTATTGTTTTAAGACAGCGTCTTTCGTCTGATTTACGAAGACCCGATGGCCGAATAAGTGAGAATCAGAGGACGTCAGCTGAATCGAATACGGAGCAGTCAATCAATTCTGAAGATCATCCACCGGCTATGAAGCGAGGGATCCTAGCAAGGTTGTCGCTCCGAATTAAAGATAAGGTTGGTGGTTCTTAGTCGTGTTTTATATACCCAGTATTAATTGTTCTTGTTCCTCTAAGTTCACATCGTTGCCGCTCCCTTCTGATAAATGCTTGCTTATGCTTTTTTGCACTCCAGTGGAGATTTATGCCTGGTGATGTGGTATGTATTGTAGTTCTGTGCTAATGCTATCCATGAATTATATAGCACCTCTTTAACCACCTGCCTAAATGTTACCTCTAAAAATCTTCATTTGTGGGGAGGAAATGGTGCTGCTCCCCCAAAACATGGGGTAGCGGGATTAAGTCTACCCCCCCCCCTTTTCCACTTCCATTTGAGAGCAGTTTGTATATATGTGCGTACATAGGTGCTTTCCATTATTTATTCCTCATTATTGATTTAGAGTTCTCCTAGTTCCGTTGCGTGATCTCGCCTGAAATGTATGATGGCTAGCGTTGTCTTAGCGAGGATTTTTGTTCGATTTAGGGCTCTAAATCATCTGCTAGCGAGAAGTCGGAAAAGTCTGGGAAATCAAGCAAAAAGTCGAAAAAGAAGAAGTCATTGAGTCGCTCCCCGCCTACTCCAGCTTCTGCGAAGACCGGTGCTTTTTCATTCTTTTGTAGATGTTCAGTTAAAGAAATTCATATTTTTAAATATAGACTCCGCTGCAGCTGGAACAAGCGAGAGTCCACGTCATAGACGAGCAGCTCCTTTAGCGGTTTCAATGAAGGATAAGACGAAGAAGTGTGTTGAGCGTTCTTGTTTCTTTTGAAGACTCAATAGTTCTGTAATTTCGTTGCATTTTCAGGTGGGAACTGGTAGCTGTTAAGGGGAAAGCTTCTTATTTAAAGAATCGAAGTCAACGCATGCTGAAAGATCGAATGAGCAAATATCGCTTAGTCGACAGTAAAGGGTATTGTTCCGCGGGTTATCCCTGGGAAAAATTCCTGTCTCGTCATCCTAAATTATTTTCTTTAAGGGTGGTGGTAGAGGACATGCGTGATGAACCAACCACGTCACGTGGACGTCGCTTTGCCAATGAAAATAATAATGGATCCAATCTGCCTCACCTTACTTCACACATTTGGGGGACTGGCCCGGAAGCTTTGCCTCGTTCGCAGCAGCGTGAATCTCATCGCGACGTTCCGACATCGTGAGTTCAGTGGTGAACGTGTTATTGTTTGAATTCCTTCAGGCTGTCAAATAAAATTTCTTAAAATGAAACTGGAGGGAAGTGATTGCGATGGAATCGCGTAGTAGAGTAATACCTTTTTTTTTGTTGCACAGCGGTGGATGTTCAGATCCTTCGTGCCGTCTGCACCGGCTCCGTCCATTCCTTACACTCCATCCCCTCTCATCTCTCCCGACGATTCAAGTAGTGGATATGCAATAATGCGTGATTTACCGATGAGCACTCCGAAAGACTACAACAGTGCGGTACGCGCTTACGAAAATTATCAAGGAGTTTCTATGCATGGAGTGGTGAATCACATTGTGTGTTTCGTATTCGAAATTACTCTCTGTTCCGTATTCTTTGAACATGATATGTTTTTTTAGGGGGATGCAAGAGTTCCTGATGGTCCTTTTGCCTCGGCAGCTAATACCGCAACTGCATCGGAAGCAGATTCATTCAGCTGTTTCTCAGGTGTGGTTTCTGATATATGTTCTCAGTCGAATTTTAGATATTCTATCGCTACGAAGATATCACTCAATTTATATTTAATTGTAAAGGAACCTTTAGTTTTATAACCTTTATTGTCAGAATATTATTAAGTTGTTGCAAAATCGGCGATGGGTTTTGATTGGGGCCTCTGAAATACCACAAATGGGTTCAAACAGAACCATACTAGTCGGGTTAACATCCACTTGAAATAGTGCGCCAACGCGCAGTGGGTAATTTCGAACATCTAGCCGATCAAAATTATTTTTCTAGGGAACCAGTGGATAAATTCTTTTTCATTTCAGCATATATGCTCTGTCTGACTGCTGTTTCTATGCACTGCACATGACCCATAGAAGCCAATTATTTAGGGCAATTCTAATACTTTTGTAATAGAGCCTGAGAGCACAAAATCATGTACTCAGGGATAATTTTCTGCGCCACGTTAATTTGAGTCGCTATGCATGTTTGTTGTAAATAAGTATGTGAAACGTGGACATGCGTTCCTGCTTCAGGATTGCCATACATTTCCACATGATAGGCATGACGTGAGCTAACACATTAAACTGCTGGATATTTTGCGAGATTTCACAATTAAGAAAATAGTAACTCTAGGACTACCGCTCATATGAATAGCTTCATCAGCCCCGGAATGTTAACTTACATGGGCTTACATGGAAACCTCATAATTCTTAAGGATTCCAGTAGGATTTGTGAAGGTTTTGCTTGATAAAGCTGGTCGCCTATAGGGCAGCTCAACATAGAATGTCTTTGAAGACAATATTATTCCATTTTTGACGGATTTTCTCTACATCAAATTTTCTACTGATGTTATTTTTCCTCTGAGTGGTCTGTTCAAAACCTACAAATCCTACTGGAATCCTTGAGAATTGTGAGGGTTCCATGTAAATTAACATTCCGGGGCTGATGAAGCTATTCATATGAGCGGTAGTCCTGGAGTTACTATTTCCCCAATTCCTATTCTTTTTACTCACGTTATAATCTCAAAAGTGGTTGCTTGTCTTTCCTCACTTGCTTTAATGATGTGCACTATTGGCGTGAAGTTAACAAACCACAGATGTTGCTCAAATAGACCTCTTGACCCGCAAAAGTCTTGCGTAACATTATCCCCAAAGGCATTATGAAAAAAAAAGAACCCTTTGCTGAATTGAAAGCCCATTTCTTTCAGTTACATCGGAAAGATCTGTCCTAAAGAGTAGCTGTTCTGGCGTACATCGAAGTGTTTTCTGTAGAGGGTCGCAGTTGGTCGCAAAAATAACACACATGCTCGCATATAGGAAGGTTACTGCTAGCCACTACACATAATTTCATAGTGAAATCTCGTGGAACTTCTTTTAGATTTACGCGGAAACACAAATAGGTCATGTGCTTAATTGCTCATTGCTAAGATACGTTTGGATTTCTTCCCTATGCCCGAGAAATGTGGTTATTAGGAAATATGAAAGCTTGTTCCAAGATCTATAAAAGGATCCCAAATAGGAAATTCAGGCGGCAACATAGACGACAGAGATAAATCATGAAGTACTCATATGTTTCACGTAGGCGGTGTTGTATAGAAATGGTATCTTTTCGTTATCTAATCATGCCCTGCCAGGTGATCGGTCGCCGAAGAACCACTTGTATCTTAGGCGCGGACTATCGGAGAATATTTTGGTGCAGTAAACGCGACCTGATAGGGCGGGTCGAAAAATACATTTCGAGCGGCTAGATTTGCAAAATTGCACACTGTGCAACGTCACCCTTCCACTTTAATTGACTCTGTCGGCGACGAAACTGGGTTCTGTTGTATCTTTGGAGTCGGCAAAGCAGTCTTCTGCAGTGTTATGATTTATAGAGGATTTTTCCTCCAAGGAAGAAGTCCAAACACTTGAATTGGTGCCCAACCATAAGAGGTTCGAAAAGGAACACACGGTCTGAAAATGAAACTTTAGAACAGGCTAAATTGTGTGGTCGAGACATCCCGATTCATGATATTTGAGAGAAAGTAATTCATCCGAAAATTCGACATCGATTTCGCAAGCGATAAACTAAGGGGTGACTGTTTTTTCAAGTAGTATAGTTACCTATTCGGCAAATTTTCCTAATAGTTGTTAAACTTTTTCTCTCACTTGCTAATTACAGGAAGCTCTTCGTTAGCGATGGATAGCCGTTCACTCACAAGTCGTATGAATTTAACAGCGATTCCAAATGTATCTAGATGTTCTGAAGTTGTATTAGTGAAGGTGGCAGTTACTTGTTCTTTAGATTATTGCATATGAACCACCGTGTTAGTATCTTTCATTTAGGAAGAACCCGGAGAAAGTCCTCCTCCTGATGCACTACCAAGTCCGCCTCAGTTCGATCAAACGGTAGAGTGATTTTACTTTTTATTTTATATAACTGGAGCCGCCTCGACCTTGTTTTCAGTACGAATCTAACAACAGTAGCTTATTTAAGGTGTTGGGGCAAAATTCAGCCAATGAAGGACGAATTGCTGGAGATAAGGTAGGTTTTCACAAGGTATAGTTACTTAGTGAAGTCGTTAATTGTCTTCCATTTTTTCGTGAAAAGTTGCTTTATTGAGTTTGGTTCTCAGACATTTATACCTTCTTCAATGTTTCAACTATTTTTATGGATCAATGCTAGTATGACAAGAAGGGTTGTGAGCTACATCAAGTTGTTTCGACTACTACACTGACCAGTTTAGGAGCGTGACGAATTTTGGGCACTAGGCATCGCTGAGCACAAGAAAGGGCATCAAATTCTGGAAGCGAGAGCGAAAATTGAACGTCTTCAAAAGGAACTCTTTGAAACTACTTCATATTTACAAAAGGTGCACATTTTCATTCTTCTGCGTCTTGGTTTTACATGTTCTATTCTTGATAATTATTGTAGAGTTTTTGTCACATATTGGGTGTGAGGAAAATGTCAGTGTATGGTCCACACCCACATTTGAATCAGAGTAAACAAAAACAGTAGGGGCCTTCAACAGACTACTTGTCGAAATCTTTATAACGATCTCTTTTCAGCTGGAAGTGGATATGAACGAGATTCTTCGCAGAAAATCCGAACTTCTTGGGTTACCAGGTCCAAGTGTTACGTAGAAGTTATGTGCGTTCGTCCTTTTTTACTTTGTGCCCGGTAACTCAAACGGTATTTTGCCTACTTTGCCATTGCTACCCTTCATTCCATTCTCCTGCTTGTACTGTTCCAGTTCCCACTCATTAGCTGGATTCCAGCGTTAAGTTTCTGCCGTTCGTATAGACGCGAAATTCTATTCGGGTTATTTGAAGACCTTCTTACTGTTTAAATACTATTCACCGACATAGAACGATGTGATGGTTTTGAGGTGAGAAAATCCAATTGTATTGGTGACATGCTGTTGCTCAGCTACACAGCTGCTGTTGCTACCGACATGGTTAGTGTCCTGTTGTACTCAAAAAAGTCTAGGTCTGCATAATTATTAGCCTATGCCAAAATCAAGGATATTAATTCGTGTCTGTGAAAATTAAATGCTTGCAGCTGGTTCACTCCGCTCAAATGTGTGATAAGGACATTGTCAGTACCGTACATTCAAAATCTTATTTTGTGGCAGTTGTTTGTTTGCTTGCCTTATCTATGTGCATTCGGTGTTTGCTATTTTGTAGTCATACCTATATCATTTTCAGAGTTGTACGTACAAATATATTTCATTATTCACTATATTACGTGTTTGCCTGCCAATCAGAACTCTCAGAATCTCAATACCAGTGTTTATTTCTATATTGTACTTGTATATCATGATGAATATGTATAACAGTTGTGTCTTGGATCTGACAACGCTGCTTCTTGAGCGCATATTTGTGCCTCCATGTGGAAGAACTGGTCACCTTTGTAATGAACTGGGCATTCAGAGTGCCATCTGGATCTTTGTGTTGGCGCCTACCTCTTCACTGAAATAAATTCTGATTCAAATCGTCGTTCTCATCTTCGTCGAAGATGGGCCTTGTTGAGGACTCAGGTGAGGTTTTCTGGGCAGTGGTGGGACTGTTGAGAGATTTACTATTCTGATACAGTAATTACGTGACTGGAGTGTCCACCGTCCGGCTTCTCACCCTAAGGCTCTTACTCTGTATTGCTAGAGTTACCTGCTGCATCCACTATACATGGTTTCTGTACATTTGGCGTTTCTCTACAGCTTTTAGAGAAAAGTAGTATAAAAGGTACGACGGTATTCTAGTGAATGGTTAGCGTTGATATTAATCAGGTACGTTATAGTACCGCCTGTCCTCCCTTTTACGAATAGGTCTAGAGCGGAAGCGAAGGTCAATATGAAGACGGTAGCGCAGTATTACTTGACATAAGAAGTCAGCAGCAGCGTAAAATTCAGACGTGGTAAATCGTTTTAGCCGACTAGGGTCTGGAACTGAATTGAAAAGACCTTGGGAAGCGCATTAAGCAAAGAGAAGATAGGTCTGTCAATACGGACATACAAGAAGGCATCACCACTTCGTGGAAAATTGGCATGTATCCTATGCCACAAAAGTCAAAATAGGCCTTTGTGGGCAAGGCCTATCGTATGCTAGTGGGGCCAGTACTCGTGTACTGACGACTAACCAGTGCTTGGGAAACGAGGATAAATGTGTCAGAGATGCATATACTGAGGTGCTGCTGTCGTCTAATACATTTTGATAAAGTGGTAAACCAGGCCACGGATCTCCCTCATACGAGGGATCCCAGCCGGTTAGTCAAGAGGCTATGTGGCGCGTCCCCAGGTGGCGGATAGGGGGCTAATCGCAAACCAAAGGCGACCTTGTGCCTTGTGCCTGCCCTGGGTGGATTCAGGGGATGGACTCCCTATCTCTGCAGTGTCGGAACGATCCATACCTTCTTTCAGCGCGTGGGTATGTTCATGCATGCGTGCGTGGGTGTGCTTGCATGTCTGCAGATTTAATCCTGCACATCTATCCGACCAAAAGCCCTGCATTCAAGTGACTGGGAGGTACAAGGGAGGCGGTTCGGAGTCGCCTCCTACAAATAAGCTCCATCATCCACTCCCGGGAAGCCCGGCTAACTTCCTGGTGAAGTCACACTCCACCCTTCCACGGGACGGGGATAGAGCCCAGCAAGCTATCTCCTGTGGGCTTAAAATTTTTTCAAGTTCGACACAGCAATAATAGAGAATGTTTCCCCGATCTCGGAAGAGTCACTGGTAAGGCAGCGCCAGTGACAAGGTCCCAGGAGTTATCTAGGCTGCCTAAAACTATGACAAGGTCCCAGGAGTTATCTAGGCTGCCTAAAACTAGAGGGACTATGACGACGGTCTGTACCTTCAACGCACGCACGGACTGACCGAGACGAGGAGACGCCGGCTACTGAACGCCACCTTCGACACTGGAGAAGAACTGTTCCTTGGGACCTGCGACAGTAGAGGAGTTGGTGGAGTCGGTGTCCTCGTCAACACGAACTTGGTCATGAACACCGATTCATTCGAACAGCTAACAACCCGAATCGGACGTTTGCGGTTGAGAAGATGTGGATCAATACCGGTCTTGACAATCTTCGTTGCCTACGCTCTAACTCCAGCTACCACGAAGAGGAGTTTGAGGCCTTCTATATGGACTTGAAGAAGTTCTACAGGGAAGACCACACATTCTACAAGATCATTGTTGGCGACTTCAACGCCAAGATTGGTCCTAGGAGAACGCCTGAGGAACTTCACATCGGTACCCACGGCCTACAGTGGAACGAACAGGGAGAGAGGCTGTCTAAGTTCATCATGGTGAAAAAGACCGTCCATGGCAACTCACAATTTCAGAAGCCAACCTCCCTATGCTGGACGTGGGAGTCACCCGGTGGAGAATACCATAATGAAATTGACCACATTATCGTCAATCGTCAGAAGGTAATGGTCTGATCTGACGGTCTGATAAGGTTCTGCCTGACCGACATCGGTGTTGTACCGAAGTTCTACACCGGATCAGACCATCGCCTTCTTCGTGCAAGATTCTTCTTCTCTCGCAAAGGAGAGAAAGCCTCGAAGTTTAAGAGGAGGAGTCCCAAACCCGTCATCAATTGGGATTTTTTCACTTCGTTAGCCGGCTTTTGGGAAGATGCGGTTGTCGACAACATCGACGAAGAGTACGATCGGCTTGTTCAGCATCTCCACGACAGCGCAAAGAGCGCCGAGGGTTCAAGAGTCACTGAGAGACGACTCTTACAAGACCCTCGAGCTTATACACTAGCGTGGAGCCGCGAAAGCTGCAGGCAACTACCAGCTAACGTCCGAGCTCTCAAAACGATGCAGAGAACCGATAAGAGAAGACCTCAAGGAGAGACGAGCAGCAGTGTTGGCCGAAGCCGCAGAGGCAGGGAAAAGCATTCGCTGCGCCCGCCGAGACTTCGCCAATCGCAAGACCAAGATGTCCGCCCTCCGGCGCCCAGACGAAACAATTTCTTCACCAAGACGAGTAATGGAGAAGGTCATCTAACAGACGGGTTCGGCAAGGCGATACCGTGTCGCCAAAACTATTCAGCGCCACTCTCGAAGACGTCATGCGGAAATTGGAATGGGATAGCATGGTAGTGGAAGTTGATGGCCGGCGACTCACCCATCTTCGCTTTGCTGACGACATCGTTCTTATAACACCAACCATCAGCGAAGCGGAACAGATGCTGGCCGGCTTCGAGGACGCGTGTGGAAAGATTGGTCTACAACTGAATCTCACGAAGACGATGTTCATGAAGAACGGCTGGGTCCCGGATGCCCCATTCTCACTCAACGGAACGACCATATCCGAATGTTCCAGCTACGTATACCTAGGTCGGGAAGTCAACATGATGAACGACCTCCAGAGCTGGGCAGGAGGAAACGAGCGGCTTGGGGAGCTTACAAGAGCATCGAGGACGTAGTGAAGAAGACGAAGAACACCAGGTTCCGTGCCCACCTCTTCAACACAACCGTCCTCCCTGCTTTGACCTACGCCTCAAAAATCTGGGCGTTGCGCAAGCAGGATGAGAATGCGGTCAGCGTCATCGAACGCTCCATCGAGAGGGTGATGCCAGGAATAACCCGCCTCACGCAATTGGGGGCTGGAATACGGAGTTCCACCCTTCGTCAACAATCGAAGGTCAGGGACGCTGCCGCTTACGCCAAGTTGAAGATTAGGTGGGCCGGACACGTGATGCGTTTTAACGATAACCGTTGGACAAGAGCCGTCAGCGACTGGACTCCACGGGACGTTAAGCGCACGACAAGAAGACCACCGAGCCGATGGTCAGACTTCTTCAAGGATAGATACGATGCTCTCCGTGTCCTTCGAACGGACAGAATTCACTGGACAACTCTGGCTCGCGAGAGGGACCAATGGAAGGATTGCTGGGGCCCGCTCGGTATACTCGAAGACCAATGGGAGTCGAGGTGATCAAGGTGATCAAGGTAGACGAGGAGATGTCAGGAAGAATGCGGATTGTTCCGATACAAGAGAAGATGACAATGATTGAGATGGTATGGGCTATGGTGAAAGGAAACGAACAGCACCCTATTTCTCAAGTCATGAGCGTGGAAATCGCCGGAAACGACCGGGAGGAGCTTGGAAGAGCGAGGTTGTACTGAAAAGATATCTAGAAGGAAAGAAGGAGGAAGGCTTGATGGAGGAAGACGCTCAAGATTGCTTCTTTTGGCGCATCAGAGCCCATACCGCGGTTTCGGCGTCTGGATGGGGCAAAGCATAGGGGAAGAAAGAGATCAGGGATGAGCGGAAGTCAGATTTGAAATTCCGGGACTCGGAAGTCGGAAGCCCCAAAAACACCGGAATATCGGAAGTGCCGGAAGTCGGAAGTCGGAAGTACAGAGTAGCCAATACATGTATCTATGGAGACTTTAGTGGGGGGGAGGTCAACCAGTGTATTGTTAGATCGACGAGTGTTCATTTGAAAAGCTTCACCCAATTGTGCGCATGAATGACGTTACTCAGGAGTTCAAAAACAGAAGAAAAATGAGTCACCGATGAATAAAGAAAAAAAAGTACTGGTAAACCATGGTGGTCAAACAAGGAAAACTCAACAGTTGAGACGAAAGCTTTTTGGAATGGTGTAGCCATCACACTGCTCCCAAAATCACAGCTTACAGTGAAGTATTTAGAGCCTTATTACCACCATTCTCACTCCACTTCCTCCACTCTACGGTAGATTCTCTTGTCAATTATCCAGTAGTTTTCACACCTTCTGCAGAGTATCTTGTGCGACACTATGGTTTGAAAGAACTAATCGTTGTTTCTGGATCATTTCTATACTATTTAGTCAGTTGACAGTACGTGTACACTGAGCGAGAGTGAATGGTTTCGAGGTTTTAATTGCCTTTTTCACCATGTACCCAATGTTCATCAACAGCATTCTCTTATCCAAGTAACTCACTTTCCAACACTATGATTTGCATCACATGCTGATACATAAACAGCAGTGGCGGACGCAGGGGGGGGGGCGCGCGCCCCCCCCCGAGAATGGGTCGCCAAATTTTCGAAATTACTTTACAATACAAATAAAAATCTTGTGTTAGTTTATTTTTAATTGTTTATTTTTATTATTATTTTTAATATATTTTTTATTTATTGTTTATTATTATAATTAATATTATTATTAATTTTATTTTCCGTCTGGGTCCCCAAAACGGCGGAGACCCCACTTTTCTTCCCACGCCCCCCCTCCCGCCCACTTTCTGCGTCCGCCACTGATAAACAGTAAACCGCAGCCAGCGCAACGCAACTTCCAGAACTTCGTTCTTTGAGAGAAAAAAAGGTGAAAGTTCTGGCTAGAGGTTGTTGTCTTCCTATGTTCGTGTATACGATGGAGTACGACAGTGCATGCAAGAAAACAGAAGACAGACAGAAAGCGCCACTTTTGGTATTGTATTACTGCTGGGTAGGGTATACGGTGTCCGATACCTGCTAAGAAACCCCACGAAACTCATATGAGAAAATCCAGCTCGGTCACCCTCCAAAACTTCCGAAAACTTCCGCTTTTTTCGCGACTTTTCGGAAGTCGGAACTCGGAAGTCGGAAGCCCAAAAAACGCCGGAATATCGGAAGTTTCGGAAGTCGGAAGTCGGAATTCCGCTCATCCCTGAAAGAGATGTCTCTATTTCTGTACAATTCTTCGATTGGGGTGAGGAATCTTGGGAGCAGACAACTGTGGTTTTATTTTGCGTACATAATAAGCATTTTCATCAGGGGTATGTGGAATTCTCCATTTCACGCTTTCCATTAGGGCCATTTTTTGCCTTCCATGTCACGTTTCCTGGGATTTGATCTAGAAAACGGAAAAATACGGAAGATCGAAGTAGTGAGAGTGAGCCTTCCAAACCTATATCTGCGAACTCAATTCAACCAAACTCCTTCCTGTAAAAATGGCATTGAGGTGTAATTCTGTTTTCATGAAGCCTTATGGTTGTGAGAGGCTCTGCTCCACCACTGAAATAATCATCAACTTTTACTAAGGAACCATGGAGACTTTGCAGATTTTTTTAAAAATTTTATTCGAAACACCATATTGGGGCGCCTTAAAACCAGTGTCACTAAAGTCAGTGATGCAACAACGACCGTATGTAAAATCGATAAAAGAAAAGGTACACTGTGGCTCAACTATCCACCAATTAATACCGCTCTGATATTAGCCAAGGCTGTTAAGCGTATCCATGCAAAAAATATCACTTACCGAGTAACCAGCGAACCCCTATGAAGGCGAGCCATTTGCGAACAGTGTAATGAAAGTGGCGGATACAGAGGTCGTAAACGAACTGAGTAATGAAAGGGTGAAAAAGTAGATAGCCAGGCCAGAAATGATTTAGAGATGATACACAGAAAATGTGGGAAGAACTTGTATAGTCTCAGACTACTCGGGAAAATTCAAGTGGGTAGGTGCTGCTGAACATCATACTGCGTGCGTTTTATATATCAAAACCAAAAAAAGCAGACAATACTAGGAATGACTCAACGAGAAGACACTGCAATAATTGAAGCGACCGATCCCCAAAGCACAGAACGAAAACATTGAAAGAAGAGAATCTGAAAATACGGCAAAGAATAAAGCAGAATTGCTGTTCTCCAGAAAGAAGAAAAGTATAAATCCAAGAGATGATCATGTAACACCAACACCGCATGGATAACTTGTAAGGGTTGTAAACGTCTGAAAAGTTGGATCATTAATCACTTTTATTGCTACCGCCAAGAAAATGTGAAATATCCAATCGTCTCAATTTATTCTTGAAGGCCTTACTATGCTCAGCTTGAAGTACGTCTCGTGATAAGGGCTGAAACCACCTCGCTATTTTATAAAAAATAAAATGAACATACATAAGAACATTTTGCGTCGAACTTTCCAGTAGAGTAAGTGGAACCCTTCTGACCTCAGTAGTACGCTCGAAAAGCCATTATTTGCTGCCTTTCAACTTGGTTTCATTTTTCAGTATCCGGAAGCAAAAAACATTAAGAATTAAGATTAAGAAGGCGAGGATTGCAGGATTTGGTGCAGCGGAACAGCAAGTACATAGACGTGTACGCTTAAGCTACAGCGCGATCGATATTTTCAAACGATTGGAAATCTGCATTCATGAAACTCCTAGATTTTTGTTTTGCCCACAAGTCTTTAAAACAACACCATTAATCTCATAAAGTACACTTCAATATCTGCAATTTGCAATACCAATGTCTTGTCAAAATTGATTGTCAAGTCCCAAGCGGAAGGCCATTCAAGTAACTTAGTCAAAGAAGTTTGTAAAGCAGACCGGAATTGTTGGCACCTAACATGAGTTCCCTCATTGAATTCCGGTTTAAACAAACTGTCTATAAAATACTGGTCCTAATGTGCGGAAATCGCATCCATATGCAGTATGCCACTGTATTTATGCATCAGCCGTCCTTCCATCAGCTAGTAAGGGACTTCAACATATGTTTAGTAAGCCATTTTTTCCTCACCTTGTAAATCTAAGTCATCGGACCTGATCGTCTTTACCCGTATTATTAAATCGCCAGTGGAGGCCTCTAATTGGCTGAGATGTGTATTTTACAGGCATTTTACAGGTAGCCGGGTTGCTTCTTAGAGAACGTTCAAGTCCTTTACTAAAGTTTCCTGACCCGGGTTTGTATGAGGGATAGAACTTGCTGACATACATTGGTTTAGAAGATGGGTTTAGAAAGGTTTAAACATACATTAGCGCCTAACGCATCTCTGCGCAAGCACAAGATCCCTTTTAGTCCGTGGTCAATCCCAAATCGTTTAGCCAGGGAAGCGATAGTAGCCTACTGACTGGCCTTCGTGGGATCAGGAGTATGTCGCTAGGCATCACATAAGCGCTCCTTAATACATACCCAAGTAATATGAAACTTTTTCAAGTACTATTTTACTGGGTCACATGAACATTTGGAATTGTCTGTAGCTCGCTTGTTGATACAATATGTATTGTTTATAGCCGACATTTCAGTATGAGAAGGGCATCGTAGTTTTTGACTAACAGGAAAGGATACTTGGTCATTATGATCATTTATAGCAAGGTGTATATTGCATTATGCAGCTTGCGACGCTGATTTCGAATCCGCTTTCAAAATTTACTAAACCCCTCTCTGCGATGAGTTATGCCCATTTTTGGTATTCCTGTAGAAATTCTAAGCTTTGCGTACCTGGGTAGGGGTAAGGCAAAAGTAAGCCTCTCCTTCTTTAGACAAGTACTTATTGGCTCGTATCTTGGCGAAAAATATTTAAAAAAATAATAGAAACAGGGGAATTTCTCGCTGAGTGCGTCATTTAGAACGTTTGATGCAGCACCACGATGTCGGTCCGTGGTGCAGAGGTAAGTAGCTCCTTCCTCACGCAGAGTGTCACAGGTTCGAATCATGCTACCTCCAACGGTTCTCCACCGCTTCGCAATTTTTATTCATCGCTTGTTTTCTCTTGAAAAGCCGTTTTTAGGTTGTTCTATCGTGTTTTTGCCTCAAAATTAGATTATTTGAAGGTTTTGGGAGCATCTGGAAAAAATCTCACTAAGTCGATTTTTGAGAGCGGTTAAAATACTTGTATTGGTGTGGCTATATGTGCAAAGATTAAATTTCAATAGTTTGTACGCATAGAATGTTGATGAAAAGCTCCAAAATCGAACTTGGGAGTTCCTGATAGACAGACTAACGAAAAAAATTTTTAGTCACAATTGCTGTTTCCTTAACATCGAACGAAATCTGAAGAGGGACAATATTTGGCTGGAATTAAAAATTCACTCCAATGATAGAGTTATGAAATTTCTAATGAGACTCTTATATAGATGTTTTCCGTAATTTTAAGTTATAATTAAGTAAATCTGTGATTGGAGTCGTGTTTTTCTCCACTGTGGACTTGACTGGTCATTGTGAACATATGTAGTGGTTGTGAATAGATTTCTTTCAGTTATTGTTTCCATTGTAACGAACTCTGATGCTCTCACCACTCTATATCATTCTTCAGCAGAAATTGAGCTTGTTATTGCCTGTCTTGAGAATGAGAGACCTACCGTTGCGCTACGAGCCCTAAATAGAAACTAATCTCAACACTTCCTCATGAATATCAAAAATGGGCATAACTCACTGCAGAGAGGGGTTTGGTAAAATTTGAAAACGGATTCGAAATCAGCGTCGCAAGCTGCATAATACAATATACATCTTGCTGTGAATGGCAGCACTGACCAAGTATCCTTTTCTTGCGAGATGAAAATGAAACAGAAACTGGCGACTGGCGCTGAGAAGAAAAGGTTGCATGGAAAATCTGACAGTAGATTTCGAGCTATCGGGTGTTTAACAACTTTAACCGGCTATTTCAAGTCTCACCTATGGCCAGATGCATAACTGAGATCGCACATGGTAAAAGTGTTAAGATCCCCAATTTTACCTTTTACCTGGCACCCATTACCATGTTTGCCCCTTATATACATGGCGTTGAAGTTGTCGATGTCCAGCTGATACCCAGAAATAACAATACCTATGCATGCGGGATTACCCTGGGACTACCCATCCTTCTAAAGATGCATCCAGACCTAGGTTGAACACAGCTGAATGTTGATATATGTACAGTGGTTTTCTTTCTACAGTACCAAGGCTGAACTCCTCATCCCATTTCCGGTTTCTTAGTGAAAAGTCTGGAATGTTCTGCAGATCATGGATGGTTATTACTGTTCTATTGGTTATTTGTTCATTTTCTTTATTCCAGAGCGTAATTCTTCGCTAATTTCCTCAAGTGGGTTACATGTGAACGGGCAAGACTCGTTGGTACAACCGCTATTAACTGACTACTACCAGGTGGGTTCTCTCAAAACACGGCAGCAAGTAGTAACTTTTGGAGACCTTCGTCGGCTCGTGCTATATTCTATTCTACTTTTTTCACACATAATGCACTTTGCTTACTCAGATTACGATGTGTTATGCTTATTGGCTTGCCGGAACACATGAAGAAAACTCAGTTTTCGACCTTTTCTTCAGGTTCAGATCATATTTGTTCTGAAGTAGTGTTTGTGACTGTCAAGTGAATTCTTCTTTTACAGAAAAAATCCGTTTAATGGTGAATTCACTGTCTTTGCTGGTCTCGAGGACTGCCTCCGATTTGTGGAGAACTTCAAATTCAGCACAAGTGGTTAGAAAAAAATTGACGGATCTTTACAACTGTCAATGGATTTAGCGCTTTACACATCCCTCCCTTTGAAGACATCGAGTACATTAAATCACTACTGCCTGCCAATTGCAATCCTGACTTCTTCAAGTATCTCGCTCAGTTGGATTGTCGTCGAATGAAAATTGAAGCTGTTCCAGAAGGTATTCCATGATGATTTCTTCTACTGCATACTCGTAGTCGTACCTTTTCAGGATCCGTGGTATTCCCCAAAGTACCACTAATGACCGTGGAGGGTCCTTTGGCGATCTGCCAGCTAATGGAAACGACGTTCCTGAACCTTATAAACTACGCCTCTTTGATCGCTACTAACGCTGCGAGGTTCAGACAGGTAGTGGTGGTCCTGGAAATCTGCGTTGGCATTGTTTGTTAATCCTGTCTTACTATGTAGTGTGATTGACTGTATTTATACTTCGCCACGACGTGATGGTCGCGCACATACAAACTATTCACAAGCGTTTGGTTCCATGTGGAAGCATGTGCATGGTACAGTCGCTTTGTTATAGTTAGCGACCGTCTTCGCCACATCACTTATGCCCATCGCGCGCTGTTCATACTTTTCCGTCCAAAAATCACGACGTTTCTGTCGCCAAATTTGCGAGATGTTACATGGCGCGATGGCGCCGCACCGACGTTATCGCTACCCATCGCGTCGCGCATGTTTTGGCCGTCACAGCGACGCAGTCGTCTTGCGAAGAAGTATGACCGCTCCTCTTCTGACTCCCGTCCTCTATCACATCAAATGCACTACACTACTTGGACAGCATGACAAGAAGAAAATTGCTTTTTTTCAATTTGATAGAAGATCGTTATTGAGGCAGCGCTGTTTCCACTATCGTTTAAACCTTAAATTTTGCTAGATGTGTACATGGTGATGGCGGACGGAGGGGGAAGCAGGAGGGGTGGAGAACGAGTTGGTACGTGCAAGGCGTGGTCAGATTTTCAAAAAATGGTCCACAAAAATTAGATTTTACATTTACTCAATTTCAATTCTGCATCTTCTTCAATTTCTGAAATATTTGTTCGCCATAGTGTGATATCATTGATGTGGTAAATGGGAATGCGCGCTGCTTTTTTCCGTTTAAATGAACATGTTGCTGAATTGCTGAATTCTTATTCCCAACCATACAATGTGATCTGAAAGAGTGGTTCATGGAGCGTTTAATAACCCATGAATTATTGAGCATACCTTTTTTTGATTATTCAAAGCAATTAATAAGACTGCCGATTGGATTGTGGACTTTCAATCTCCCTAACTAGCCGAAATTGTGAATGTCAATCAATCTATCGATCGTCCTCTTCCTCATTGCTGGAATCGAGAGTCGTTCTTGTGACGGTTCCATCGCCACCCCCCCCCCCCAACCTCCCCGCCCCCTAACCCCCTGGGACTAGGCTATAAGGCTACCACTTGTACCCGTTGACAATATTTTTATTGGCTGAAAAAATGTCGATAAACTGCGGTCGAGCCAAAATTTGGGTGAATCGCTATTTCGAGTTACTGCTCAGTGATATCGTTTGACTGAACAGTCAATATTTAGCAATACTGAAATATGTCAGGGGGTCATTGATACTAATTCTGGATGAGTTTCGATTGAGATATAGCAGTGCCTTTGTTGGAAAAAAGTTAGAAAATCGTTTTACGCTTTACACAAAACACATTCTCAATTTAAGTACAACCCGAATGAAGTTGACATATATGGTATTTTTAATTTTGAAATGGTGCACATCTGGATCCCCATATTGGCGGAAAAGATGGGAGACATCCCTTCCCCTCTATGGCTTCGTTCGCATACCTATTTACATAGTAAGTAACTCGCTGCAGGTTGCTGGCGATAAAATGCAGATGTTAGAATTTGGACTTCGACGAGCACAAGGTCCAAATGGTGGCCTCACAGCGAGCAAGTACTGCTACATTGGAGGTATTCGAAACTCTCAGGTCTTCATTCGTTTTCTTGCCGTTAGATGCTGTTATTCAGGGTTTGATGGCACCAGTAATGTACTAGCAGGCAAACTTTTCGGAATACCCGTCAAAGGGACACAGGCACACAGTTTCGTGTGTTCGTTCTCATCCGCTAACGATCTGCGAATTCGTTCGCTGAAATCCAGAGACGGCTCCACGGACTGCGACTTATACAGTTTGAGTGAAGAGAAAAGACGCTGGATCATGGAAAAGGTGCGTTAGGAGCGCCTACTTTTCCAGCTAGGGTAGAGTGAGGGGTTTCCACCCTGAATTGATAGAATTGGCCTTTAATACATATCAGGTCCTAAGCATAGCAATGAATGAGTGAATGAATGAATAGTGTATTTTTTTGCATTTTGTGTTTGTATGAGTGGTCTATTTCGCAGGTTGACTGGGGCGTTGTCGAGTCGGAGGTAAGCGAAGGCGAACTGGCTGCGTTTGTCGCCTACGCGATCGCTTTCCCCAGCTCAAATATGTCTCTCATCGACACCTACGACGTCCTTAGGTAAACAGTCATTCCCTAGAGAAGTAGTCTTTTTCACTTCATGTTTTTCTAGAAGCGGCGTCATCAATTTTGTTGCCGTCACTCTGGCGTTGTTCGATCTCGGATACAAATCCGCTGGCTGCAGGATAGACAGTGGAGATCTCTCATATCTGTCAAAGGAAGTGCGAGCTCGATTTGGGAAGGTCGCTGAGTTGTATGTTTGTCAGTGTTTACCAAGCAAAAATAACTGTTTTCAGTACCGATAGAGCTCTTTTTTCAAAATTTACCTTCTACTGTTCAGCCGCTGCCCCTGTTCTCATCTTGAGGCCGCCGAGAACACTTACTTGTTCCAGGCACCCTTCGTTGGATTGGATTCAAAGTTTGACGATTGTTGCCTCAAATGATATCAATGAGGAGACTATCATGTCGTTGAATGAGCAATCGGTTAGTGACCGTGGAAGTGTTTGCCGTGTGGTGGAAGTGAGCGTAATCATGGATTTCTTTTACTTTCAGTAGGAAACTAGTTCCGGAAAAGTTTGGAATGCGAAGAAAGACTAGAAGTGAACTATGCGCCTTAATTTGTTGTTCGTTTCAGCATGAAATCGACGCCTTCGGAGTGGGAACTCACCTGGTTACTTGTCAGAAACAACCAGCTCTTGGCTGTGTTTACAAGGTACCCAGCGAGCATAATTTGTGTCTATACATCTCTTGATAAGCGTTTTCCAGCTGGTTGCCCTTTCCGGCCACCCTAAAATAAAGCTCAGCCAGGAGGTGTCGAAAATCACCATCCCAGGACGCAAGAAGTGCTTCCGGCTTTATGGAAAGACTGGGTACTGCATATTGGACCTGATGACGCTTTCAGAAGAGGACGAGCCGAAGATGAACACGCAAATCTTGTGTCGTCATCCTTTTGAGGCAAGAACTTCTGAGGAATCTTATCAGTGTTTTTGTACTGCTTCTAAAAATTGTTATGTAGCCGCATAATCATAGTTGCCACAGACGGAGTGGAAGAAGTTGGGGTGAGGGAGGTGGGAGGGGGAGGAGAAGGGATGGATGAGTGTAAGGGGAGTTGAGAGACAAAAATGAGGTCTACATCAAAAATGATACTCATTAAGTGACATTTTGAATAAATTTCACTTTGAATGGGTAGTAAATTCAAACATTTAGCCTAAACTGCCTTAAATTGATGAAAGTGAGTAAAAATACAATTACTTCAGGTTAGTCACTTCCTATTTCAACTGTTCAGGAGTCAAAGCGGGCCTTGGTGGTGGCCAGCAAAGTTGAGTCGCTGCACCAAGTTTTCTGGGCTGACGGTGCTATTGCGCAAGAACTGCCCAGTATCAACGCCATCAGGGTGGGCCTCCCGAATTGCATTTGTGCTTGAAGTCGTCTTTTGTCAAAAGATTTCATTCGATAAACCAACTTTAGGATCGAGTGAGCCAGTCGCTTCGCACACTGAGAAAGGATCACCGTCGGTCTCTCAATCCTACGCCATATAAGGTCTTCATTTCTGCTCTTTGTTCCAATTCTTGTTCGGGCATGCCTCGAAATTCGCATTTCTGTGAACAGGACGAAAACTGGAGAAAACAGGGATGAAATATGAAGTGATTCGCTTCGATCGATCCCTTTTGGGATATGCTGTGGATTCAACTTTGACCACCGGTCGATAAAGCTTTTGGAGGTGCAGGGTCTCTAACAGATCAGTCGTAGTTTCGAAGGGCAACCGATGTACAAGGTTGTCGGGAAAGTTCTCGCGGTTTTTGGAACAGCGCATTTTCTTGACTTTTCAGAACCAGGAAAGCACATTGAGAATTGTATAAATCACCATCACATACTGTCAATCTTCGCCCATTTTTGAAAGGCTTTTGGATGCTCTCGGCATAGAACTGTTCTGGCATTGAGTCGGAAAACCTGCCCAACCAGCAATCCGAGTCATCTTCATCATCGAACGCTCTATCTTGCATGGCGTTAGATGGGGAGAGGAGGAGGTTGTTATCTTCCAAGGTAAGAGCTGTACGTCGGCTAAGTCAGCACCTTCCATCCAAAGCCAGATAGCTTCTGGCGAGTCACACTTTCAATATGTGGACGAGCATCGTCATGCAGAAATCGGATCTCGCCCTGATTCGGACTCTTCTCAGCGATTTTCGCAGCCTCCATCTATCTGGCTGCTGATAGCGCAGGTCTACCGCGAGGGCATTGTTGCGTGGAAGTAGCGCTTAGTTGATTAGTGAATGATGCCTTTGCTGTCACAACAAGCAGTGACCACAACCTTCAGGGGTGCGATTCATTAACGCGTAACCTTTGGCTACGGCCTGGTTTGAGGCCGGTGTGGCGCTAGCTGCGATTCACGAGCGCGCGGGTTGGTCACCGGCAGGTCACCGACGGGCCAATTCCAACCTAACGTCTGAAGGTCCGGCTAGCAATTGGTTAGGCAGTTAGCAGTCGGAAAATTTCTTAGAAAATTACTTTATTTCGATTTAATGGATTGCCACTT
Source organism: Ancylostoma caninum (assembly GCA_037903475.1). Taxonomy (NCBI): domain Eukaryota; kingdom Metazoa; phylum Nematoda; class Chromadorea; order Rhabditida; family Ancylostomatidae; genus Ancylostoma; species Ancylostoma caninum. Next base: position 140,205 of record JBAJFG010000037.1, on the reverse strand, counting down.
GCTCACAACTGCTTTCCGAGCCTAATGCCATTTTCTGCAACATAATTTTCTTCTAAAACTGGCTGTAAAAAATGAAATTTTTCGCGATAAAACTAACCGAAAGCACGCAGTGATCTCATAGTTAGCAGATTTAAGGCGGAGATTTTCGATTTTTTTTAAACTGTGAGTAAAAGTGAAAACTTTAGATAAAACTCATAATACTAGAAGTTTGATGACGTCGCTAGCAATAAAAATGCAGACATTTGAAATTTAACTAGAAACCAGGATATTATTGTGATGATATCTAGAAAGAAAATGTATTACAGGAGGTCAGGTGTGACGTCCAAGTAAGGTTCTATTTAGATTTCCATAAATTTACGATAATGAAGGGGGTTGCAAAATCTGAAATAACTGTTGACATTCACAAAATAAATCTGGTTTTTTGAACTGTTCATCCATTCGTGCAACCGAAGGCCCAATATTTCTATAATTTGTTCACACATATATACGTTTAATAAAGTGTATTATTGGAGCAATTGAAAAAATGGAATATTTTAGAAATTACTGATATTTGAATTAGTTCTTGGTTTTTGAATCATTGACGAATTCAAATGTATTTTAAATAGTCGAATATTCCCACGTTAAATGCACAGTAAATGTTTCACTCCAACACAGAAGTTTCAACGACTATGTACTATTACTAAGTGTGTAATATTTGGGTACTAATTATGAAACTGTGTAATAAAATATGGAAAAAAAGTGTTTCTACAGAAATATGGGGAGTCAACATGCGGTTATTGAGGGGCTGCTGGCTGGTTAACAACCTTAACCCGCGTGTACGCTAATGCATCGCAGGTTGCATCTGCCCTGTGGTTACGCTAGCCAGCTGGTTTACTAGCCAGCGGCTAGCGCGCTAACCTGGTCAGCGTTAATGAATCGCACCCCAGATCGCACCCGGTCAGATCATGATCACTCACTGTGATAATTTTTCTACCTTGCCCAACTGACGTAGGTGATGGTGGTAAAGTGAACATCCAAGACTTGTGTCCTTTCACACGTGGTTTGCCGTAGATCTGTATCTACCAGCTGCTGTAATCTTCGATTGTCGACTCCGGATGTGCGTCTCCACCGTGCATAAGCACTGAGGTTGAAGTCTCCAACAAGAAGGCGTCTGGACCAATCTTGAGCAGTGCGTTCGGCCACTGTACCGTCCCTCAAATACAGCGTTAGTACGGCGACTGGATCCAATTGCTGATTCGTCAGATTTGAAGCTGTATACTAAGAAGCCGCAAATGTACTGTTTTGAAAGCTCCATATTCCTGGAAGAGATATGCAGGAGTTTACAGTTAATGGTAATGATAAACTCGCACATACCTGACTTCCTGATATATACAAAAGATAGGTTGCTGCAAGGCAGCGTGAGGTTAAAAAAAGCACACTTTCGAAAACCGCGAGAACTTTCCCCGACAACCTAATACAAGCCTGCATCCATTCAAACAAAGCTAGAACTAGTTCTAGCTAGAACTAATCGAATAGGTTAAAGCCTTGGTGAACCTGAGACGGGGATCGAGCCACCGATGTCTAGCAGTGCCTTTCTATGATTTCACTGAGATTTGCATCTGTGAGAAACAACGTTGTACTGCATATTTACTACTTTAAATGAAGCAAATAAAATACGGGGAGAGAAATGCGTGGTTTCTATCTGCTCCCGCCGAAACCTTCGAGGGCCTGATGCGTCATTAGGGGATTACCCGTGGTAAGCGCGTTGATGCCCGTGTTAACGATGGGTAAATTTGTGGGGTGTTAACAGTTTGACTCAGGTGATCTCAATAATCTCAACGATGCATGCAGTTTGGGTAACACAGCATGAAAAGACTTGAACAGTGACTGCAAATTTTCTAGAGGCAGATTGCAGCAGTTCGATGGAAAGTGTTCGTACCAAATATTCTGAATTATTCGTTTTGAAAACTTCACTAATGTTCCCTTTTTGAGACTTTTCCCAGAAAAAGATCTTTTCATTTTTACCAAGTGGATGTGTTCTGGGAGAGAAAAGGCCGTGTAGATTTGTATAGCTTTGCGAACTATCGGGCTTGTAAACATATAACTGAGTCAGTATGCTCTCTCTACTCCTGGAAAGAGTTATAACCGGGCTACAGAAATCTTCCCAGGAGGCATATTGAACCTGCTCTGTGTTCACACGCCCGATAGGTCGCAAAGCTATATAAATCTATGTGGGCTTTTCACTCTCAGTAATCTTTTTCTGGGAACGTTTTCGAATGCGGGCGTTAATGGAGGTAGTAAGGGCATACTGAACCTATTTTCTTACAGTGCTCATAAATGGGAATGAGTCTCCATTTCGCATGATGGTTTTTTTACATGTATTAGGTTGTCAAATAATTTCCTGCATTTTTCCAAGCACTGGAAATTAATGAGAGGTGAGGGGTCGGAGATCGATAGGGTCGGTAGATGTGGATAAGGGATGATCGGGCTCGTTTGCTACAGGCAGGCTGCGCCTCTCGTGGTTAAGATCCACCCGACTGGTTTTTTTCCTGGATAATCTGATCGCAGTATAAGTTCACCTCGAGCGGTCTTGTCAGCTTTAACTCTCCACACTTAGCACAAACCATTTGAGACGTATCACTCGCTTTTTGACCAAAGCGAAAGGAGAAGTAACGGATGTGGATATACAGTCGCTGCCAAAAAGATATGATCAGCGTCATTTTTACAAGATAATTTTTTTGCTATAGCTCATCTCTGTATTGAGCTATCCTTATGGAATTTGGATGTATATTGAAGCTCTTTGGGTACTTACTAACAGCGGCTTATCTGGGAAGAAACTCAATTCTTGTAGCTTTACTAAGCCTGAACATCAATTTCCTTGGCTTCCTTTGACTTCGTCCAATATCATCACTACCACCTTCCGAGAAAAATGAAGAGGTGATGCAGATCAAGAACGCAATGGGCTGTTTTTCCGTCAGATGTCATTGTTGCATTTTCATTTGCTTCTCAAATGCGAGGACCAAAGTAAGTGGTAGAATTTATCAAAAAATCTCTGTTGTTTTATCTTAATGATACTGACTGCGTTACAGTTCCTATTTCAATGTCAGAATAGTTGTAAGTAGTGGATGTCACAGAATTATCCTCCGTTGGAACGGTTGTCTTTTGTTCGAGATTACTGAAAACTTTTTTTCAACTTTTTTGGGCTTTTTGGTAACCGCACTTTTCATGTACAGAGAAGAACTACAGAACACGGTTATTACAGCGAATTACTCACTCAAAAGGAGATTTAGAATAAGTCCTCTGCGAATCAAAATGAGGCGATACAAACGAGGAATCGTGTTGATGAAAGTTGTGAATTCGGACTTGGAACGCGATAGTTCTCTTTGAAAGCAGGTTGTGTCAAATTTATGCAGGGCAAAGAAAGAGTACTACTATCCTCATCAAATCCTAAAATTTTGTCTGAATAGCACAATCCCAATTCAAAATGATGAAAAATTACGCCTTCAACATGACACTGATCATATCTTTTTGGCCGCGACTGTATCTGTGGTTGAAAATTTTGTTTCCAGTCATTGAAACTTGGGTAAAATTAAGCTATGTTCTGAAATGGTGAAAATATTCGTGCAGGGGAAGAAAAAGCGCTCTTGAATGACTGACTATAAACACTTGACCCATCACAAGAAATGGGAGGAAATATAAACAAACTCAAAAAAGGCTCGGGAGCTTATTTGACGACCTAATACATGTTCGTAGTATCTGAAAAGGACACTGAAACCACCAGTGACCTTTATGGAATCTGACGATCTTTCTGAACTGGTGACTCACGTCTTATCGCAAAGGAAGCGAAACATAGGCAGCAGCTGCAAAATGAGAATTTCCGTCTCTGCGGAAGGCTGTGATGCACGTGATATAGCTGGAATGCTCGGGAATGTGACAGGGGGATGGGAAATCACCCTATCTTGCCATCTTGTCGGATCCTGTGGTATTTGTATTGTTTAGGTGTCGGTGTCCGAGAAGCTGTACAACTTCCTCCACATGCTTTGGTTGCAAAATGCTCCTATTGGACAGCTCGAGTAGTCTTCGGCCTCGAATTGCTTGGTTTTCTGGATTTCGATGTGCACGGCCAAATCTATGGCAAGCTGGTGGAAAATTGCTCTTTCACAGCAAATGTGTTGCACATCGTTATCGATTGCTTCTCGATTCGCTACCTTCCTGAAATTTGTACCCTTTTTTGTGAGTATTGTTGTGGAAATCACTCTATTTAACTTCTGTTGTCATGCTATTCAAGCATGAGGATTCAGAATGCCATAACACACCTGTTATTGCCTGCTTATTTCGATTTCTACCATCTGTCCGCCCATTTCTTACTTAAGTTCATTCAATTGCTGATTCCCGATTTTTACAGCCTTTAGCACTTGTATCGCAGGTACATATTACACTCTTTTAATGCGCTTCCCATCCATTAACCGACAAGGTGTCTGTACTAGATATTTTCCATCTTGTCACCGCAAATTCTGCAGTTTTCTCATCACACCGCGTTGTACTTGGAGGTGACCGCACTGGTCCTGCATCGATCCGTTCAGATGTCACAGATCACAATATGTCGATACTTGCTCTGCTTTCGTCCATCTGCAGTCACTTCGCCTCTCACACTTTGCCACCCCTCGTTCCTTGCCACTGCGCCTCTTTCTACTTACACAAACTCTGTTGTCATATTGTTTTAGCGTAAACATTTAATAAAATTCTAGTGTTTAGAGCTGTCGACTATGGTGGAAGAGAGGCTTGGTGAGTTCATTGCATGTTCAGTTACATTTGGGTCACAGCTACCAAGTGCACAGTGATTCTTTTGCGACGGAGTCTATTATATAATACTAACAACTACCGCACTTGTAGGACTGTAGTATTACACTTGTAAGAACCGGAAGGGTCGCTGTGCGCATGGTGCGCTGCCACGCACATTAAATTCTCGTTTGAAGATGTTGCCAAATTTGCCCTTCGCGATGAATTCTGCCGAAAGTTGTGCAGAATTCGTCCCTACCTATCGGGCCCAAAATATTAGGGTGTAAAACTATGGATACGCGTTTTCGCGCTGAACAAAATTTGTTCTAAAAAACGATAGCAGAACGCCTCGATCAAAATTGTACGTACAGTTACTCTAACTAACCTTGCGCATCCTCCGCGCAGGAAATGAGGTTCCCTCTTGGGAAAGTCACTGCGCTGTGAGTCGAAACAGCCGCGTACCCGATCGCCCACTTTTTTTCGCGGTCTTTGGAATTTTTCTTTACGAGGAAAGATTCCTAGCGAGAAGTAACATGTGGTCTGATAGTGGGGAGTCGTGGCTACGTGGCGGCTGAGGTAGGACTTTCCAACTTACTTCTCCAGGTTTTTGTTGGGTATTTTTCCTCGCCTTCGGATGGATCAGGTTGTGACCATTTTCTGGTAGTCGTTGTTCTGACAAGAAAATGATGAAATGGCTGACCTACGTGGCCCAATTGTTGAAGACAGAGATGTGCCGTAACGGTCTGCATGGAACTTAGCCCCTCCCATCAGATCACTCCTCTCATATTTCACCATGAAGACAATGTCTTCTTGGTACGTGGGTAACCATGTTTGGAGCTGCATGGCGTTGCTCTCTTTTGCTGCCCCGCAGCCATTTTTTGCGAATGCTTTCGTAATATGCGCCTTTCCTAATCGGTATTAAACTTGTTTCGAAAACTTGTTATCCAAGGTATCAGGTTGTTGCGAAAATAATTGCAGTTTTGGGGTATGCTTAACTAGACTCTTCTCTTTTGTCTAATTTGAGCAACTTCAACCTAGCTTCTCTTGTAGAGCTCTTCTTCCTCTTTCAAATGCTGCTCGAACATTCTGGCTAGCTCCTCCCTGAGGATTTTTGTGAATTCGCGAACAAATGATGAGCCGAAGCGATTTTCGGGTGATTATGGTTCATGACTTCAAACTCGATCACTCTTTGTCGGAGGTATGCGATAATCTTGCTTTTGTTTTGGCGTGGAATCGCCTTCCCAACGGACAGTGAGCTAGGGGTTCGCGAAGTTCTTTTCCTACGATTTTGAACTCAAACGCAGCCATGGTCGTGGTCGCGGGATGTCGCAAAACGATCATGCTTTGAAGACGGCCGTGGAGCCTAAACCGGATCTTACCATCTGGATTAAAAGAGCAGGGGTAGACGCTCATTATACTACAGTTTCAATAGATCTGACGTCAATCAACAGGGTACGAAAGGTGCGGACGTGAACAGCGCACGATCTGACTGAATACCAGCGTCTTACGTGGTGTGGCATCTTTTCTAACTCAATTTTTTCTTCCTAAAACGACTGATTTCCAGACCATCTAATTACTGTTCATGAAGCTCGGTTACTGTACGAGAACAAGAAATGCGAATGGGTACGGGTGGAGAAGATTTCCCACTTCTGAGTTTTCCCAAGCCAGATCTTCTCTCTAGGGAGGTTGTGTCAGGAGTTTGGAGGTGCTGTGAGGGTGTGATTGACTGTATCCTTCCTCAACCCAGTAAAAATTGACGGCAGAGTCCTATCACTGTAATTTCGAGTTGAAGTCCGCAAATCTACTGTAGATGCGGTTGGCAGTGGTGAACAAATGCTGGTTTTTACCTGCTGCAGGGTAGCGTTAAGCCACACATTCCAAAACTCAGCAGGCTAAACTGATGCAGTAAAACATCGAGGTTCTCACTCAATGCCCTCATTCCTCAGACCATTATCCTACTGTATATCATTTTCCCGAGCTCCAAATACAATCCTGCAACAGCAGCAGATTGCTGATCTGGAGCATGCTGAAGTCGCCTTTCAAAGGTTTGCGGATTCTTGTGGTCTCGGTCTTTGTAGTGGAGGCATGCAATCCTCGTAGGATTGTCAGGGAGGATCTGCTGACTTGAACGGTTGCTGAAGCGATGGAAAAATTGTGTTTGAGCCGAGTTAAAACACTTTGAACTGGTGTGTCCACTTCGGCAATTAATTTCGCAACAACCTAATACTATATAGAAGCATTTGTTAGATGGGGGTTTCCACCACAACCACACCACTCCAGTTGGCAGTCTTTTAGATTTTTTAAAATTCAAGAATTGAGTTTTCCAACCTCATAGACCAATAAATGTGCAAGAAATCGCTCTTCACGTACTCTGGAAAGTTGAGCATATGCCTTCAACAACACTCTGATAGAGATGAAAAAGTGTGCGCGCGTTTATAATTTTACACCCTAATATATTAGGTTGGTGCATAATTAATGCGGCTTCATTCGCGACTTCCTTTCTCGTTAGAGAGTAGAGTTTTCAAAATGGTTTTCTCGTGAGGATGGTCTCCTTTTTCCACCTATTAAAGCTGATATCAAACGTCGTATCCAAATCCGTCATCATGTGTTCTACCAGTTCGGGAAAGATTAGCATGCAGCACAGTCATTTTGTGATCTCAGCAAGCTTTTGGGCGAAGGAACAACTGGCAAAGCCAACTTGAGAGGTGGTCCACATTCGGAACGTACAAGGTTTAGAGGTGAAAAAAAAAGATGTCAACAACTAAATTTTGAGCATCAGGATCACTGGGCAGCCGTGTAAGAGAGGAGGTTGACAACGAAAATGCTGCCCGATGAATTCTGTGTGGACCACCCGACCATCGTTATTCCTCTCGAAAAGCTCGGAAAAGCATAGGCATTGGCTAAGTGTTCCCCACGAATAATTAGACATGAACAAACCACCGATTTTCTGCAGCGAAACGAGCAGGCTGCATTTGTGAAGAACATCGTGAATCAAACCTGCTTTCTTCTACGACTGCCAAAGGTTCCTGGTCGTCAAAAAATGATTGTCTACTTTTTCGTCCTTCATCTTGAGGATTGTACCGCTACATTTCAGCCATTTAAACTGTTTTCGACTTGTGTTTATTGACTGTTCTTCAACCAAAATTCACCAAAATTTCGTTGAGATAGCGTGAATGTTAAATTCCAACCTTTACCATAGGCATAGAGCATGCAATGGCGAAGGTAGATACGATTACGATAGCATATTTACCCAGCGAGAAAAGAGGGTTATTTCCGTTAAAAAACCATTTAGAAAGCCTGAAATTTCAACGAAAAAAAAAGTCGTGAAAAAAGCCGCATTAATTATGCCCTGACCTAACAGCTAAACCCAGTTCCAGTAGTCTTGGGTAATTTCAGTGAGTATCAGATCGTCAGATAAGCTTCTGCATTTTTCTTTTTATAGTTTGTTTGCATTCCTCTCAATTTATAGCAGTTAGCGAAGTGGCTATAATCACTTTATAATCACCTGAGAAAGCTTTTCTCAATATGCGGATGCGATCTCATTATTAAAACAATTTTATTTAAATTCAGGTTATTAAAATTAGAGACAATAGGTGGTAAGCAAAAATAATCTTCGACGCTTGGTTCAATTTTTCTTTCGCCGTGGTCGAAAAGCGGGTTATTCGGCTTGAAATGTTCTCCCTCTGTACAGAGAATACGTTATAGCTGACAATAACGTTTCAAGCTGCCCTATGTTGCCCGCAGATGACTCAGAAAAGAGTGGGTGGAGTTTACCCACAGTGCACGAGTTAATCCAGCCATCTTCCTCGCATTCATTGTCTGACTTCAAAATTCTGCTAAAAAACGCAGAAGCTTATTTGACGGCCTAATATCTGGATTAAACGCAGCACCCCACACAACTTTTCGTGTCGGAGATTTTGATCGTTTTGGATACGTAGCAGATGTCTTAACAATTGCACGAAAGTTGCACAGTCGTAGCCATCAATATTCTCAAGAATTCTCAAGATACGAAGAGATTCGACCTGTGCTAGCGTTCATTTCAGATAAGTTGTAGCTTGAAATGAATGGAACGTTTTCGTTCACAGTCACTGCCTTTCTTCATGATAAAGCATACTTTCACTCCCACCCCTCCCAATTTCAAGGCCGGGCAATTCGGCCATTCTTTGTGAACGGGCTGATCTGATGGCAATGAAAACTTCCTTTTTGTAGCATCTGACAAAACTGAACACAGCATTCGTTTTCATTATAGCGCTGAACCTAGGAATATAGCAAAATCTGCGAGAGCAATATTTCCATGGGTGCTGCCTTTAATTTACTCATCTCGAATGTTTTTCCTTTTTGCGGAGTAAATCCCGAGAAAGAAATTTCGCCCGTTGGACAAGTCTTCGTCAAGGGTTTGGTTATAACCGCTCGAATTTTGTTTAGCCATTCTCTCTGTGTCGGACAAAACTGGAATCGTTGAGCTGGCTTCTGGACTCCGCGATGCTGGCCTGACTCTTGTGGCTTCTGGTGGGACCGCTGCTGCCCTCCGTGACCACGGGTTGCCAGTGAAGTGAGTTGAAATGATGAGAGAGCATTGCAGGAACCAGTGGGGAAATTCTAATATTGAAACTACTGGTCGAACGAAATGGAAAGTTTTATTTATTTATTCGTTTATTTATTTACCAGTCTGTCCGTCCGGCTAACGCCGGACTTCCAGACTTACCACAGTGCTCGCTTCGCTCGCATTACTTTACCTTGAATTCATAGGAATAGGAACTATCCCTATGCCAAACTGACTTTTCAAATTAACTTTTGCATCCGATTCCTCTCCGATATCATTCATTTATGTAAAACTGGGCTAGTGAAAGAAAACTAACTGCGTTTTCCAGCGCAATTTTATCATTCGCTTCACGAAAGTAGCTAATTGTAACTGTATGTAACCGACTCATCATGACATGACCACAGGAAATGTTATTCTTTTCTTGTTTGTTGTGATCGATCAAAAACGGTGATAGTCAGTTTGAACATATAAAAGAGGAGGGTGTGCTGTGTATCCAGACACAAATGAGAGAATGGAAAGGAGCGACGGGACGTGATGTAGGGAATTACGTTGAAGATATTCTAAACACTGCTGTGGTTCGACATTTAATAATTTCTCATTGATCTCAGATATGGACTTAACTCACAGTATTTTATCACTACTGAGCCTTGGCAACCCTCCTTGTATATCGGTCGATCCCATGATCGACGTTCCCCACTCCCTCCTCTTTCTGAATGCCGGCGCACCCTTATCACACGGTTGGACCCGTCTCGAGGCGTTTCCCCATTTTTGGACGCCGGTGCACTCCTATCACACTGTTGGACCCGTCTCGAGGCGTTTCCACACTTTCGGACGCCGGCCCACCCTTATCACACCGTTGGATCCGTTTCCAGGCGTTTCCCCATTTTTGGACGCCGGCGCACCCTTATCACACCGTTGGACCCGACTCCAGTCGTTCCCCCACTTTTGGACGCCGGCGCACCCTTTTCACACGATTGGACCCGTCTCGAGGCGTTTCCCCATTTTTGGACGCCGGCGCACCCTTATCACAACGTTGGACCCGACTCCAGTCGTTCCCCCACTTTTGGACGCCGGCGCACCCTTTTCACACGATTGGACCCGTCTCGAGGCGTTTCCCCATTTTTGGACGCCGGCGCACCCTTATCACAACGTTGGACCCGACTCCAGTCGTTCCCCCACTTTTGGACGCCGGCGCACCCTTTTCACACGATTGGACCCGTCTCGAGGCGTTTCCCCATTTTTGGACGCCGGCGCACCCTTATCACAACGTTGGACCCGACTCCAGTCGTTCCCCCACTTTTGGACGCCGGCGCACCCTTTTCACACGATTGGACCTGTCTCGAGGCGTTTCCCCACTTTTGGACGCCGGCGCAGCCTTTTCACACGGTTGGACCCGTCTTGAGGCGTTTCCCCATTTTTGGACGCCGGTGCACCCTTATCACAACGTTGGACCCGACTCCAGTCGTTCAACCCACTTTTGGACGCCGGCGCACCCTTTTCACACGGTTGGACCCGTATCGAGGCGTTTCTCCAGTTTTGGACGCCGGCGCACCCTTATCACACGGTGGGATCCGTCTCGAGGCGTTTCCCCATTTTTGGACGCCGGCGCACCCTTATCACACGGTGGGACCCGTATCCAGGCGTTTCTCCAACTTTGGACGCCGGAGCACTCCTATCACACTGTTGGACCCGTCTCGAGGCGTTTCCACACTTTCGGACGCCGGCGCACCCTCATCACACGGTGAGACCCCTTCTTCATCGACGGACCCGTTGCACATCGCTGGACCTTCTGCTCGACCACCTCTCTACCCCACTCCACCCTACCACACCCGTTCTTAACCTTTTATAGGATCTCACAATCACCACCAATCATCATCACTGACCAATCACAGTGCGTGTGCACATGCACGCACAGAGTCACATAATGTCTGTAATATATATAGAGTATGATTACATGAGTATACCCATGTGGACCTATGTGGACCAGACATGTATACGGAACATCAGTATCAGCTCAAACGTTTTCCTCCTCACAGGAAGAGTTTCCTGTCAAAATTTGACTTTTCTGTGCTCTGAATTTGGAATTTTTGCATCTCAATGCAAAGATCGCGACGGCAAGGCGGGCAGAAGAGGATCAGAGGAGTTCCAATCCTGAACCTCTTGAATTTTGGCGTCATGGATCCTCCCACAATTGTTTCGAGGTTTCTGAGGAGTGCGCAGTAAAGGAGTTACGCCAAGTCCCGCGTGCTAACCCGAACAATTCTTCAGCTCATTCTTGGCATGCTACTGGGCACCTACGTGCGTACGTACATGTAGTAGCGAACAAAAATATTGCAGTTTTTGTTTTTCGTCAACAACTTCTTCCAAAATAGAAATCGAAGCTCAAATCCTTGTGGCCATTATAAGTACTTATGCAGAATAGAAACAAGTAAATACTTCATTTTGTCAACCATTTTTGCGCAGGAAAATTTTCTATCCAGAGTTCGAAATCTATGATTCGGTGGCACCCACAATGTCTCACAGAATGAAACCTTTTGACGAAGGAAGCACGGTTGGTCCTCTAGAAGTGTCTGAGCGAACAATAAGAGGCCATTTATAACGTATCATAGCGTCTGCACATCTTTTTGCCTGAAGTTATATTTGAACCTATGTTCGCTAGGTCTTTTTTTTTGTAGGCAAAAAACAGCGAGGACAGATCTTTTTTCAAGATGCCTTCGCTCCGAAATGAAATCAGTAAATCCTGCCTTCACCACTGTGCGCTTCATTTTGGTGAGAAAAAAATGTCATAAGGCAGCAATTGGATTTCTATGCGCTGCCACTCATTTGGATGCTTCTGGAATGAGTCTACAGAATATATACATATGTATACATAAAAATAAAAGTGTATAAAGTAATACATTGGAAATTTAAATATAACAAGCTACGGGGTCTTTTGGCCAAAAAATTAGGGTGATTTTTTTATTTATCTCCAATTTTAGGGGGTTTGGACATAAGGGCGGTCCTTGAGAAGAGGATGACATTCGACGAGGACAGCTCGCTTGCCATTTTCAGCCACGGCTGGGTATTTCTAGAAGAGTCTGCTCGTACATTTTCCGAAACTGCCTTATACAGTTTACAAAAATATTGCGTCAGCTCATTTTCAATAACCTTATTCAAATTATAGTTTGGTGGATGTTTGTTTTCAATGGTCATAATTTTGATTTAGCTTCTTCACAGGACTAATAGAGGCCACACTCTTTTTTGACGGCTCGCCCCCGTGGAAAATAACTGGGACCACTACTGATACTGTACAAATGATATCGCAAATGAGGCTCATAGGGAGGAGAAGGGTAGGGTTTGGGCGTGAAAGGAAAAAACGAATCTCCCCGTTGATTTCGAGAACCGAGGCGCTGAAATTTAAAGACTGAAGAAAATTTAAGTTAAGGTTCAAATTTTCAAAGATGAGTACTTAAAAAGTAACAATAAGAAAAATTGATTTCAGCGACTACGAATTCTCAAATAATCAATTAAGTATCTTTGAGAATTTCGGCGGCTCACTCTCCTGTGGGGAAGCTTGCTCCCCTCTCCTCTTTCCCTCGGTCCCCTACCAGTGTGTTCTACTAATACAAATCCAGTAGTTTGGCAGACAACGTATTTGCTAAAATCTTGTACATACTTATTATACTAAGTCATACGTTAAGAAAAAGGTGGATATAGTACAACATACTGTGAAAATATTATAAAATTCTTCTCATTCTGAGCGATGTATGTCAATTTGTACTTGCCGCGTGCATGCGTCAGAAATCTGTGAGTTAAAGGTTCCAGACGACTTGGAATCCATTTCAAAGTTTCCACAAAATGAGAAGATGACAACGAGCATTTCAATACGACAAAAAGGAAGAAAATGAAGAAATTGCAGCGGACTTTTGTGGATGTATAAATCGATAGCAAAACTAAGGCTAAATCGTTCCTATGTTTGCCAACAACGAACGGCCACAGGACCTCTTTTGCCATTCCAACCCCCTCGCACCGATACCGACACTTTCAGGGATGTCTCGGACATAACCAAGTTCAAAGAGATGCTGGGCGGACGAGTGAAGACCCTGCATCCGGCTGTGCATGGCGGAATTCTGGCCAGGGACACCGAGCAGGACCGTCGCGAGATGGAGGTGAGCGCGGACCTGAACTGCGATCCGCAGTACCTCATCTCGCATGTATTTCGTGGCGTGCGTGTTTTCAGCTGAGGAATCATACTCATCGTTGTGGCTGCGGCCGCCTGAGGTGCTTGGCTTCTCATCTTTTATTGATGTCAGTTCGAGCAATAATCTGCTTCTTGAGCGGCTCGTCCTCTTGAACTCTTTTTGCTCGTATAGTCAGAAAAATTAATTTATGCTGCAGTCTTTCATTTGCTATGAAATAACCTTCAACTTATGCCTAGGCTCTTTCCTGGTTGAAGGGTTCTTTGACCGCGAGCACAGCTCAAACACGTATTCTTAATACCCTATTAAGCAACCATGTCCTTCCTAAAACATCTTCAGAGCGAAAAATCACATTTTTTGGTTGTTGTGGTTATTTTTCAGTCGTAGCGTGAAAGTAGAAGGAAAAGAGGTTATGAGAAAAAGGATAATGAGCTGTTATAAAATTTTTATCTCTGAAAATTTTGAGCAATTTCCTGGGCTGTCGGGGTACGTTAATATTATATGGGCATTTCAACAGTCTTTTCTCAGGGTGCTTTCTTCTACATAAACATCCTTATTTAATCTTAAACAGGAATTCATCAGAAGGACCCTGTTAAGTGCCTAAGCACTGGGCTCACACTCCTACACACTAGTCATTCTGGAGATAACAACACGATTCAGGGTAGAGATTAATAAGAGGAGGGGATAAGATTTTCTGCGGTTGACTTCTTCTGTTGTTATCTGTAGTTGAAAGGAATATGCTCTTTATCTTATTCCTTCCTAGAATTTCCCAGTATTCATAATAGCACTCACCTATTTTCACACCGAAGACAGATTTTTCGTGCCGTGCCATGCTCACAGGATTCAAATTCTGCTAGTAGAGAGTCAATTTGTACCATTATTAGCGTCCTTGCTTCCGTCTCTGTTGCATAAAAACGTTGCTCTGATTGCGACATGTAAATAACTATGAGAATTTGCTCTGTTCTCGCGACTACCTGCCTCGAAGCAACAAACGCGAAAAAATGGTCAAGGTATGCCTTCCCGTCTTGGCGTATTCTCCATTATGAGGTAACGATCATTTCATGAAATACCTTATATACTTACACCTTAATATGAGCTAGAGGCAGCACCCGTCGAAATCCTCGGCTCCGAGTTATACCGAACACACTCTCAGCACACCCAAAAGTGAACACAAAGAATAGTGAATTGCCTGCGAGGAAATTCAAATCGAAGTCGCGAACGCCGCGAACACAGCAGCATTGTATGCCCCACCGCGAATACAATATCAAACAGTGTCGCTTGATGAAACTGTGCGATGTCTGCGATTTCGCGTTTTTTTTTCGTCGCTTCTCCATAACTCGCTTCAATCTTGACCGTTTTCAAAATGGAGCAGATATTCGGAATCAGGATAACCTAATCTATCGGGTGCCGTCCCCGAAATTCAAAAATTTTGAAATTTTTGGTGATCATCTAGCAAAACCACCTAACGATACAATTAAGAGAAACTCGCTGCATCGGAGTCCCTCCCAATTGTATCCTCAGGTATTTTTTTCTGAACACGGACCCCGCTACTTCCTCATTTTTGTAAAGGAATTGTTACAGTGCACTAAAAATCCATTTTTCGAACTCGGAACATGATTAGGACAAAAACGGTACCTCAAACGACTATTCCTGTATTTTCTAAGAACTAGGATTACCTTTTCGTCGAATTCCACCATTATCTTCACATTTTCAGCTTTCTGAGGACAACATGATTCGTGAAGCCTTGCGAATTTTTTGGGCTATTGTATAAATCTACTTGTGATTGTGCTTGTAATCGCACATGGGTGCGATTTGAACAAAAAATTGACTTTCTCGTCCCTGAAAAATGATTATGTATGAAATCCGATGTTGAGAGTTTTTTTTTCGAGCTTGCTGTTAAAAAATTTTACGGAGTTTTTCACAGTAATTTCTGTCCTTGTCGGTTTTACTACTACAGAAATTCGAATAAAGGCCCAAAATAAGAGATTGCCTGTCAACTCGCTTTCTTGACAAAATTGACACGATTTAAATCGTATTTCGGTACGCGAGCTATGCTGTACTGTGAAACTGTGTACTGTGAAGAACTGTGCTGTATTTTCGTACTGTGAAAAAGCTCGCATTTGTAAAAATTTCTGACAGCAAGCATAGCATTTCATGCTATATTTCCTCGATAAAATAGAAGTTTCTCAGTTTTCTATCAGATTTCCTTTTCTCAGTATATTCTTCATCTTTTCAAATGTAGTCCCATCCATGAGGTGCTAAAGTACCGCAGGGGGCATCAGTCTATGGCGAGGTCCAGCGATCCATGGATCGAGCGATACAGAGGCCGCGATAATAGCCCGTCAGGGATGTGTGTAGAGCTTAGAAGGGAAATATGAATGAAATGAATAGCAATGGATTTATTGTCAACTAGGGAACGGATGTCGCCTGACCCGATTACCGATGTTTTCAGGCAATTTTTGTATTCCCACCCAATTTTTTTCTACAGTGCGAAGACATTTAGCGCTGGAGCTTATGCCAGATGGATGTGTCCTTAACGTCCTTCCATCAAGTGAAGAATTGCGCAATTTTTCGGTCAGAATGGATTTTCTCCACTTTAGCATACGAATTGTAACCTGCCGCATGTACGCAGCACAATGAAGTGGAGGCTCGCGGTGGGAGCTATGTTTTACGCTTGAGCGCGGAAACGGTGGTGTGATGAAGTGGCTCGTGCAGACAAATCTGGTAGGGTGTGGCTCATCTATAGGAATTTCCACGGAAGAGTTCCAGAGGACCTCGTGGGTCCACACACCGTGAGCGACCATTTCATCTGAATTTTGTTTGGACGCGAGGGTTGTTGCCTGGTCAGTTTCCGGGTGATGCCTGACCAGTTTCTGGATGTTGCCTGAACAGTTTCTGGGTGTTCATGGCTGCCTGATCAGATTCCGGGTCTGGATCTCCTGAACAGTTTCCGGGTGTTGCCCCGGTCAGTTTACAGCTCTTGCCTGCCTGGCTAGCAGGCAAGCACGTCTACTGGCCAGCCAACAAGACCCGTGAAATGTTCAGGCCCTCAGAGTTTCTACTTTCGCTCAGAGATGGGCAAGGACATGTCTGCTGTGGTTCTTCAATGCCCTGAACACGAATATGACAGCCATTTTGCAGTGTTGTTGGCCTATTCATCAGTTGTTCTAATCGATTTTTCTGCTTGCACTCGGAGACGGACGAGAGCATGTCTGTGATTCTGCAGCACACGTCACACGAATAAAACAACCTTTTTGCACGAAATTATTGATTTAGTGGCTTTATCGACTTTCTCGCTGGAGTGAAAGTGAAAAAAATATTACCGAGATTATTTAATACCAGTCTGGCCGTCCGGCTAACGCCGGTCTTTCAGACTTCTATTGATGGTCGCTTCGCTCGCATACTGCACGTTGAAAGCAAACGCAAAAGTGTAAATGGATTGATAAAATCTGTATCCTTCCACGCAGTTCTATTCCTGAGAAGCCCTTGAACCTGTACGTGGTAGCATTCCCCCATATGAACGAAATTATGCTCTCCCATATGAGCGAAGTTAGTGACCGCAAAGAATCGAGTGCAACCCCAATTCAGTGCAAATGTTATCTTGAAATGATTTAGGCTCAACTGGTTGTTGTGGTAATTCAAGTGATAAGGGTCCGCCGGTGTAAATAAACGGAAAGGAAGGAGTGGTTAATTCAGAAACACACGGAATGGGAAGAGAACACGAATACGAAAGGAAACTATGTGCATCTAGGTGATTTAGGTAGGATGGACCGCCGAAACAGGGCGAGCGTACCCCTCATACAGAAATAGAACCGTCTAGCAAATTCCTATTACTTGTGGAAACCGGCGCACCCTCATCACACCATTGGACCCGACTCCAGGCGTTTTCCCACTTTTGGACACCGGCACACCCTTACCACACCGTTGGACCTAACTCCAGGCCTTTCCACACTTTTCGACGCCGGCGCACTCCTACAGCAACAGTGGACCCGTTGCTGAGCATTTTCTTCGGTCTAGGTCATGCCCTCGAATTTCGTTTCACACTGACAAACACACAAACACACACATACAGAGTAAGCCCGTTATTATAAGTCATAGCTGCCGTACCCGGCTTCGCTCGGGTGTTTTATTACCTTGGCTACATCATACTGCTGAGGCCAATTACTATCATCGACAAATTCATTAAAATCTCCATAATTTTGGTGATCAGCATGTTAGCGAAGCCCAGGTGACGTTTCCCATCGACTTGTGGGCGAAAAGTTAGCAAAGCTATTTCGGTGACATTGAATCGACGTATTCGTACAAAGTGGTTGTCATATTCATACTCAGCATATCGAGGTACCCCAGGAGAGATGTCTTCACCGCTCCATTGGCGGAAGAGCCAAAAATCAATAAAATCGAAAAACCGATATTTCATGCAAAATGTTTGTCATATTCCTATTCAGCGTATTGAAAAACCCAAGAAAACATGTCTTTGTCCGTCCCCGAGCGAAAATGGGGAAAAATCGATAAAATCAATAAATCAATATTTCGTGCAAAATGGTTGTCATTCTTATTCAGCGTGTTGAGAAACCCCAGTAGACATGTTTTTACCACCCCATGATCAAGAATAGCGAAAAATCAATAAAATCAATAAATCAATATTCGCGCAAAATGGTTGTCGTATTCGTGTTCAGCGCATTGAGGTACCCCAGTAGACATGTTTACCACCCCTGGTCAAGAATAGCGAAAAATCAATAAAATCAATAAATCAATATTTCGCGCAAAATGGTTGTCGTATTCGTGTTCAGCGCATTGAGATACCCCAGTAGACATGTCTTTACCACCCTACGATCAAGAATAGCGAAAAATCAATAAAATCAATAAATCGATAAATTGGTGCAAAATGGTTGTCATATTCGTGTTCAGCGCATTGAGGTACCCCAGTAGGCATGTTCTCGCTAGTCCCTGGTGAAGAAGAGCGAAAAATCAATAAAATCAATAAATCGATGAATGGGCGCAAAATGGTTGTCATATTCGTGTTCAGCGCATTGAGGTCCCCCAGTAGGCATGTTCTCGCTAGTCCCTGGTCAAGAAGAGCGAAAAATCAATAAAATCGATATAATCGATAAGCCAATCGATAATCCCAGGTGCAAAGTAGCCTATAACCTCCGCCGGCCAGTGGAGAGTCTACCTGTAAAATTTGGTCCCGATCGGTTCATCCTCCGCGATTTCTATTCGGAACACACAAACACACACACAAACACACACACAAACACACACACAAACACACAAACAAACTTTCACTTTTATATATACAGATGAATCGATATTCTCTGAATGGCTGGAGTGGAAACTTGCAGAAGATCCCCTGGAAAAAGTGAAAATTCTAAAGAAAACTCACAAAACTGCGAACCTGTCGAAATCGCATGTTCACCCGCGAAATCATCCGGCTACTACAGCTGCAGAGGTCTAAAAATTGTACTGAGTGAAGAATTGTGCTTCTGAAGAATATTTTTTTGCAAAATCATTTTTTAGGGACGAGAAAGTCAATTTTTTGTTCAAATCGCACCCATGCGCGATTACAAGCACAATCACAGTAAGTAGGTTTATGCAATAGCCCAAAAAAATTCGCAAGGCTTCACGAATCATGTTGTCCTCAGAAAGCTGAAAATGTGAAGATAATGGTGGAATTCGACGAAAATGTAATCCTAGTTCTTAGAAAAAACAGGAATAGTCGCTTGAGGTACCGTTTTTGTCCTAATCATGTTCCGAGTTCGAAAAATTGATTTTTAGTGCACTGTGTAACAACTCCTTTACAAGAATGGGGAAGTAGCGGGGTCCGTTTTCGAAAAAAAAACCTACGGATGTAATTAGGAGAGACTCGATGCTGCGAGTCTCCCTTAATTGTATCCTGAGGTGATTTTGTTGAACGATCACCAAAAAATTCCAAATTTTCAAATTTCAAGCGCACCCGATAGATTAGTCATCCTGATTCCGAATATCTGCTCCATTTTGAAAGCGGTCAAGATTGAAGCGAGTTATGGAGAAGCGACGAAAAAAATCGAAATCGCAGATATCGCACAGTTTCATCAAGCGACACCGTCGACATTGTAGGCCGCCGTCGCTCGGTACAAGCGTGTGTGACCTTCGCGTGGCGGGACCCATGACTCTTAAACGAAGCGCTCCTACAAGGGAAGTGCAAGAGGCTAACTCCGGGGATCCCAGCAAGCCACCCATTTTCAGAAGCCTTGTCTAAGGTGATTATGATGCATACATATTATTTTTGCCCAATGGTCAGGATGCGCTCAGGAGAGCGCGTCCGAGATTTTTCTTCTTGGCTGCTATAGGGGCCCATTTTACAGGCGATTTATGCAACGTTGACGGCTCAAACTTACTGAGATTACTGTATTACTAAAATCTTGTACATACAGTGAACGGCAATGGCGGTGGCCCATCCACGGCCTCGAGAAGGACGCAGCGCGACTGCGCCGCGCGCCCCGGGATCGGTGTCATTTGCCGCCAGAATGCTATTTCTATGCCCTTTTCTAACCGATTAGGTCAAAAATCTTTAGAATCGGGTGTAAGAGCTGCTAGAAATGGACTAACAGCAGCAGAAACATTGGTTATGGCGCGCGCGGCGCGGTTGCGCGACGTCCTTCTCGAGGCCGTGGATGGGCCAACGCCATTGACGTGCACTGTACTTATTATACTAAGTCATACGTTAAGAAAAAGGTGGATATAGTACAACATACTGTGAAAATATTATAAAATTCTTCTCATTCTGAGCGATGTATGTCAATTTGTACTTGCCGCGTGCATGCGTCAGAAATCTGTGAGTTAAAGGTTCCAGACGACTTGGAATCCATTTCAAAGTTTCCACAAAATGAGAAGATGACAACGAGCATTTCAATACGACAAAAAGGAAGAAAATGAAGAAATTGCAGCGGACTTTTGTGGATGTATAAATCGATAGCAAAACTAAGGCTAAATCGTTCCTATGTTTGCCAACAACGAACGGCCACAGGACCTCTTTTGCCATTCCAACCCCCTCGCAGCTGTCTCATGGACTGTAGAGTGTTTGGAGACACAATTGTGAACGACCCTGCTCTGCTGGGTAAACGATCATGGGCAATTGCCACAGGCATGCCAGCTGTGGCGGAGTGGCGGAGTGGGTAGCGTGTCGGATTGTCAGCCGGAGGGTCGAGGTTTTGGATTCCGTCCGTGGAATCCATTTGCATTTTTGAATTTGAGGCTTTAAACTTGCTTAGAGTATTTCTAATGACTAAAACACATCAGATGTGTGCGCCATTACAAGAATTACCGCAGGAACTTCGTCCGATTCGTTACTCACTCGGCCACCTCATCTTGGCTGCCATGATTGGAGCAAGGAATCATGGTCGCGTAACCAGGCGGAACCAGGTTATTCAAAAATGCGTCTGCAAACTTTCGATGATCCATGGGACAGCTAATCACGCCAACCACTGCTGGAATGCGTGGCCAAAGTTCCATGAATCCAAGCCAGGACTCCATTGACAGCGCACTAGAAAATTGGTATTATTCAACCATCATGAACCCAAACTCTTCAAAAAAATTTTTTTGACTGAAACTTTGCATATGGGGGTTATTTGAGGTGCTAAGGTGAATATCATATCTATTTTGTACCGTAAGGCTATTTTTGTAGGGTTACGGTAGCTGCACGGTAGTATGGGGTGGTGCACTTGCCGTAACCGGACAAAAATAGCGTCACGGTACAAAATGGATATGATATTCGTATTCAGCACCTCAAATAACCCCCATATGCAGAGTTCCAGTCCAGAAGACATTTCAAAGATCTAGGGCGTGTGGGAGATGAATGACGCCGAAAAGTCTTTGGCGCGCTCTCCTGCGCGCATCAGGACCCTTAGGCAAAAATGATGTACATACATTAACATAGCCTTAGACAATGTTACCAAAAATGGGTGTTTCGTTTCGATCCCCGGGGTTAGCCTCTTGCACTTCCCTTGTTAGTCGCGTAGGAAAGAGCACTAAGATTTCGCGGATTTCTCGTATGTTTCGTGCTGTTTCGCTGTTGGATATGAGTTCCAGGTCCTTCAAAACTCCAAAACCCAGCAAAATCTCGAACACGAAGATTTGAACGGGTGATGCCTTTGAATCAATGCCTTTTGATCTCAACGCTAAGACTAAGGCTCTATAGATATTGAAAACTTTCTGTGCAGTGGTTATCGGCCTAGGAGCCTCTACGAAGCTCTTCCAAGTTCCTAGCCAGAGGTGACTGAGGACCTCGACGCATTTGAAAGATGGGTAATCTCGTACCCATGGATACGATTACCACTGGCAACAGTTGGGTATAGAATACTTCACATATGTGTATGAGCATGCAGATGGGTGCCAAGTGGAGGGTATTGGGTACTGGGCACGTCAATGCGCTTACCATGGGTAATCCTAGGACGCGGATGTAATCCAGACGCAGCAATACTCATCTTGTGCTCATGTATCATTCTCGTACGAGTACCGTTTACCCTGAGTACACTGAGATGTGCAGTTTTTTGACGGCTGCCATCAGGGTATAAAATGTTGAGATGTTATGTTCTCAGTGTAGTCACATCTAACAAGAAGCATGAAACCTCGTCATCAAACATTCCTCGCTGCGTACTTTTAACGTACGTTTAACGTGCACCTGTTATAGGCACGTATCCGTTACGAACTCCCCGCATGGCCCATCAAGCCAAAGAAAGAGTGGGCTTGTGTCCCGTTTCCAGGTGGCTAACCGTTCTTCTTGCAAAAGTTGCACTCTTGGTGGCCAAGCAATTCTCTAGCGGAATAAGAGCCATCATAAATTGTCGTCCCACGGATTATGGAGCTTGAAATGGGTTCATCCATAGACAAGCATAAAGCATGGGTTCATCCATGAGCAAGCATAACTTACTTGCACCATGTCTTCTGCTTGTTCAGGTTCGCCCTCCCTCTCTACCACACGATCGACGGATAGAAATGTCATTGTTGCTTCTGATATTGTCCGACCCCGCGAATGAGTGACTGTGCCGGCACGTCGTTGATGAGAGATGTCAGTGCCCTGGATTGCAACAACATCACTACTTTTTGCATTTCTGAGGCCATGTACTTTTTAGCACCCCGCGATACACTCATGAAAAGCAGCGAAATCTCCGCATGTACATGTAAAAACTTGATTGCTCATACATACGCTCTCTACAGCGTAGGAAACGGCGTACTAATCAGGGATGAGCGGATACGAGATTATTCACGACCCGGATAACGGTGCGGATAACGGATAGGCCAAAAATGACCGGATAACGGATACCGGATAACGGATAACGGATAAGTGTTAAGATACTACAAAGCACCACCTTCTACTAATACCAAGAATAATATTAAGATATTATCAATACCAACATCTACTAATATCTAATATATGTATGAAGAATTATAAAAGGGATATACACCTGAACATTGTGGATGAAAATTAGCAAGAGCACAGGTCTTCTCATTAATCAGCAAATCCGCCATTCTCGAAACGACGCTGTGCATGGCGTAAATATAAGAAGAAACAAATGTAGTATCTAAGTTTCACGAAAACAACAGCGATACTTGGATATTCGATAACTCTATTGGCATACTAGCTACATGATGATGCGTGACCAGGGCGTCTTCAATATAAAGACCCCCATAACGAACTCTGGTCCTTCCACGGTTTCGGGTGAATACCATCGTAAGGGAAAAGGGGGCGTTACCAGGCCACCGTGATTGGCACATTGATCGAATACACCAATCACAGTGGCATTTTAACGCCCCATTTCCCCTCACGATGATACATACCCCACGGTTTCTTCTTTAGACCCATTAAAGGCAACACGACAAAGATGTTTTTTTTTTGGGGGGGGGGGGGGGCGTCACATAGGCTGATCCTTTGCTCCATATATCTTTTATGGAGTTCTGGTAAACCTTCTAGTACTGACTGAATATTATGGTCATATTCACTCCTAAACACTATGTGTAAATAGATCAGAAAAGGGCACAGCAGGGTTAAATGAATAGTCGAATTGAACTTCGCGAGTAAGATGGCATTACTCATCTGTAAGTAGTGATGTCATCAACCTCAACTTTGTCAGAGGTCACAACATTAGTCAGCGTTGTTGATAATCTTACAGGCAAACAATGGTTTCGAGGTTATTGCCTCGATTGTCGGAAAACCCAGTAAACCTGAGCAAGAGCCTTTCTAGACGAGTACAAATCTGTATTACCTTTTCCTACATCGCTTCCAGACTCAAAATCACATACAAGGATTTTCTTGAAATGGAAGCTCTCCTCTGTTGGGAGCGTGCGGAATGAATCTACTATTGTTGGCCTTATCCGCACCGTTATCCGGCATCAAAGGCCCGGATAACGGTGCGGATAACGGACAGGCCAAAATCTACGGATAACGGTAAAACGGATAACCGGATACGGACAATCCGCTCGTCCCTGGTACTAATGCATCATTACTGTAAAGTTAGTAGAGCTAAGGTAAGGTCACTGGAAAAAATTGTAAGGATATGCCGTTTTGTTAGAAATCTCGTGGTGGGATGCAAATTGATGTTGGTGTTAGTGATCAGGGTAGGACTCATGAAAGCACAACCAACCGAAGCCAGGCTAACGAATCGACTTTGTGCCCTGTGTCTCTCAGGATTACGTAGTCTATCTGCTTTGGTAAGTCGCAGAGCCCCCCCCCCTTCCACATCGTCACGTCGGTGGGTGGAGCGACAGACTGTGGTTGGCTGCCCCACCCATTTCACCCGTCGCCACTGGACTGTTTGGCGTAAACAAGGCGGATCAAAGGAATGCCGATGGTGAATGTATGTATGCCACATGGTTAAAGAAACCGTGCCAATGGAGAATGCCAGCTTTCTGAAGGCCGTAACTTAGAGGCATGATGGATGAGGATTTGATTTCGTAATCTGTCGCATGATTCATCCAGTGGATCAGCGGTTGAGCTGGAGTCCCCGTCTTTGCCAAAATAGCGACTTTTCCGGGATTAGATTAGTTTAGGCAAAATATGTAACTTTACATTGACGAAAGATGTGAGAAGTTTGGTAAAAGTTTCATTTTAGAATACAAAGAGGATTCCACAATTCCATCTAGAAAAAGATTTTCAATCTAATGTGTTTGCTCGTCTGCGGTTGCTATGTTTTAACTGCAAGTACGGTTAGAGTCCAAATGAATGGAATTGAAGATTAGAGAGAGAGTAATATTCATCGTATAGTGCATTGCCCGACATGTTCTTTTCACAGGATAGTATCGTATCACTCGCGCGGCACTAAAGCTATAAAGTCTGTGAAGTTTGGGAGAAAAAGGGGTTGTTCGTAATTGTTTCAAAGCCTCGCATCAATAAATAGCTACTAGAAAGGCATTTCAATCCCATGTGACATTCATAGAAAACCTTCATTGAATTTCCTCTCAGAAAATTTTGAGTGCGCAGATTCGCAGAAAATCATTGTCATCCGCGTGATGCGCGGCGAAGCTGCGCTTCCGCTCGGGATTCAGAAGGCCCAAAAGTAGCGTGGCACACGGATCCGAGGGAAAGCGGAGCGAAGCGGCTCTTTTGCCCGGGATTTTTTTTTGTGAGTTTAAGTGGCCCAAAAGTAACGTGGCGTTCAGATGGCCCGAAAGTAACGTGGCACACGGGTCCGAGGAAAAGCGCCGCAAAGCGGAGGTTTCGCTCGATACGTTGCATAATTGATGACTGAGCAGTTAAATGAAAGCTTCCTTTATCGATCACAAAAGCCAAGTTATTTCGTCTTGGTCGCTTCAATTCGAAAGACACCTACTTCCTTCGTGGGAAAGAACTAAACAACACACATACCATTTGTGAATTAGGTTTTACATTAAATACGAAATTCAACTTCGATGAACATTGTAATGTTATAGCAGAAAAGGCCGAAAGAACTCTTAACAATATTTTCAAACCATTGTCGACAAATTCAGCTAATCATCTTTTACTGGCGTACAAATCTTATGTGCAACCTATTCTAGAATATGGCACTACTGTGTTTAGTCCGAAGTGCAAAAACATTATTATGAGGCTCGGATCTATTCAGAACAGCTTACTAAAGAGCTCTGGATAAGATTACAGGGGTATAACTATGCAAACATTCCTTCGGCTCCTAGTCGGAATCGAACTTTTAAAATTCCTTCTCTGGCTACTCGACGAATCAAGCATGATCTTGTTATGATCTATAAAATCATCTGCGGAAAGAATCATTTTCCAGTGAGAAAGTTTTTGAGGTTACCCTCTTCGTGCACAAAGGTGGCTCATTTAAAATAGAATTTTCCACAGCAAAAAAAGTAGACTACGATCTAAGTTTTTCACACAAAGAGCCGGCTCGATTTTTCTACGGTTCTTCAGGAAATTCACTCTGCCATTTTCACTCAGGCACTATAAGAGCCAGGTAGACAAGTATCTGAGAGATTCTACTTATTGATTTACTACATACGTATGTACTGTGCTGACACAATTAAATCACTCCTACTTTCCAGGCAATTAGTGATTGCCTTCAAATTTTTATGCATTTTGCTTGTAATCACAATATTGTACCTATAATCAGCGTGGTATAGCCACGTACAAATAAATAAATAATTGCGTTAACCATCGTTAGCTTGCCTGGTTCTCACTCAATGAATTCCAGCTCAGGCTATCGGGTAAACCTTTTCTGCAAATTTTCCATAGATTCATGTACTGTACACCGCACACCTACCGTAATAATACAATACAGGGCTATGCTTTTTGTTGGAGGGTATGCTTTGTTGTTGGAGCACCAATGACATAGCTGGGGGAAGTTTGGGCTAATTTTGAGCTTTATGAAGCAGCGGAGGGTTAGGTTCGTGAACGCATAACCAAGTGAAATCATGTCAGAGATAAGCTTCCACTTTCTGCGCCTCCTAGCATTATGTAGTCTATGGAATAACCAATTATGACAACCATGCTGATCCGCTTAATCAATGTTTCATCAATCTCATTGTCAGCCTAAATAGGGCTTTTTGAGACCCCACAAATGGTCGATAAAAGCAGTGATCTTTGATCTTATAGTGTTAGCCACAGGTTGTTAGATGGGAGATTTATTTATGAAGTGGCCTAAGCTCTCGACACAACGTCTTTATCGAAAGCCTGAAAGTACAGGGTGACAACAAAGCCTTTGGCCAAAAATTTTATTGCAATTATTTCTTGCGTTTTGTCAGGAAACCCATGACTTTGTATTCCCGTTGACCATCCAAATGTCTCGAACACACAAGCAAAATTTCATAATCCATAGCTCTATTTGAACCTTGTATGATCTGCAAACATGGAACCAGGTAGACACGGAAATGGCCGCAAGTAGAGTCTCGGTGACATCTTTTCCTAGAACTTCTTTTAATTAGCTTTTCAAATCACCAGTTTTCTGCCCAATATTGAAGAGTGTATGACCTTTTTGTCCTAAGGAGATCCGTATGTAAACTTTTTTTATTGACCAAAAATGATCAATAGACTGTCACCACTACTTTTGCCTACTAGAATGCACAAAACAAAGTGGGCAGAGCGAAATCCGGAGAGGTATATTATTTCTTTGGCTTGAGCACAACTGACAGAATTAAGGTGGGCTTTTGACAAAAGTTTTCATCAAGTTTCAAAAGAAAAAACAACGAAAAGTTGCTTCAAACTCTTCAGTTCCTGATTTCACCAAATCATCACATTTGCTTGATAATTATCATGCTCCATGAAACGGAGACCTCTGGATTTCTGAATTGTAGTCCCTAAAGCCCAGAAGTTGAGCTAACTTTCGCTCAAACACCAGCTTCCCTAGCATAGACCTATTCTCGACCAACTTGCGGCCCTCGTGCGTTGCTGTAGCCAACGGTTTTCTCAACTACGGAGAAGCCAGAAGAGATATCCAGAATCCAAGAGTGGATTCTTAAAATGCATAAATTGTACATAGCCCGGGTAAATTTCCAGACTGCTAGCCCATTTGATCCCAGTCTTACACATTAGTATATTTGGCCAAAGACTTTGTTGTCACCCTGTAGTGTCATTCTATCTGTGATTTCCACCGTCAGACGTCTCACTATCTCCTGCCTAACATACTGACAGCGGTCTAAGCTCAGCAAACGCGATTGGGATACACCACTTTATGACGGAACAATTGTCCGCACCGAGGTGTTCACTCACTGCTGATATGTGAGCCCTGTACCCAAGATGGCGGTCAGATTGACGATTACAATGGATCTGCAGATCACATGAAGATAAGAAGGGCAAGAGATCATCGGTGATTGTCACCACTCTGGGTTGTTTATGCTTGGATTTGTGAAGTCCAAAAAGCTTTCATGGTCAGTCTTGCCGTAGTCTCCGTCTCATGCGCAAGTATTGTACATGCTACTTGGAAATCGTCGCCATTGTGTTAGGAGCTCGAACAGGCATTAGGCTTCTACTGCGTTTGGTAGCCGAGATCTCCTTGATGTGAGCATTGAGCACATGATCTTTTTCCCCAATATCTAGTGCATTGAAGTTTAAACACCTGATTCACTGCATTATGTCTATGTTTATGTTTATTACATGAATAACTCATGTGAGAGAAATTGGCATATAATACAATAGCGAAGGCATGCTATTACATATACACCAGACCTGTTCAGCAATTTGATGTCGCACAACATGTGTTCTACGGAACCAGATATGAGTCTATAATTTTGCTCAATGCTCTAGCACCAGTAGGTAATGCATTTCTGTTGCTAATTTTAAGGTATTCGGATATATTACTGTTTCTAAGCAGTCACCAGTTGCGCCATATAGGCAGCCGACGTTTGACTTACACTACTTCGAACCAACTGCCTCCTGTTGTTATCATTAGGTGTGTTAAGCAAAACCACGGCATTATGCAACTGTGCTCTTGCAAGGCAATGCCTATTTCTGCGTTGACCTCATTGACTGTGAGATAAATGGAAAAGGAGGTGGAATTATCTCACAAGGGAAGTGCAACAGGCCAGACTCGCAAATCGGAATGAAACCTATCTGGCTTGAATCTTTGTTGGAGAGGGTGTTACAGTATATATTTCATTATTGCCCTCGATTCCAAAAAACAAAAATCCCACCACAGTACCATATGCGCTGCAGCACTCGTCCGTCAGCGACGATGTGGCCGAGTGGGGAGGATGCTGCACTGTCAGCTCGAGAGTTTGAACCCCGTCATGCGCACCTACCTGTTTTGCTCTCTCATTTTTTTATTCCCCCTGTGTTGTTGAAATCAAATTTAAAAGGTTAGAAGATAATACTTATCCTTACTGACGCACTAGGCACGGAATAACTACGTTATATAAAACCTGCTTTTCTCCCTCGATTAGCTATAAAGTAGCAGTCACTTTTCACGACTGTAACTCAAAATCGCACAACATTGACTTTGTTGTCTCAAAGAGAGACAACATTTTAAAAATTCTTTCTGTTGTATATTGGACATTCCGTGCTCCCCGTTTCCGCGCTATGCTTCGTTACCCTTGGAAGGCGGCAGGGCTTTGAACACTTCATTGTCTGTGTGCACCGTTGCTGCCAGTAAATGCTTTCTCATTGACCATCCTTTTTTTGTTTTGAATGAAAATTTTACAATTTTCTAGCGACTCGAGGGAAAGCTGTACGATCACTAAACTACGTTCATAGCATAGTAGTTATTCTATAGCTAGTACGTCAGTAAAGACAAGTGTTGTCTTCTAGCCCTCCAAAATTGATTTCAATAACATAGGAGGAATAAAAAACAAAAATGCAAAACGAGTGTCAATGACGGGATCCAAACCCTCGACCTCCTGCCTATCAGTCCGCATCCTCTCCACTCGGCCACCTCGTCGCTGACGGACTAGTGCTGCAACGCATATAGTACTGTGGTGGGATTTTTGTTTTTTGAAGCCGAGGGCAGTAACAAAATATATACTGCAACACCCTCTCCAACAAAGATTCAAGCCAGATAGGTTTCATCCCGATTTTCGAATATGGCCTCTTGCACTTCCCTTGTCAGTACATGGGATATCACAGCTTCATGACATGCTACTTGTACCTGATCCATATAATACCCATTTTCTTTTGCTATAATGAGGGCTAGTCTCAGAGACTCCTTGCGTTCTTGATCGTCCGAGCTTACTTGGCTACCAGTTCTGGACATGTCCCTACTGATGATGGATATGAGGAAGTAGCATGTATTAGAACGTTCTTTGAGGCAGCCCTGCTACACTATTTAACTGAATAGAGGAGTTAGGCAAGTTGACCTTTGTATTCAGATAGGCCAACCAGCCATTGCTAGGGATCTTCCATGTGAATCTGATGTGTTGTGACTGTTGATTGAGAGTGTTGAAACACTCATCCATTTTGGATTGGGTGGATGTCACTGTACCGTAATTAAAAGAACCCGTGTTAGCGCGCCTACCACTAATATACTGTCATTATATCAATATAATGACAGTATATTAGTGGTAGGCGCGCTAACAGGGGTTCTTTTATTTTACACATAGAGCATACGACCGACGCAAAGACTGTCGTGACATTTGCAAGGCTCCAAATTACGTCGATCAGGGAAGTCGTTCGAATCTGCGCCGGAGGCAGTTGTCGGCTCGGGACTTCGGAGTTGGTGAGAATGTCAAAATGTCAGATTCTAGTTGCGTGGATAGAGCTGTCTTGGTTCGCTGTGCTGTTTGTCTCACTTCCTTATATGTTGCCCTATGCGCTGTGTGGACCCTACCCACTCACTTTGCGCTATTCCCCTGTGAGCTCATATGTCTCCCTTTACTGTTCTGTATGACTGGCTTTTCATCCAATATTCACTTTTGATCCCCCGAGGCCCTTTGTTTTCGCACCCCCCCCCCCTTCCTCCCGCGCAAAAAAAAAAGTATTCCAATTTGTTTGACACCAGTTTATGGAGCAAGTGAGTAGTGAACAACATTCCTCAGAACTCAACCATGCGGCACGAGATCACTCCATAAAATGGTTGCTTTCCTTCAGTCGCGTTGTTTACGGGGTTTCGCTGGTGGCGGGGCAGGCCAAGACGTCGGGGTGTGACTTCTGGTCTGCAAGCATTCCGATTCAGTGCCTTCGGCATTTACTCTCACTCAAGCGGGTCATCTACTAAGTGCTCCGGCTGCTCTACTCCTTAGCCGTCGCGAGGCAGAGTTTAGTGTTGGGTCATTTATCGTGAAATGTCTGGTCTTCCCAAATACTAATCTGAATGTCCATATCGGCGAAGTTCCGCTCCATCACTTCTTAGCTCTTCTTTCATTGTGGAATTTCTTTAATTTTTGGTGAAGTTTCAAATTTTTACTTGGGAGCAACTGCTGTCGAACCACACGATAGCCAAAGAATCCTGTAATTTTCGAATGTAAGTTGCAACTGAAGCGATTTTAAAAGAGATTATTCAAAATATCAGCGAAGGGTATAGAGGCACATGGCTACTGAAGCCACTGAATACCAGTTGTTTCAGAATTTTCCCTATGGTGATGTACATCTGTGAAGTGAACCTTTTGATGGACCTGCAGCATACGGGGCTAATATTTGCTCAGTGGATGAAATTTGGCAGGGTACAGATTTTCAGCATCACCTTTGACCCCCGTCTAGCAAAAATTATCCAGATCAAGCCATAGTGGCAGCATAAGGAAGAAAAGGAAAACGTCATCCATAGTACTCGCCAGACCTTACCAACTTGAACATCACCTCTACCAGAGATCGAATCACTTTTTCCAAGAGATAATGTTCGACATCCATAATGACGTTGGACACGGCGTTCATCTCTTCTTCGCTCGTTGTTTCCCAAGCTTCAGAGCTATTTGCGCACTAAGGCCATCGCTATAGTGGTAAAACTGTGATGATATTACAACTGCATGCAAGTATAAGTTATACCTCTTCCCGTTCAAGATACATCGTCCTGAACTTTTCCATTTCAAATCATAAATTCCTTGCCTAACGACCCAGTGCTTCCGCTCCATTCAGCAGTAAGCTGAGAGAAGATTTCTATCTCATAGGCGTAGGCATAAATCAAATCCCAATTTGGTTCATCCACGGTTTTTCATTACCAATCCTCCCGCCAAGCCAACCGTCCATCTTTTCAGTGTCCGTTGCTCATTTGTCCTTTTCTGCCGCTCTCAGCGAGCAGCCTGTTGGCCGCCAGTTTTGAGTTCAGGGTACGGCCAAGCCTTGCTATGTCACGAGATGCATTGTCATCAATTTCCATACCAGCAGCAATGCTTATGAGTAAATAATTTACGTAATCGAATTCAATTGTTTGATTTTGATTATATTGGAAATTCGATTGTTTGAGAAAGAGAGAGATAGGGCAGTACAAGCCTGTATGAAGGAAAAAAGCGTTGTGAGGTTTTCACTTTTTCGATCATCAACAACAATTGTATGTTCACGTCTAGAAACCTAATCGTTGAAATCAATAGTGCCTAATATGTATTTTGTCTGGTCGCATTCCACAGAATGATATTTAATTCCATTGTAAGCTTTTATATAAGACTAGTAAAGGTCTTAATAGACACCTCAGGAACAAATCGCCAAATGGCGGCCGCAGTAGGATTTGATCCGTCTTATTCGGTCGTCATTGTAGCGAGAGGCACAAATAGAACAGTAGGGGAAGATGGCATTAGGCTGCTTTATTGGTTTGCTACTAGGAATTTGTGAGTTACAGAAATGAGATGAACAGAGAATCAAACTAAGCAATCATCTTCGTATGTAATAGGGTGAGTCGTAAGTTTTAAGAATTTTTCATTTGCAATTCACGAAGGACAGTAGCTCCCAATTCTCCTGAAGATGAGCCGCTGTGACCTTAGAGGATGTGGCAATAAATGCCTCGATTGCGGTTGTCGGTTTCGTACTGTGCTCTGTTCTACAACACAAAAGAGGCAGCCGACTCTAACTTTAGCCCATTTTTGGAAGAAGTTTCGTTCGCGACATATTGTGCCAAACGCAACCAAATCCTTTTGCAGGCGACCGCTTGCCCCCAACATTTTATGATTAGGTCAGCAGAAAAATCGAACATACTGGTAGCCGAAAGCTCTCACCATACCTGGAAAATGCCTCTGAGTAGTAGTGCTGCGTGACATTTCGTTCCGAATGCTACCTCAAGAGAAAAATCACAAAGGTCGAAAATGGTCAGAAACGCAATTTTGCTGCATTTTGGATTCAAAAAGCATTGCTTCCATGTGTGGAGTAAGAGCAAGCCCGTTATATTGTATAGCAAACTTCATTCACTAATTTACCTCCCAACTTTCATAAATATTTGCGCTCTGGACTTTCAAGAAAATTGTCCGGAAAAATTCCTAAAGCTCACGACTCACCCTAATACATGCTTTCTAACAATTTTCCATTTTTATTTCTGAGCATGCTTTGGTCGTTGTCGATCAGCGGGTATTCCTAACTGTTAACGTCCATCCAGAATCATTCCGTGTCTTTGCAGGCGATAGGAACTTTTATTCTTCTATTTGCTTATTGATTCATGCACTCATAGGTGCGCCATAAAAAAACAAGAGAGAACAAAAGCTACTAAATCGCATGAACCTCGCAAAAATTGTAAACTCCTAGAAAACTGGGACAAAAGAAACAGAACCGGTAAAGAAAGCATTTCTAGGAGAACCCATATGTCGCCACTTTATTCCTACTAGTTAGTGTCACGTCACTTTGGCATTACTTGACCTTATTCCTACTTTTCTTGAGAGCGAACAAATAACGAATAGTTTATTCTATTTGTTCACTAATCTCAGAACCGATGCGACTCAACTGCCTCTTTTATCTTCCATCCAGGATTGTGTTGCCATCACTTTTTCAATGCTTTAAATTCTAGTCTCACTCGAAGTATGTATATTCGAATTCGAGCGCATTTAATGCCCTATTCAGTACCAAATGTAATTCCTCCGACTATTACGAATGGTTCTTTTCCTGTATATCCCTCCAAAATTTATGCATTGCTTCCCTTTCATAATATTCGGCGCTTTTTTCTTTGCTGGAGCTTATTCAATGTAAGTACTGTATCTGAATGTACTGCTTTATAGAGGCTTAGACAAAGTGCTTTGCCAAGAGAGATGCAAATTACCTTCTTCGGAGATTATGCAGTTTTTTATCAGCCGGAGAAAGCTGACAAAATCCCAAACATTTGCTGGGCTCAGGAATTCTCCCTTCTTAACTTTCATTCATAGCCATCTGTTCATCCCCTACTAGTAAATTTTGGTTTATTTTTTAGCCCTTTTCTCATTACTGCAATTTGAAGCTTGCCAGGTCCACTTCGTTCATATCAGAGATCTTGCGAATAGAAGTATAACACACATTTTCATCTGCGAATTGTCAACACCGAAGTTTTGATGTCTTTAATTCCAGGCTAACAACTTCAAATTTGTGGACGTCGTGGTTTGCAACCTGTATCCATTCCGGGCCACCATCGCCAAACCCGATTGCACAGAAGAGGCTGCTATTGAGAACATCGACATAGGTTGGACGCGCTGAGTCCTTTACGATCTGAACCGACTCCTTCGATGTTTCTCAGCGAACGCATTTCAGGAGGGGTGACGCTGCTAAGAGCCGCAGCGAAGAACCACGCTCGTGTCACTGTACTGTGCAATCCAAGCGACTACCAACAGTGCTTGGATAAGGTTTGCATGCTTTCTTACACTTCTCTTCAAATTATACACATTACAAGAGACTTCTGTGGTCTGGACCTCCAAGCTGTGGGCTGTGTACTGCACGTATCAGGGTGGGAGCGGTGATACCAAAGGAATATGGGGATGCGCAGACACTCAGAGTGCCAAGACAAATATGCTGGGGTGCATGCGAGTAGGTTCGAAGCACAGGAGTTTCTTATTTTGTGGTCATGCTGTCCTGAGAACAATCGCCTAAATGAGTCTGAGTTCTTGTCTGTTTGTGATCCAACAAAGTTTCTTGAAGACACCGCCCCATCTCAAAATCGTAAGATTTTCACATGAGAAGTATCTCCAGGAAGTTCTGATCACAACTGCATTCGTGATTCCATCAGAACTACCGAAACCCCGTTTTTGAGCCCCAATTTTGGGGAGCTTGTGGGTGGAGTTGGGGGGCATGACCAATACAGGGTGTGAGATGTATATTTGTACTGACAAGCGAAGTGCACGAGGCTGACCCCGGGATTTTAAGATGGGGCGGTGTCTTCAAGAAACTTTGTTGGATCACAAACAGACAAGAACTCAGAAACATCCATTTACAGAAGCATTGTGTAAGATTATGTTAATGTATGTAGATCATTTTTGTCCAATGGTTCTGATGGGATCAGAAGAGTCAAAAAATCCTATATTGCGTTACCATAGGACTCCATGCAGAGCTGGATTTCATGGAACTTTGGCCATTCAGACCAAACGTAACGCAAGCAGGAACTAAAATATTTTCCTTCCCCACTGCTAGTACATTGAGCTTTGCAGTTTTTGCTGGTGCTCCTTGTCGACGCGTTCATTAGTTTCGGTGCCATTACCCCTTTAATTATAGTTCATTCGTAGAAAATTCAATAAAAACTAGCCCACAAGTTCTGCGGATATGGAGCTGACGTTATGGTGCGACGCACGAATAAGAGGGCTAGAATCCTTCAACGTACAAATTGGAGCAGCTTTGTCCGAATGGATCTTTAACATCACTAGTCGCACTTGTCTATTAAATCTAAACTGCGGCCCCTTAATTTTACACAGGCTGCACGGGTCACTAACAGCTTAATCGCAATTTTCCTCAGAGGGTTGGGCTGGTTTGACCAGAATTGGTTACGGTTAGCACTCATGACTTGACTAAACCTCCCCCTAATTTGGGTCAGGAGCGAGTTGAGATTTTCAAAAATTCATCACTTATTATGAATTTCGTAATCAATGCCACTCCGACCATCATTGACCATGATCAGTATCTCGCAAACTCTGTGTATTTTTACGAGGAATTCTGACCCACCTCGTGACGATGGGAGTTACCGATCTACCCGGGAACGCACACGAATCCGTCCACGTATGGTGGGTGTAGTGCAAAGGGTTAATAACATTAGAACTCCTAAGAGCAGCATGAGGGTGCTAATGTTACAAGGGAAGTGCACGAACTTAAGATGACAATCCAGATGACGCCTACATGGTTAGAGAGCCTCTACAAAATGATGCTACAGCCTAAACTTGAAGCCTGCTAAATGGTCTACAGAAGCTCAGAACAAAATGCAAAACGGTCGCACCAGGCAGGCAGGACTTGATCTTTTGAGCATGTTCATGAGGAGCGGGATAGTTACCTGTGCGCCACAACCAGGTCACCTGGCTGACTATTGCTTCCACAGCCCAATCCTGGGTTCTTGCGAAAAAAGGGCGTAACTCCTTACAGAGACAAGAGGGTGTAACAGGATTTCCTCTGTCATATGCAGATTGTGACACTAATCTCAACTCCTTTTCTAATGTTCTGCAAAATTCTCTATGAGGATTTCACATAGCAATGTTCCGCTCATCAGAAACGGCCAAATTTATACTTATTGCACATGCAAACCACATGAAAGATCGATAAAAGAACAGGCGTTAGTAAACCGCAGTAAAACCAGCAGCAGCAAAGTTGAATAAATAAAATTGAATAATTAAAACGAGGGTCATGACATCCAATGTGTAATGGTGATGACTCATTTTATTTCTTTCAAACCAATAGCATCAGTATCAAGGGAATGCAAGTGATTCGGCGTACTCAATTTCCTCTCCTTCTGTAAGTGAGAAAAAAATGGGTTTCAGAAGAATATTATGGTCAAATTTAGGCCTTCACAATGAGTCTCTGAAAGGATCTTTGACCCGAGGGCCTCAATGAGGCTGCACTTCCGGTCTAGTTCAAGACCTTTAACCGGTTAAGTTGAAAACTTAGGATTTCTGTATTGATACGTTTTCAGTTTCTTAGCTTCCTGAGCATCAATCTTTATACTATCAAGTTGCTGTCTACCCTCCAGTCGTTGGTGTTTGCATGTCCCTACTCATATCTATAATATAAGTGTTCATTCTTAGTTAACTATTTGGTTCTATTGAATACTTCGGCTAACTACATACATATTATTGTTTTTAACACTGATCAATAGATGTGAATGTGTCTGGATTTGATTAAGTAAAGAACCAAGCTCCACGTGGAAGATCTAGGAACTGAAGCACTAACACTGCAAACTAAATTGCTTTGCCCTTTCCATGATTCAAGATTTGCAACGTACTACGCGCCTCCAACAGACGAATGCCTCAGCTTTGACATTACCAGCCCTCATCCCCTTTGAAGCGCTAAAATGCTTGAGAACCGAGGGTTCCTAAGCTCTCACCGAGCAGCCCGAGGCGACGGAGATTGCAGGGTTTTTCGGATTCTGATGGGCTTTGTCGCTCAGGAACACTCTTTCAAACTTAGCGAGCACTCGAACGCAGCACATTCCTCCTTGAGAAGTTGCGCGGAAATTTGAATGCTCGCTTTTTCTTTAGTCGCTCGGCGCTGATTCGCGAGGGAATTGCTTATGTATGTCTTTGTCATTTGAATGTCTGGAGCTCGTCCGTTGGGAGGTTCTCCTTGACTCTCTTTGTTTTGAAGGAATCTCGTGCTCGTTGCCCACGTTTGGTGCGTCCAATTAATTTCAGAGTCAATCTGTTTGAGCATGCTGCTCTTCCCAGGTCTCCTTGGAAGAGACCGCATGACGAGGTGCTCTTTCTTGGCTGTGCTGATGAACTGGCTGGCTGTCAGAAAGCGAAGTAGTCGTTTCAGCTGATTTTCTTTCTCAGTCTCTGACGTTTTCCTATTGCATGTCAAGAATGTGAAAATAACATTGTGATAAATATAGAAAGAAAAAGACAATCCTTTTTGCAACTATTGGAGAAACTGTGTACATACAAACTGTACTAGTGAAAGCATTCGGAGAACTAGACCAGAGCTTGGCCACTGGATAAATTTTCTCGTCTTGTGACTTGTTCTTTTCGGGCGTCGTTTTCCATATAAATATATCTGAGGGTGGCGCCAAAAAGTGAACTTTTCGAGTCCTGACGCGAAAATTATGCTTATTGCTGAGTCCATTGTCAGAAAAAGCATGGGAGACTGAGTTCTCCTTCTGACGAGTTCCGCTCAGATATGTAATGTCTGTGACGTTTCACTTATGTGCTTGTTGTGATTCCCCTCAATGTTGTTTGTTCCTTTTCTTATTACTATAGAATGACTACATAATACTTCAGATTTTAGAAGATTATTTGTTTATTGATGGAAAAACCATGTGCGCAGAAAGAAAATTACTTAATACATGTAAAACGGGACGGATGACAGCAACTATATCACGTGAACGAAGCCATATCTTCTATTGAGAGCTATCGGAAACGCTTGAAGACTTGATGATGTTTTTTTCTAATTTTCTTAATTGTTCTGTTTTACAAGGGGCACAACGTTTTTTTTTGCTGAGATTCAGATATTGGGTTCCTGCACGGTCGACAAAAAAGTGTTGTCGTGTGGATGTGATGGCTTTATAGTGTAAAATTTTATTCAAGTCACTCTGGCACTGGAAGTGACGAATTTAAATAAATTCGTGATGTTTACACTGGTGACACCAGTATTTCATGAATCATAACTGGATCATTGACTTCTCTCCGTTCCAGAAGTGAGCCAAGGTTCAGGTGTTTATTAAACTAAGCTATTATGTTTAGACTTGAACTGCTAAGAATGTTTTTGCAGTTGAATCCGTTCATCCTTAGGTACATCCTTCTTGTGAAGTTGTTTTGTACACTCTCTATCCTTCCAATGTTTGATTTTTTGAAGCAAATAAATACACTAGTGCCATATTCTTGAATAGGTCTTACATAAGTCTTATAAGCTGCTATTACTATCTTGCTATTCTTTGTACAAAACGACTTGAGAAGGCTGGCTAGCTTTGTTCACTGTTGTTCACAATCACAGTTCAAATTGAAAATAGGCCACAAAAAGTACGGATGGAACACTCCTTATATGCCCCTTTCGCTTTCTGCACGGTATTGTAGATGTGGCTTATAGTACGTACATACAAGGATGTTCGAAAATCTTCCGAATGTACCCAGAGAATTTAGAGCTGTCGTAGCGCCTTCAACATTGGAAAAGAAAGTGCATGAAGTAGTTTCAAAAATATGTTCATTGATGTAGGGGGAAACGTTGCGAAAATGTGGTGCGCCATATTCATTTTTGGACGTAGATTCATTTCATTACATGTTCGAATCTATTCCGAGACTTTCCGACTAACCTAGTGCCTCTCACGATGTAATTGGAAAGAGTCCTAGTTGCCGTTGCTTCTCCCAATTTCTTTGATTATTCCAGATTCGGATCTCTCATTGTATTGAGTA
Source organism: Ancylostoma caninum (assembly GCA_037903475.1). Lineage (NCBI taxonomy): Eukaryota > Metazoa > Nematoda > Chromadorea > Rhabditida > Ancylostomatidae > Ancylostoma > Ancylostoma caninum. The sequence goes on along the minus strand of JBAJFG010000037.1, from coordinate 101,418 downwards.
TTGCATCGAGAAAAATTTGATAAATTTGACTGAACATGATAAATTATTCAATTAAGAGCCGACACAAAAAATATTCTAAAAGAGGAGGCTTTTCAACTTTTTACTTTTCTCTCTTGGACTGTTGTGTTCTCTATTTTTCCAGCATCACAATCCTCGACTTATGTATTTCGAATAATGCTCAAAAGTTTTTGATTTCGTCCTCTCCTTTAAATATGTATTCGGTCCTGCACAAAGTATCACTGAGATCTTTTCAGTGTCACATAGTGCACAAATTTCTACTTGATACCTGATTCGAATATGCTAACTGGTTAGCATCGCTGGATGTCATAGAGATTTTCCGGAATTATATCATTGAGGGTCCCAGGTCCATCCAATTTTGAGAAATTGCTGTGTTGGAGCTGCTACTATGTGTAGAGAATTCAGTGGAAAACAACCCTTCCAGAACAAACCTGGGACATCAAAGCTGTTCATTTTTTGTTTCATTATTGTAATCTGGCGTTTAAAATTACGCACTTACCATGTTCTGTACTCTGCTCACTTTGCCGAGAGTTAGTAATCCTATGGAATTCCTGGATGAGCAACGGAATAGTGAGTGCCGTTACTTCCTGGATTATGCTCTTCAGAAGTGCATTCCCTGATGTTAGTGCACCTATGCATATTCCTATGATTTGTCTTCTGATGAGCTCTGCTCTTGCATCTTCCTTAGTTGTTTATTCGACATTTTCTATCTCAGCAGCTAGAATTCCACTAGGCTTCAAGATGAAGGTGACTATGTAGCTTTTCTTTTGAACCTTCGCGACATGCATTGGATCGCAGCTATGCTAGCTGATCAATGAAATGACAAATAACAGGTAACATAATGCCAAAGGATTAGATAAAGATAGTAGAAAAGCCATAGTCATCGAGATCCACATCAGTCTCATTCGAAATGCTGCGACAAAGTGGTACATGAAATTTTGAGAGATGCTAGGAAGAATTGATTGAATTTATTTTGGTTCTTTCTCAAGTTTTTATTCCATTGCTCTATCAAAAGACCGTCTAGATCGCCAATCTTATGTAGTCTCCAGGAGTGTGACGATTTCTCAAGGAAAAAACCTCACAACACTACTATGACATCGTTGATTTCCCCATCTTTTGTCCACGTGTCAGTTTTCTAACCCAAGTTTTGTTGCAGATTCGCAGCGGCGGCGTCTCGGTGGAAGAAAGGCGATTGCTGGCTTTGAAAGTGAGTTTTTTCAAGGCGTTGAGAGTTCTCAGCGTTATAAGGGTGTACTCAACAGGAGTTGTCTGTTGGATTTTATGGCAGTTGTCTTGGAGGGAGTGCATGTTTTTACAGGGGATTTGAATGCAAACGCGCAGGCTTATGAGAGCCACTTCCTTCGCCGATGGCTTTATTAGCGTTATATGAAGTGATGTGAGCGCTGCAGAGCGGTCCAGGGGTGGCCACCTTCTTCGCTATTCATAGATGACGTGCAGCATTGTTTGTGTATGGTGTGGGTGGCGTGGTTGGCTTGCTTATTGCTGTTCAACAGCGTTTCACCGGCTATGCTAAGCACCTCTGAAATGCGCAATGGTTGGGATTCCCAAGGCACTGATTTTCCCGTGAGTTGGAGTTTTCTCAAATACTTGTGGAATTTTACAGTTGTTGTCAGATGGAGTATGAGGAAATGCAGATGATAATCCTAGTGCTTGTAAGGAGCTGTTGTTCTCACAAGGAAACAGCGAAAGGCTTACCCCGTATATGGAGATGAAGCTTATTTGGTGTGAAGCTTTGCTTGACAATATGCTACAGTATCCAGGTAATTTTACCTTAGGATACTGAGAGTTTTGCCGAACATCTATGTGAACACATGCACAATTGTTATGCAACCATGTCTCATCTGTAATTTTTTTTTCTTGATCTGATAGATTTACAATCTCTGCGACTCCTGATCAATAGGTAGTCGTCAGCCAATGCCATAAATTCTTCAGTGGACAGTCCTATTATTGCCAGAACAGTATTCTTCCGTTCAGAGGCGGGAAACACACAATACGTATCCGACCCAATTAGTGCCACCCATGACATGGTCTCGGTAGCTGGCAGCAATTTGAATGCAGTGTGTCACCTCGTCTTCGCGTTTGAGGTTGTAGCGAATTCTGAATCTCCACGATGCGCTGAATCCAGCGGTATACATATATCTCGAAACCTTCTTTAGAACCGTTTTTGAAAGTTTTTTTTGGACGGGATTTAGAACAGTTTGTCGTGCCGAGTTAACGTGTGAAGCCATTGATTCTATCGACCAGACACGGCTAGACGTGTTTGCAACGCTGCAGCCAGCACAGTCACCGATCGCTCCGCCCAAATGGTCCGTGAACGGCATTTCGGACCCTCCGTAGACAGGGTTTGCATTTTGACGTACATCATTTGACGAGGAGGTCTAAACTTTGTTGGTATCCACAACCCACAAAACGAGGTGACGCACTACCTTCAATACATTTAACAGTGCTGCGTGGCTGATAGCTGCCTTTGCCCCTTCCACTTCGACGGTAAGCTTACTCTGCACTGCAAAACCTAGCTGGTAACCGCCCCTGGTTAGTTAAAGATGTGAATACTGTGAAGATGAAGAAGCCGGTCTTTAAAGTCTAATCTTCAGAAAATCTGAGAAAATCTGCGGGATTTGAGAAGAACGGATGGGCTTAGATTTCCTCTTTGTCATTGGAGAAAATGCAGGAACTGCCGCATGCCGTGGCGAACGCCTGCTTTATGCGAGTTCGAGCCTTCATTGTGCTTGACTATATGTAGTATTCAAAGGGTTAGTAGATGCAAATGTTTCATGTTGACGCCCTCAGGCGTAAACGTGACTCTTCGGCTGGATGAATTACTGATTTCGTAAAGTTAAGTTCCCAATAGAAATACCAGAACTTAACCGCTTTAAAGCAAAAAGGTTAATCTACTTCCAGTAGCACAAAACATCGCTTACGCAATTCAGACATGATTCATGCACTTGTACCTACGTATGTATGTGTACGTTTGATAAAACTGCACTTGCCAAAATCTCGTTCCTCGTAAGACGTACGTCTTCTGCTCTAAGTCAGAAGAAGGTAGTCAGAGGCGTCGTTCGACCTCAAAATGTTGCCAGCATTCCTAAGCGTACGTCTGCGAAGATCTCATCGACTTTCCTCGGCTCTGTCTTATTTCTCCAAAAAAAAAAAAGAGCTTGAAGAATTGGGTTCTCGCCGTTTTTGAGCGAAATCATGTATACTGTTATGACCAGCAACTTTTGAAGATTATTTTCATGCGGGAATCCCAAAGTGAGACGATCACGTCGAGAGCCAGCTAATTTCGCGTGAACGAATGGAGACGGATCCTGCTCAGATGAGCATTGTTTTTCATGGGAAACCTCCCCGCTAACACTACATCAGACTCGCGAAGGAACCTCAAAAAAGAGACTGATGTGCCCCAAAGATCTTTCCAGTGACTCGAAAGCACGCCTGGCACGAGAATGACGCCATGGAGGTTAACCCCATTCCGCTCAGTCTTCTTTGCGTAGTCTAGGACTTGCACAGCAAAGTTTTGCTGCTTCCATCGGAGGCTTCTTCTTGATTTTCAAATTTTATTCCTATGTTGAAGCTACGTATGTAGGAATAATACATTTCTCCAGATTTATGGCAAGTCCATGCCACTATTCCAAAGAGGAACCCCATTCGTCCTTCTATTTTTATGGAGGGGGGTATAAGTTATGGTATTATATAGAGGAGGTATAAATTATTGTACAACACTTGCTGGATTATTTCACTGCAATGAAGACATGTTTTCCATCATGCTAGGTCTCATTTGATAGAGCTAAATTTGCTGCATTCTTCGGGTCACGAATACATCCTGGAGGCTTACGGGATAACGAAAAAAGTTTAACGGGACATTCCAGGACAGATTTTAGGTGCCGCCAAAGGTGCTGGTTCAGCCCGCAATCTCCTAGCAAAACAGCAGTAAAAACAATTTTTACCAACGGTTTAGGTGGAACAAAAGATCATCTCGCGTTTTTAATGACTACAAGGTGTGCTTAAAATCTACTCAAGATTGATGTTGTTAAGAGCACAGAACGAGGCTGTTCTAGAAGTTGCTTGGATAAGAAATTCGAGCCTCCGGTTTCGAGGAGCGCAGTTGGTCTATGTATATCTAGGCCTGTTTTGTGGAACTGCATAGTCATTTCGTAGCTGTTTCGTTCTGATTTTCATATCACAACTACTCCTCGACTGCTGTCCTGTCTTCCAGTGAGAAAATTCATCGGAAACAAGTTTGGCAAAAGTTGGCTGTCACTGGGAGCACGCACTAGCCGTAGTTTTTCGCCTCCATATTCCTCCTACAATCCGTTTTCATGGGAAACCATTGGAAAGAGATTGGGAAGAGCACTCCCTGCGCTTTCAGATACATGTAAGCAGTAAAACCCACCTCGAGGATTTGGGGGATTTTCCAGGAAGAATTACCGCAACAATCCACTTTTTTCGAAAATTTGTTTCGAGGCTAACTACTCCAAAGCAAAACTCTCCTATAACCTTCCTCTATTTGGTAGTTAGAAGCGCTGAGTGAAGCATGGGCAGAGAAATTAATGAGCAAACGCACAATAACTTATGCCTCTCTGTACAGATTTCAGTAGGTGAGTGAACAACAACTGCGCGAATTTCAACTAAATCGACGAAAACTTACTCTTTCGCTTCGTGCGTATTTTGAGCTGCCTTGTTTATTTTCTAATGTCACCATTTTCTATTGCTTAAGAAGCATGGCAGCAATTATTTGTAAGCAGCAAAGAACTGCGCTGGAAATGATGACAGCAAGACTTGGGCTTCGTTACAGCATTAGGTTCAAGCAAATGTTTTACTTTTACCAACGATAGGTAAATTTGTGTGGTGTTAACACTTGAGATCTCAATGAATGTCACCCCTGGTCTACGTTTGATCTCTTTAAAATCAGCTGTTACATCGACATGCCGTCTTTGTAAGTTAAGTATATGTAAGAAGAACATTGCCGTAGCATATTTTGCAAAAGAAAAAGAAAAGAAAAAGTCTCTGCTAGGTACTTTGCACTTAGAAAAAAAGATCTGGGATGTTGTGTCGCCAGAATAACTTTTTCCTTAGCCAGCACCTCTGACCTCAAGGTAGCAAGTTTAATCTCGCAAGCCCTTCTCCAGTTCTTAATCTTTTTACCTTAGAAATCTCGAAAAAATCCTCGCCAATGAGGTGAGCGTCGATAATGGCTTTGTTTTTGCTGTGTGGAGAAGGAAAACACAGCAGTTGTGAACGGAGCATTTCATCTGGAGCTAAGCCGGAAATATCAGCTCAAAAATATTGTGTCATTTCAGTTGAAGTACCTGCGTGTATTCTGAGTAATGCAAAGTCCAAAAAGAAAGGTTTGGCGTGGACTCCAAATAGGAGAATAAGCGTTCGTGCAAAATTACCACGAGTTGCTCAATAACCAGGACAATTTCTTCCTTCAATTTGAAAATCACGCAAAAGTCCATTTTATGGAAAATTGCTTGCCACTCGTCGGAAACATTTCTTTGTCATCGCACATACTTTCGCTTTTTCAGAATACTTTATGTGATTGGCTGGCAGCTGAGAAATAGCTTTTCTCGGAACTGAACTTTTTGCAACAATGGGCAGTGGCATGCGCTTTTTGCCGCTTAAATTTGTTCTGGGAACGTCAGGAATGGGGTCGTTTCATTTAATTGACGCGTCCTCGAAATGTGTACACGCGTTCCTGTAGCGCTGCTGTCGCTCCTGCCTTTGCTTCTGACACATCTCGGTGTCAACTCCCACATTCAAATGGGTGCGGATGTCAATACGACACGTGAACGAGTGTTTAATTAGGGCGAAGTGAGGGGTTTGGCCCGTCGGGTCGTGTTGTTCCGGCTGTTAATGAGTTTTTTCGGGGCGTCACCATGTAGAAGGTGAGATGAGGTGTCTGGGATCTCGCGGCGATGGCGAGCCGACTCGACCTGCGGACAGCACGTCCTTTCCGGCTGAAATGGCTGCTGGGAGGCCTGGCCGGATGCCGTCAATTTTCTGCATGTGTGCCCGTCCAGTGGGATGGTTGAGTTGAAAATCATAGCACGGGTCGGTGGTTTCGGCTTCGGCCTATTGTGATGTAAACATCCGGTTTTCGAAGAATCTGTAAGGTTGGCTTTGAGTTCTCCGAAACGAGTAGCCTATTGCAAATTCAAAGCCAGATGTAGTTGCGAAAAGGACAATTTGTACTAGGTGCGTGTGTCTCACGTGATGCAACGCTCCAGTGGCGGGCGCAAAAGTGGGCGGGGGAGGGGAGGGGGTGTGAGGAAAGTAACTGTGGTCCCCGACGCTTTGAGAACTCTGACTGAAAATAAAAATATGAATTTAAATACTAATATTAAATATGAACAATCGAAGGTAAATCCATTCAAAATTTTTACTTATTTGATTTTGTCTTATCAAAATAAGTTCGAAGGTTTGGTAACCTATTTTCGAGAGGGGGCGCCCTCCTCTGCGTCCCCCATTGGCGCAAACCCACTTACGGAGCATTTTTTTATAAAGACCGGTCAACGCATCATGGCGAGCCTGAATGAAGATACTGCGCAACCGCCACCAACAGCGGAGAGGCTGGAAACGCGTGAGTCCCACTTCCATGTGAGCTGCATCAAAGCTGCGACAGGGCCTACTTTTGATCACACAGACGCAAGTGCCTTCGAGACACGTCCATAGTATAAAATGACCCATACTCCCCGTTGAGAATTGAAGAATGCACTTGTAATTGGTTCCGGATACTCAGGCGTGACAAATTAATAATTGAGCAAGCTAAAATTTCTCTCTTGTCATTATGACCAAAGAAGGGATCCAGAAACTTGTCCTCAAGAACTCCACATTGATTCTTTAAAGTATGTTAGACGCAGCCTTTCTTCAACATACAAGGCAACCATATAAAACGCGTCCATCAGGAAGACCAACAGTGCGGCTCCTGATTCTCCGACGAAAAAAAAGGTGCATGTGGCCATCACAGTCCATCGCTCCACACACCTTTCTAGAAATCAAGGTGGGCAAGCCCTCCAAGGGCAGTTAGACCGCATCTGTCGAAGCGATGACTTCTCAGGATGCCTACATTCCCTAGCATTTAATCGGTGTTGATCAAATACATCAATACAAATTGCAGCTCTATCATCAACAGATGTGGTCGTCTCTTTTTTCTTTATTGAAGACCTAATCTTGAAATAATGTTTGAGAGGGGAAAATCCGACAGTGGAGAGTCTACAGTAGTTTAAATTCGTTAGCGCATATGTACATACCTGTTATGGAAAATCGGAATTGGTTTGTTTCCAAGAAATTATGTCCAGGAGACAGATATGTAGAGACGGATTAATGCATTATGGGTGAATTTTATTGCATAAATTAGTAGGAGTTTTCAGGACCATACTGAATGTGTGAGTACGAGGGGCGTATAAGTTTGATGAGCTCGTACAAGCAGTATAATAGGTACTGTAAATATGCATATGACATGAGGCGCGCGTAGCATATAGGCAAAAGACGCACTTGGTCGCAGCCGTACACACTGTCGATGGTTCAATCTCGCGCCTCGCCAGTCAGACCATACATATCCACTTGATCTGTAAATTAACACCATAGGAGTCCAAGAACATGAAGCGCTGAATTGATACATTGGGTATGAAGTCACTGTATAGGGAGGGCACATGTACATTCAGTGCCTCTGTGATTCCCGGAGACATTGAATGTATGTGGCGTTAGAAATATGGTTCATCGCTAGCTACAACCGTTCTTCATGACAGTTTATGGAGCTGTTCTCCAAAGAAATTTAGTGAAATGAGCAGGTCCCCATGTATCACAGACTTGAAAGAGAAAGACAGCGGCCATCCATCCATAACGATGTGATATAGTAGTAGTGAGTATGCAACTCTGAGTCGCTGATTTCGTTTTGCTTATCTGCCAGGGAAGCCTTGGCGAAGTGTTACGCGGCATGTTTTCAACTGGCTTAAAGCGCCTAAATTTGGCTTTCGACGTAAATTCTGTTTGAAAATAATCCGCCAGAACGCTCTAAATTGGCCGTTTAGCTGAAATTATTCGGAACTGCGAAAAACTTTTTAGATCTAAATATTTTCACATATTTTCGCGAAAAATTTTGGCAGAGTTTATTATGGGAGCCGAAATCAGTCGTAAAAATGAAAAAAGAAATTCCATATAACTTTTCACAGGAGACTGCGCAGCAGATGAAAAATTGGATTTGGGATCAGCATAACAAACTGTATAAACAGACTCAATTGTCGAATTTCTCTCATAGGACAGTATGCATCTTGCTGCAAATTGCTAGATCTCCAAGTATCCTTCCCTTGCTAGATTACAAAGCAGTGTTTCATAGCCTAATTTGAAGAATTCTTGTGTCAGATTATTTACTTATTCAAATCATAGGCATTTTCTGCTGCGCTCCTTCCAAGCGACTGCTGCGGTCCTTCCGAATTTTTTTTATCTCTGCGTCTCTCGCTCCTACCTGCATGATCGAGATCTTTTCCCGCTGCAGTACTTCTGACAGTTTGTGCAAGATCGTTCACTCGCTTTCTGAGCTCAGCATTGTTTTTTTTCTCCTGATTTACGAACCACCATCAGTTCAGCTCCTGGCGCTACCGGCCAAGCATTGAGCACTCTAATCATCGCATCACTTTCTGGCATCAGGGCATTTTTCAGGCTTAGCCTTAATGTGGGATCGTTGTAAAGGCTTTATGCGGCTATGAATAACCTTGCTTAGCCATCATTCACCTACGATCCAGTAGTATTATGCATAAGCTGCTCTTCCGCCTACCAGCTTCGAAGTGGCTGAGTAGACGTTTCCCTTGAGCATTTGTCATTTCTAATGTTTTGCGAAACAAAAAACTGTATTTTTGAAAAAACACCAACGTCTCGAATATTTCCGGAATGCCGTGTTGGAGATGGCATTTGAAATGAACACAAATATTAGATTGGTCCGAAAATCTTTCAACATTTGTTTTTCGACCCAGGATTTCTTGGTCTTCGTTGTAAATCTTTAGCAGTAGAATGTGGTAGAATGTTCTACTACTTCTCAACTATGAAAATTTCCAGGCCAGGTTCCATTTGTGAACAATAATGTTATGATTGTTTGAAAGCATAAAAATGTTTGAAAGTATAAAAATCGGTGCACTACTTTCAGGGCATCCTAATAGGTATGTAGATTGAGAGAAGAAATGGATGAGTGAAGGTCAAAGTAAATAAATACAAATATGATCATGGAAATGATGTGTGAGCCGCCACAGGAACGGGAGTAACTTCATTTTCCTGGAAGAGGCAACAAATGGGACTGGGCGGAACAATTTTCCGCTATTTTCCCACTTCTGATGAGAAATTCATCATGGCTGTGCCCAGCATGTGCCATGCATCCAGTGGATAACATTCAATACACGACAGAAAGCAGCCGAGCTTTGATGGGAAAACTCATAAGAGCCTTGAGAGATTAAGATTAGGTCATCGGCAGCTAGATGTACTCCGGAACTCCGGATTCGTTCTTTGCACACTTTGGGAGTCTGTGTGTAGGGAATTGTTAAAAAAGGCTAAGACAACGAATAATGCGGAAATGAGATGGAATTGTGTGTTTAATCTAGTTGGATCAACCAAAGGTGGTTTTCAGGCTTTCTCATTGGCAGATCTTGAGAGGGGGTTTGCATTTCAGGAACAGGTCATGACATTGCACGCTCTCAGAACACGACTCCTAGGTACCTTGCAATAAAGGTGAGGAATGTGGACGAACTTCACCATGTTTCCTTATGTTGACTCTGAGCTTTCCTTGGCCTTGTTCTCGAAAACCTTGCCGAAAGCCCCGGGCGTAGCCGTCGATGACCGGCTTATGGCGTGTTTGTCTATATCAAGAAATGACGGTGTCGGTGTACTCCCCGTGAATTCAGCTATTTTGCATCGTAATTAATTGTTTCATCCGGGATGTCGCGAAATAGTGCTGGCGGCGATGAGTGCAGAGGGGCACGCTGTTTTGGGCGATGACTTTGGTGTCGACGCGATTTCGCTGCTCCGCCTCCTTTCCGGACGGAAATCGCCTGCGTCCGACTCGTGATCCTTCTGCTGCTGCCGTTTCGTCGTCGCTTCATTAGGTAACGCTTGCGCTGACTCCACAGGTGTGCTGCCTTCCTTCCGTTCAAGGACCGTAAAGGAGCGCACACGATGTCCCGCATCTCGTCGATGGCGTACAAGCGGCTACAGCCGTCGATTTCGGACGAGTCCAAGCCGAGGTCGCAGTCGAACTCGCGGCTTTTTGATAGGATCTACAGACGCGGTCATGTTTGTCACAAGGTGGGTTTGTTCACATCTGATGCTGCAACTGGGCTTTATCAGCTGGCACGTTTGAGTTTACCAGGACCAATTGGAGTGGGCCACCCGGTAAAAGTATTTCTTTTTTATTGACGACCATCTCAACAGATGCCACTCGTAATCGCTTCCCTTTGAAAAAACAAAGAACGTCAGGCTTCCGATACACAGACGAAATAGAGAAATGATTCACTGAAAATATTCTTTCTACATTTTTACCTTCCTTCCTCCAATTTCCCTACGCTGTGCCATCTGCATCGGATCCTAATTTTGTTTTTTTGCTATATTTTCGAGATAAGTGGCTGATAAACGGCGATATTCGAGCAATTGTGCGTATGGTGTGCCTTGAACGCCTGCATCTCTAAATACCATACACTTTCCTGCGCTCCTTTTTCTCTAGTATCTCTTCAGCTATCTTCCCCGGTGGCTATGGACCATACAAATTCATTCTACTCTCATTTTTTATGTTTGTGCTACGGCCTTGAAAAATTGTTCCCGACACGCCACGGTTTTGTTTTTCTCGGATGTATTCCTCTGAGATTTCACTCCAAAACTTTCCTAAAATATTTAGCTGGTGATTAGTCAGAATCTAGCGGTTTTACGCGATCGGAACTCTTCAATTTTTCTGTGCAAAAACCAGCTGCAGCTGCAAATGCGTAATAAAGCGAGCCATCGACATTATGGACAATGGGAAAGCATTGCGTAGGAAGTTGCCCGTGAAGAAAGCTGTCCCGCTTGTGGCAGCTGTTGCCGAGAAAATGAGTGCTTTCGCTGTTCAAATGCGAAAATTCCTGTCCTTCTTCGAAAATATGTTACAACTAGGACGCCGGCATGTTGTTCTCCGACTGCGCTCTTTGGGCGCTGAGTGGAATTCCGAGGTGTTGAGCCGACGAGGCGAAAAGGGCTTAGACGGCCGCCTCGTCGTCGTCGATGCGGCATTTTTTGGATGTTATATTATGTTTACCGCCCATTCGCACATAAGATTTGGGGGTGTCTCCCCGTTTCAAGGGTAAACAAAGCAGGCGCGCGACAGAGAAAAGTGGGGAGCCTCCAGTAGTGCTTGCTGTCGAGACGCTCCATGTTCCAGGCGTTCGAGCACACCGCTTCGTACGACGAGTCGATCAGCGGCTACATGCGACGACAGTTTGGCGGTAACGGAGAACGAAGTCTTCCGCTCAGATACGGTGCCTTTTCAGGCAATTCTCAGTCAAACGCTCCTAGGCTGTGACGTGGATTATGCAAATTTCAGGCACAAATCCTCATCAAAAGTCCGACGCCGAGCTCTTTGCCGTCGAGGAAGAGATGCCCATAAAAGGTGCTTTTCCTGACATCTATTACCTTTGTTCCTTAGCGACGAAGTATAGCGTCGTTCCGGTCCGGATGATTCTCTCTATTATTCACACTCTCATCTGCAAAATGCTGCGCGTCACTTTATGGACAAGCGAGTTGTGCATATTTTATTGGGACGTAGGAATCCATTTGTTTTTTTTTTCAAAAGAATTTCGGCCAAATCCGTCCTCAACCAAGATTTTGCCTAGTTTTTGATACGTACATTCCTAGTTCAATTTCGAGAAGTTTCTAAAACATTATTTCTGGTAAGCTTTTCATAGTATTTCTGGAGGAAGAATTATTTTGTCCTGGTATACTTAGAGTCGAATAAAAACCAAATAACGCAGTTATTTTAGTCGAGAATCTAGAAACTGTTTCAAAAAATTCGAATATTCAAAGATCAGGAAACTCTTTATTTTCTCCTATCTTTCCTGCTAGGGTTTCAAACATCTCATTTTTCCGACCTACATATTCGTAATCGAATGCTCGGGTTCAAATACATCCGTATATTATTCAGTCATAAGTATGTATTAAGTGAAGGGGCAATGTTTTTCATCCATATTTCTTTATTTCTATTACAATTTGGAATTATATACTTGTTATATGACAATATAAAAAAGTGAACGCATTTTCTGCTCATATTGGCAACTTACTGAAGGGGAGAATGGCTACTTCTGTCAGCATTGTTGCCGAATTGCTCAAGTCTGACCTCGGCTTGTCTTAATGCAGCAAATTTGGCCTCCAGTCTTTTTTTTTTGAAGAAATCTTTACAGAATTTAATTGAATTTGATAAGAGCGGAGGAATTGTACCATGAACGTGTGAGAGGGATTCTGTGCGATTTCATCCCGAAAAAAATTTACAATATTTACCTATGCATTTCTACAGCCTCTACCAAACCTGAATTCCTCAAGCGTGACCTCGACTTGTCTAAGTGCAGCAATTTTTTGCCAAGAAATCTTCAGAAAAATCAACATAATGCCTAGCCGAGTTCACCTTAAGCTACTATAGTTTGCTAATTCAGATAAATGTAGATTCCTTATGGTCTACACTTCTTTTTCTCCTCCTTGTTTCAGTGCGAGGGAATCAGACTCTGCAATTACCTCTTCAGAATAAATATCGAAAAGCAAATTTGACTGTGATGGACAATCTGAAATTTCGCCTTATTTCGCACTAGTCAACACTTTTACGGCTGGCTGATTTGAAAGGAGATCAGTAGTATCTAATGCAGTTAACAAGCGTGGAAAAATGCACCCTGGACGTAGCGTAACATTACTGTGCATTTCCACAGCCTCTACCAATAAGTTAGCGGAGCTCTGCTCTCACTGATGTGTGACCAGTTTTGAGACAACTGCAACCGGATTCATGAGCGTTCCAGAAAGGGTCATCCCAGTCATTACCTATCCGCTCTTTTAAAGTGGATGAGCTCTTTCCTCAGTCAAAGATGACGTACTGGTAAGAGTAGTGGTAAGAATAGCAAAACACGTAACGTTTTGCTCGAGAAATTCGTTCACTCTGGGAGAGCGGGAAGCTCAGAACCTTTCCGGAAAGGTTCACGAATCCTGTCACTAGTGCTCATTGTTCCTTTCACACGATCTGTTCCCATGTTTCTCCCGCGACCAATCTTTATGTCGGAAGTGAGTGTAGACCTGATGTTCTTCTCTTGCACTTTATATCCACCGGAGTCGTCATAATTCTTCACTGACACAGTGCGGGATTTTTCACTTTTCAGTGCTCAACGGTGCTCCGGGTTACATCAACATTCTGGATGCGCTGAACGGCTGGCAGCTGGTCAAGGAGCTGACGGATGCGACGGGGTTGCCGGCCGCAGCGTCGTTCAAGCACGTGTCCCCAGCAGGTGAGCGCTCGTACCTTGGCCCAACAGCAGTGGGACCAGCTCCTGTTCCAGGTGCCGCCATCGGCCTTCCCTTAAACGACGCCGAAGCGCAATCGTGCATGGTGTCCGACCTGCCTCTCGACCCCAAGAAGCCGTCGCTGGCGGCCGCGTACGCCCGCGCCAGAGGTGAGTCGCCCTCATCATCCTCTTCTTCGAAGCTCTACCAGCTGATCCTACCCAGCTGTCCATCTCATTCGTAGCGCTGCGTGGACTTTGTGTTGTTTTGAGATGAAGCCGAGTGGACGGCCGCTTAATCCCCCATCTTCGGCCCTCAACTCACCCTTTTATGCCATAATCTAGTGAGCGACGAAACAACGTTTCCACGCTACTATTTCCTTGGAATTTACGTTGGGTGGCCACGTGGGATTGCAGGGGCTGCAAGCAATCAATCCGCGTTTTATGTCTCAAACGCAATCCAACTTGCCCAACCGCGACCGACATTATGTAACGCCCGGTGATTTGCTTTCCATGGTCCCAAAGCGTCCCCTCACGGGTGAGTCGTTGACCTGCGGCGGTAGTTTCGACAAGGAAATTGAGGCGGAGGACCGCTCCACTGCGGTCTAGGAGAGCCATGGTGATCTTCTAGGAGGTCTTGATGAATCGAGTTTCTATCGTGGCAATTCGAGAGGTATATACGTATTTTGGGAGCAAAGATTCACCCACTGAAACCTTGTTGTCAATGAAGTTGGGTTAATTGGTAGATAATTATTATCATGAGAGAAAAGAATTCAATTTTATTAGCATACACATCAAAAACAGCTCGAACGGATGCCTATTGGCGGACATGGTCTATATGTATTTTATTTTCAAGAGATTTTTTTAAAAAAATGCTCCTTTTTTTCCTTCTCAGGCCATGGACGAGTAAAACCTTCCCACACCATGGCAGAAATACAGAAAAAGCGTCAATTCTGACCTAAAAAGCACTAAGCTACGGTTGAACAAGTGTTTATATGTATAGACGAAAATGATGTAAATGCTTTCCTGCTTTTGTATGGCATCCTGCTCTTTCAATTCTTCCAAATATCCCTGTGCAGAACTGCTATGAAGCTATTTATGTCTTTGTTTACTCGTTAGGCTTACTACCGTGTATTCCAGTGTTGTGCAAGTTGCACGAGATCGACTACTTAAGTGATTGGGAGCTTTCCTTCAGCGTGTCATACCCAGAGCCACGTTTCAAAATAACGTTGGAAAGCTTTGTTTTGGGAGGTTTCAGAGTCTTCATGTGGTCGATAACTCGTCGTAAATTTCTATGGAACCACAGTTCCTGCATGGGTCCCTGAAAAACTTCAGCGCCATTATGCCATGCAGGGAATGGCGCAGACGCTCACGGCGACAAATAAATCTCGATCAGAATTGGTTGTTGAAAATTCTCGGCTCTCTTCATATTATGTACCTGAGCTGATAGCGTACAGGTATCACCTTCTGCTACAGTGAGCGTCGGTAGCGGTGCGCTTATCGCATCACCGGAAGCAAGCGATGGAGCCTGCCGCTCGCACTGTAGTCGCCAGGTTGTGGGAATTCCTTGTTGAATTTTGTTGATGGCTTATCGACATATCTGATGTAAACTGCGAACTATTAACTATCAACAAACGTTTATGATTTGTTGTCGCGGCAAGGGTTCTTACGGAAGCGGTGCGGTCACTCTGCGTACTTCCCGAGTCCGTTTGAAATGCTCTGCTATCAACGCTCACACTGCTTACTATAAGATTTCTACAAAAAGAACTACAGGTTCCTGTAGAGAGATTCCTTCGAAGCTTACTACATTCAAAGATCAACTCATGTCGCGAAAACGGGGGTCATTTGACGCGTCTGCTTAAAATACTTTGTCGATGAAAAATGAGTGCGCAAAATGACTTCCCTACTCCACCTAAGAAGTGGATTTGCAGTGGACGGCAGTTAAAAATAGATGTGAAGGAGCTCAACCATGTTGGGGGTTCAATATCTGAGAACAACAAGGGAAAATGAGTTTTTGTCTTCAATTGGGGATGAGAAAGAGATCTGAGTGAAGTTGATGTCATTCATTCAGACGGTAGCAGACTTGGATTTATGTTTGGTCACAGGAAGTTTCTCTAGAAAAAATGAGCGCTACACCACTACTGTTTGCAAAAATGTGTGTAAGAATAGATTCGGCAAAGTTGTCAAACTGTACCGCAGCAAATGAAGATTTTAGTCATCTCAAGGCATCATTTATTTCCATTTAACTCCTTCGGCGCAATGCTGAGACTCCATCGTTCAAGTCACTTGATTAGGCTTATTTTGCACGTTTGAACGCCCGTTCCAGGCCTATGGACATGCAATACTTATGGAGAAGTGAGGAAAATACGAATGTCAAATTGCAGAGCAAGAGCAGCTTACCCAGCGCTTGGCGATGAATGCAGCTGAGTGACTGAGAGATTGACCTCTCATGATATAAACTCAGTGTCTCCGGCCGCTCTTCCTCATAGTTAATCTCTGGTGTTCCGCATTTCTTTCAAGTCTTATCGAGTGCAAATGAACAGTATCGTGCACCAGCAAGGTCCATGGATGCTTATGTACAGACGGGTGACCATTAGTATTATAATACATATTGTAGTCTCCACAACCAACATTACTACATCATTCACGAATATGAGCCCATCGAACATAACCTGCTTGTTTCTGAATAAAAATCCACTTCTCGAGAATGGCAAAGGTGCCGATCTTCACGGGAACGTTCATGAATTCTTCAGCAAGATGCAGTGGGGCGATGTTTCTCCACATAATGGTCCCAAATGGCTGTTCATTGCAGTATGCACTGCAGCCAATTTTTGGATGTATCCGGTTCATAGGTTCCGGTCCAGCCTTCTCCTGTTCATAAGCTTTTCTGCCTCAGGCGTACTGGGGGGCATGTGTTCGTTATGCCTGTCACCAGGGCTGTGCATTACAAAAATAGCGAGATTCGTTAATCCATTACTCCATTGTGTCTCCGGCAAAATGACCATTACGCGTTACTCCGTTCATTCATAACGCTATAACTCCCGGCTCTAGTGTTATCCCTGTAGTTGATAGAAGGCAAGAACTTCAAGAAGGTAAGCAGTCATGCGAAATTGCTAACTAAAACTCAAAAGAAACACCATTTGTTTGTGTGTAATCGTTCTCAACTTGTTTTCTGTACTTGAGAGCAGGACTGGTTGTTGAATTCTGAGAGGGAGCACAAGCTGATGTCGATCATGGGTAGGCTGACAGTGTATCTGCTGTGTTTGTTACCGCTTCTATCCTGGAGGTTGACGAGCTTTCGTAGTGTTCGTTGACGCCTCTAGAGCGTGGGCCATGTACTGTGAGTGGTTCTCCGGAAATCTCGACTTTTTCAGGAGCAGACCGGATGTCCTCCTTCGGCGACTTCATTGCCCTCTCAGAAAAATGCGATGAGTTGACGGCGAAGATCATTAACAGGTGAGGAGGCGATGTGGTTGGTGACCTAGGTTCACTCCGCCTGTTTTGCTTAAAGGTTCGCATACCCTCAAAGAAAAAAATTTCATTCATTACCTGCTTCACTGCTAGCAAGCGGGGTTTCTGGCTAAATTTTACTGAGTTTCACTTGTAGTTCGGAAGCTTCATGTGTGATCTTTTGTGTTAATTTATCGAGTGACAGTCTTTTAATGTACTGGACTCATGTAGACGGCCTCCCAGTAGATTTGTATATCTACAACGGCGAATCTAAAGCACTGTCGTAAACAGTGCCATGCACTATAGCACACTAAGTGGGGGTGGGGTGACTGGAGAAGCTGTGTACATCTATGTTCTTTGAAATCGGCGATATCTTTTACAAGAATTGTACATACGTGGAGAGAAAAGTGTTTGTTAAGATTTATAAAGGAAGCAACTGACGTGTTCGGTCTGTCTCATTGCCTTGTATTTATTTATTTATTTATTTATTTATTCGTACACCAATAATGTGCGCCTACACAAAACACCGAGCACACTATGAATAGTCCAGAGTTCAGTAGGTATTTAGTAATTAGAACACACCACTGAAGGGGTACAACAGCTATAAGAGCACGAAAAAAAAACTGCGGCAGTCTGGTAGGACACCGAAGTGGCTACGGTGGCTTGGGACGTGGCCGATTGAATGGCGACTAGGAAAAATTTGTTTGGTTTGTCAGCATCCCCGTTCATTTCAAAGTGTACTATTTTGTCCAATATTTTGAGTGTTTGGGAACCTGAACGATGAACTTAATGATTCTAACAAATTTATACCATTGTAGACATCAGTATCATCAGGATAAGAGAGATGAGATGTGTTTCAGTGCTTAAATCGGACGAGTCCCAGCTTGAGACGAACGGGTGCTTTTGTATGCGACCACTCTCTTTCCTTATAACAGAACTCGCTTTCATTTCCACCTCTTTCCATTTCGAGCTCGGGAAAGTCGACCGTCTTTTCTTAACAGGCCAAAGCGGAAAAGTCTTTTCCGTAGGATTTGAAAAAAAAAAGATGACTGCATCCGTTCTCTCCATAAGTGTCCAACCTGAAAACCGTGTTTTGAAAGAGATTGAAAGACGTAAATTTCCCTACTAAAACGTGCGTACTCGTGCAGAACACGGTTTTCTAGAAATCATCAGTTCTGTACCAGCAATGGTCAAACCCATGCAAAATCCATGTATATCCATGCTGGACCCATGTGTCTCCAAATCCGGTGCAAAACCCACGAAAACCCACAATTTTCTCAATCCCATGCAGAATATATACATACATGCCATTGTTTCCTACCGGAAACTTGGCTAACTTTGAAACATCTTCCAAGTCCGTTGAGTGCTTAGGTATACTGTAGTGTCGGTTCTGTGAAGACTGGAGCGAAAAAATTTTTTTCCAACCCAAGAATATTCTTGGATCGAGTACGTCTTCATTCAGAGAAGTGTCCGATGGTATCGTTGCACCAGGGTACGATCCCGCTGCCCTCTCCCTCTTGGCCAAGAAGAAGAACGGGAATTACTGTGTACTGAAGGTGTGACGTCATCTCCACTATTGGTTGGAGCTGCTAACTTTGATGTTATTTTCAGATTAACCCCAACTACATTCCCACTGAGACGGAGGAGAGGACGGTCTTCGGCTTGCGGTTGCGCCAGAAGCGGAACAACGCCGTCATCAACACTGCCACCTTCAGCAATGTCGTCGGGAAACATAACAACGTGCGCGCTCCATTGGTTTCTCTGCTTTACACCAGATTTCACAAGTATTCTCAAAAATAAGATAACTTACGGCACCCCAAAGAGACTTACTAATTTGCTGAAAACTGGAGAAATTCAGTGTTTTAATGCACAATGTGTAATAGATATGTCTAGATAGAGGCAGATATATCGACTATGGGCTCAGAGGTTGAGGTTGGGAACAGCAATGGGGAGACTTGACCAGCAAAATGGATGACCCATAGCTTGATACTCCTCTCCAATTTTGATTTCGGAAGAAATTTGTCTAAAAATGTTGTGTTTCGTATTTGTATGTCTTTGGAAGCAGTAAACGATGGGAAAAGAATACAAGTAAGACCTCCCTTTCTGAGTTTTGCGCCAGGCCTTCCTAGGCATTCACAGCAGTCTTCCGACTTTGAGATGCAAGGATTTTCCTAGCCTTGTCAAAACCGATGCTTTCATTATACTTTTGCAGTCTTTTTTCTTACGCATGTACTCAAACAGCGAACTAGTGAGTGGAGGAGGAAACTTAGAGCGAAAATTGTTTTAGTTCTCCTATAAGGATAGTGCACGGAACAGGAAGTTAAAGGTAAATGGATGTTTCTAAAGTAGTTTAAAGTGGTTTACCGAAGCCGTTCTGGCTTTCAGTAATGCTCGGGTGCAGCAGGTACAAAGGGCAATCACCAGAGATCACTTTGCTTACACACCTCTCAAACTGATGCACTTTGTAGGCTCAGCAATCTCATTGTCAGGGGGAACCGCTACTATGGATTCAGTAAGACCTGAATCTGAACTCACCAATGAAGCCGGAGATTTTGTCCTACCTCATCCACCCAATCCATGCTCCTTATCACCTTTAACTTCCATACTTTCTCCTTGAAGCCTGTGGTTGCTTCCTTATTACCAACGCCTTCTTGAGGATGCGACCTCGTTGATTAAACTTTTCTCTACTTCTGAACGTTTTTGCTCCATCAAATTAAGACATCGAAATGGGCACAATTTAGGAGGGTAGACGACCGCCCATCAGTGCATCCTGTTTTTCTTGCAGTTTTTGCAACCTGCCCAAAACACGGGCGTTGTTCTCGTTAAAGGCAGCACTCACTCATGGAAATTCTCACTTCTGAAATGAGTCGCTTATCGTGTAGCGGGCCGGTTGACAATCGCAACAGTAAGTTGAACACCGTGAATGGCAGCCTACCTGCGAAGATACTGCCGTGGACACATCTGCCGCCCTGGACATTAGAGTTCCGTCGCGCCAACTAACGCCGTAGACAGGGTGTGCGCATGTGGTTTAGCGAAGGCCGGGTTATAGAATTCGTACCATTTGCAGGGTTTCGTGGAGGGGCCCAGCACAGAACACTCGTCCGCGCTGTGGACAAGCATGAAATGCCGCCATCATTTTCTTGTTTTTCGCGTGTTTCACGCTGCTTCATCGTTGTCAGTGAGTTCATCGTCCCTAAAAGCCCCGATATACCGCGAAATCTTCAAGCCAGAAATTTCCGTTAGTGCTGCCTTTAACAAGCGGGAGAACAGGAACATGAGGACGAGTGACAGCAAATAGCAATAAGGGACAGCAAATTGCACCCAAGGCCTGATGCCGGTATGGCCGCTTTGGCCGACCAGAATTGGAAGAATATGCTGATTTCATAAGGAAAGCGGCAAGATCATGCGAAATGGCATTGATAGTTGTGTTCAGCACCTCAAGTAAACGCCCATGCGCAGTTTCAGAAAGTTCTGTAAGATGCCATATCTACCGTACACCTGCCGTAACCCTACTAAAATGGGGTTATTATACGAAATTGATGCGATTTTAGTGCATGGCATCTAAAACAACCCCTCCGTGCAAAGTTTCAGCCAAATTTTTTCCTGAAGATTCTGGCCACATTTGGCCGCCTTTCAAAAGTGGGCCAAATGTGGTCGCTTTCGTGGCCATCAAGGGCTAGCTACGTGGCGCCGGAATTAACTACGTTTTCCACCACCTACAATAATTTCCCCACAGCGAGGTTCTGGTGCAAAATGAATACGATGTTTGCGTTCAACGCACCGAATAACCCTATTTTTTGAAATTTGAGAGAATTCTGTGAGATACCGTGTCTACAGTATACATGTCGGTGGCCAGGTCTGGCCGGCCAAAGGTGGCTGGCAGCGGCCATGCCGGCATAAGACCTCCGGTTTTTCGAGAACAGATTTAAGAATCCTATTGTGTGTGGAATGAATTACGTGAAGTTTTCGAAGGTTGCGATCAAACTTTGCGATAGTTGACTTATTTGGGGAGAACAGGGGGGTGGGGGTAGGGTGGGTGATTGATTATTCTAGTGGATATGCGACACCAATAGCAGAACTAAATTGCTGCCTCAACCACTGCGTCGGCAAAAGCCGTCGTGGGAGATCAGGCAGGCATTCGTGAGACGGCGGCATAGGAATAATGGAGCAGTGCCTAAAATATGTCGAAATGTAGTATTTCCTACGTCAGCATGCGCTTCATAGTTACTTCTATGTCGGTTTCCAATTAGCGTGTCATCAGCTGTGCTGCGACACCTAGGACTTTCCTATGTATCAACGAAGCAACAGGCTGCTAAAAGCTCTACGTTCCATGCTGGACGCTTACCTGCTATGTTATGAAATGTTCACCATCATAACTTCTTTTAGGGGAAGAGCTATGGAAAAATCCACTCCTAAAATAAGTCATTCCATGTTTGCGGTTGCTAATAAGTTGCAACCGTGAAAAGATCAGTAGGAACGATCGGCTACCCAGCAAAGGCTACTGTGGAAGAAAAATTATAAATGGGAGAACCACCAAACATCCGATTATAATCATTCCTTCTGAGACAGAGAAGACGAACTTCCACGAAGGTGCCTTTGTCTCCACATGCAAATGAGCATGAGAAAACGCTTCGATTTCGTGAATCTAGCAGGTGTACATGTGCTTTGAATTTTGGAAATCGGTCCTATGTACACGTTAGCCCCGGAAAATGGCAGTATCACGAAAGCGAAAGTTTCTCTAGGTGCTGCCGTTGAAAACTTTGTACAGGTAAGGTCTTTGCATTTTGGACTCGAAGTCGATCTGGTGCGCAGCTTCCCATTCTTGGAACAGACGTGATCATGATCGTGAGAATAGTTGAGCAATTTATTCGTCTGGTCATAATAATCACAATCGAATAACCTAAGAATTAAAAATTGTTTTTCTTAAAATGCTGTCCACTCCAATATAAGGAGGCTTTTGATAAGTTGCATATGTTCTACGCTGCTTTAATCTGATTTTAATTTGCTTTAGAATTTTAATGGAATAACATGGGCGTAAGTAGACAAGTGTGTTGGAGCGGTACAGTACTTACAAATTTTTGAATCGACTATACAAGAACACTACCGAAACCAACTAATACAAAATGCGTCATTAATACTGATGCATCCGAACGATTCTTTAAAAGGAGCAAAGCACGAAAAATCTTACTTATGCATGGGCAAGGTGGAGGGCATGCCTTAGCGAACACAAAAACCCTTCGTTTTGGAACGAGCTTCCTTGCTGCGAAATCAGTCGCGTGGACGCCAGGGGATAGTGTTGCCGGGGCGTCGCAAGTAGTTCACGTCGATTTTTTGGCAATGTGATAGCGAGATTAACCTTTAGCAGACTGGAACTTCTTTTGCGAGTGGGGAAGATCCCCTCGCCTCA
The DNA here is from genome assembly GCA_037903475.1 of Ancylostoma caninum. NCBI lineage: Eukaryota > Metazoa > Nematoda > Chromadorea > Rhabditida > Ancylostomatidae > Ancylostoma > Ancylostoma caninum. The sequence continues at coordinate 79,041 of JBAJFG010000037.1, read as the reverse complement.
CCACTCCCAGAGCCCTATGAGGTATACTCCCTGTTCGCAAGTCTAGTAGTATATCCGCCAGATATGTGTATGTACGGTACGGTACGGTGTGCTGCAAGTAATTCCTTCGTTTCATTGATTCTCACCCGAGTAATGTTCCAGACAGCTATTTACTTCCTTGTCTTACTTTCGATCACAATCTGAAGGTATATGCATTCCGGCACTGTTCGGCGGCAGTGCCAGAGAGAAAAGGATGAAAGTCTAGTGTCAGGTATCAATTTGAAGAATTCATACTAGTACGGGACTGGCCCTGATGACCCAAGTATTAGCCGCTAGCCTCTTGGAGAATAAGAGCTGTGCTACCTCTACCAGAAATACCAAACTTCTAGGGGCAAATCTGTTAGAGACATAGAACGAAAGTGACCTGAACTGCTCACTGCCCACCAGCAATAAAGGCAATTTATACAGTGTGATGAAGGATAGGGGCAGCTCTACGCGGTTACTGAAGGGGGAAGGGGTAGGTGTTTTCATTCAGGGTGCATACGCAGCATTTTCGTGCCTCTGACGCGCGCATTTGGTACTAGTTGACCTACACTCTCCTTCGGAGTCATCACTTAACGCACCTTGTAGTGAAAAGGCCTACGGGACAAAATGGACAGGATGTAGGTTCATGTTTCCAGTGATGTTCTTCGGTTAGTCGTAGTACTGTACAAGAAAAGGGTGCAGTTTTCTATAGAGAATTCTAATGGTCTCGGAGTGAAAAACTCAAATTTTCTCGGCGAGCATGGACGCATTACCTCTATTATATGGAAAACAGAAAACATGCAAGTATTTGTTGCAAATATATAGAGCAATTTATCGGTATTTTGACAATTTCAAGGCGCTTCCCCAAAGACGCTGCAAACACCCCATATGTTTCAGTTGAACAAACAAGCCACTGATGACCTGATTGTGGCAACCATTGCGCTAAAGTACGCACAGTCGAACACGGTGTGCTTCGCTCATAGAGGACAGGTGAGTTATTCTACAGATCGGCTTTACCAGCTCTCAGCAGCTTGTCTGCATCATTTAGGTAATCGGAATGGGAGCCGGACAACAGTCGCGAATCCATTGCACTCGCCTTGCTGGAGAGAAGGCCTGCAACTGGTGGGTTGTGCACGTATCCTGAGGGGTCGATGCTTGATAATGGTACATGTGCTACAAAAATGACAAAGCCCTATTATTCGGTCCTTTTGAGGCTATGCATACGAAAAATCCAAAATTTTATTGAGATATAACTCGATATAAAATAGATGAGAGTGGAATCCCGCTGGACTCCACCAAAGCCATCGTATTCACCTATGCTTTTGCAAAGCGACTTCAGACACAAGCATTGTATTCGGTATTCCTAGCAGAAGCTTGCTTCCGTCAGACTTCTACCACTTCAAAGACACTGTACAGACATGGGCCGTATTAATCGCTAGTGTCGGACGAAGATCGGCCTGTTGCACCTCCCGCCGCAAATGTCTCGCACCTTCTTCCAGTAGAATGCCGTGTTCCTGAAAGTATATCTATATATTTATTCTATGCACCATATCGGTGCTCCTTAAAAAACAAAATAAATGGTTAAAGCTGTTGCGGCGGACCAGCATGGTTATTCAGTTTATTCAATTATTGAGTGCTCGAACCAATCAATGCCACTATTCATGCGGTGGCTAACAACGACCAGTCTTAGGGTACATTTTTGGAAGTTAGCTATCCACTAGACAGTTGTTGTTGTTTCCAAGACCGCGCGAAATTTTATTTCCAAGCGGAAGTAATCTGGCTCAGAAGCAACTCCGTGCCTTCGAAAAATGGAAAACGAAGTTCTAAACCTACATTCTGAGCTGAAGGCGTAAATCGAGTTTGAGCGAAATAGAGGAGTGCATCCGCGGATCTGCACTCTCCCCCGAATTTCATGCGAATAGGTCTCCTTATAAGGAAGCTGTTCCCTCCGTCATCTCTGCTGACGCTGATACAGGGGTCGTGAAAGGCTAATACGCTATTAAATCACGTTACTATGTAAAAATGGCATCCTCGAGCACACGGCAAAGTGATCAATATATCGAGAAAAAGTAGAAGGAAAAGCCTGCTCCATAATCTTCTGTCTCTCTGTAATCTGTGAGCTATCGCTTATCTCCAAATATCTACAACTAACTGCGAATAAAAAATGGTATCGGTACACTGTCGAGGTTCCAGTACTGCTGGATATGACTCGGTGAATGAGTGGTTTTCGGAAAGGTTCAGTGGATAGCTTTTGCCCTTTTTGCACCAACGGTAAAGGGGGACAGACCTGTCGCGACATCCATTCGCTCCTCCGTCGTGGATCCGAGCCAGCGTTTCGCAGTCGGATTTTCCATAACATTTCACGCGGAACCGGCTGCCTAGCACCTGAATGGCCTCTCTTCAGTTGTTCAGAGTTTCACGCCATTTCTTGCTTGCCCACAAAAGCCCACCCGAATACACTCTGCTGAACAGTGGTAGTCCTCGGCGCAGTTGATCCAAGCAATCTCCTCGTCTTCATCCTCTTTCTTGCCTGGCTGGTAGCATTGCTGGAAAGGCTCCAGTGTTGAACTGGTTACTATTTTTGAGGCCCAACTGCTGCTGAATGCTGTGGTGTGCTTACAAATAGCATTTTCAGACATAAGCGAGTTAAGTGGCCTCGATGGCGAGTAAACAAATCCGCGCGTGGCGTAAATTCCAATGAGGCGCGAATTCAGATGAGAGTAAATCGCTCTGTTGCTATTCTGACATCAGCACTAAGGCGACTACCTAGCTGTTTTCGGAAAATCAAGTCTACTGTCCTGACCATTCTACAGAGTGCAACTAAATTATTGGCTAATTTACTTTGGAAATAGCAAAAACGTCTACAATGAACCTTTTTTTGTGAAAAGTACTGAATCCGTCAAGAAAATTCCACTATGGACTATGGAAATTGGTGCCAATATATCAATGTTGGCAGCATGCGTACCGCGCCGCATGTGTGCTGCGATAGACTGTATGGGGGGGGGGGGGGGGGGGGGGGTGTCCTGTGATGCATTAATGATTGACAAGAGCTTATGTACATTTCATCGGAAGTAACAGAGATGCTCAGAAGCTGAGCGATTTTCTCTGCTATCTTTAGTTGGCATCAAACACAAACAAAACATTAATGCCGTCAACGCCGGGCAACAATATCAGCTGGTCTGTCACGCCGCGTAGGTGGTACTGTGCTGCAGACCAGATGGTCGGTATTCTGCGAGGCAGGAGTGATTAAGCCACACGGGGATAGATATGGATGATAATGCGCTTTAAAGGCAGCACCCGCGGAAACTTTCGCTTCTCAGATTTTCACATTTCCTAATTCTTTGCCACAGTCCGAATCGTTCCTATACAATAACAACAATGCAGATCCACTGCGTTCAGCGCAGTAAATGGTACAATTTTGTGCCAGCGGTCAATCTGGACGAGTTTTCCGTTGGTTGTTTGTAGCGCGAATTGCAGTAGAAACAGCTGTTTTGCTGCAATCTCAGTAAAATTCAGTCGTTTTTTCTCTTTGTGAGTTTTTTCTTCAGTGATTTTTTGTAATTTTCGCTATTTCTATCAGATGGAATGTCTTCTCATTTGCATTTTACGGAATGTGAAGCTGTTCGGCAAGAGTTCAAACTACTTTTCGTTGAAATTTCAGTTTTCTCGAAATTTTCCTCCATTAGAACATTTCACGATGTTTTGATTTCTTTATGACTTCTTTACTAAGAGCTACACATTTTCCAGTGGTTATTTATCCTGACGAGGTGTAGAAAAGCTGTGGTTCAGAACAAATAACTAATTGCGCAAATATCCAACTGGCGAAAAAAACAACATCATCGATCTTTTGATGTCAATCCCCATCTTATGGATCATGCAACTCGACCACAGCTGCTACACCTAACCTGGCCATAAGCATCTAAAGACAGCGTTTTTGGTGCTATCGGAGAGTTTCGACTTTGTGCAAGTGTTCAGCACCTTCAATACGCATACGCTGAGATTTTCTAGTCGAAAATTTTTGTGAACGCTGCCTTTAAAGAATGAGATTGTTTCGTTGTTCATGCGCTACATAATTCCTATAACTGATGGGGGCTTCTATTCTTTGGAATTATATGAGAAAGGTCAAGAGCATAAAATGCAAAGAAAGGCACAAGCAATATACAAGCTATGGAGCTCTCTTTCTTATAATCGGATGTGTTACCTACTCGGCCGCTCGAGCGATCCGCCTCCTTACCATTGTTGATGCATGAAAGCGTTTAGCAGCACAATAGAAAATATTTGACGCACTCTACTGAGCTTCTCAGGAACGTTGGGCAAATTTGAAATACATATTTTAACATCATCTCAGACGATGCTCCTGAACGTAGATGCCTCGTTCCTGTCTCCGCAGTGGACCTCGTGCACATTCAAAGAACCAACACTGTTGTGATTATTCTGAAGACGGTTCTACTTACTCCCAGCTTATTTCTTACTCTTCTCCTAGTCAATTTTTTATACACTCTACAGTAGACTTACGAATTTCCGATGCTACGAACAAAACTCAAAGAAATCCCTGTCCCAGTGCGGAGAAACTGCTCCAGAACCGAAAACTTCACTTGTTAGCTCCTTTTTGGCGAAAACCTCGCACCTCGTAACCGCGTTCCCAGAAATTGCCAGCTATGTACTACATTGTGATGAGAGCTACGATATGTCACGCTGCCATTATGCAGCGAAAATATTCGTCCTTCAGGGAATCGACGAACCAGCAATTGCTCCCGTCTCGAATGTTTTTCTTCTACATATTATGACTCAACAATTAGCAAACGAGCGCAATAACGCCAACACCCTAACGGAAACATGGCCATCAAACCTGCCAACAAAGCAATAAGACTAGCAATTGAACTGAAACGGGCTGACCTACCCGGAATTGATAGATGTTTAGGCGGAAATAGCCACAGCCGATCCTGTTATTCTGGTCGATGGAGCAGCCCTTGGGCACGCAGCCAGAGTCGGCGTCGCACATCGCCAGAAGACACGCATTTTCCGAGTCCACTAAGCCATAGAATTCATAAAACGCCAGCAGTGGTACGACGGGAGGAAGAGCGAACCTCTGTCGAACATGAGCAGGCACTGGCCGACCCTCAGCACGACGAGCACCCAGGCAGCGTAGCGCGAGATCATCTCCAGCTAACTCATGGAGGAAACATCTGGCGGAGATCAGGAAACTGTTTGTGGTCCAACGACCGAAAGCACTAAAAAGAACGAGGTTAACCAGTAGACGTGGTGATCGATAACGGAGACAATCTATCACAAACACAGTGCTGACAAAACAACAGTGTAGATGCGCGAGTGGACGACAAACACTGCGTGCCCTTGACGGGCTGGACCGACTGGCCAGCCACGTGTGTCTGAAGGCTGCTATTAGGGTGGACGTTGTCCATGCCACGCCCACCGGAACCGCTGAGACAGGAGCGACACAATACGTCTGACGTCAGGACCTCACCGATTTAGCTCGGCTTTGTTCGGGCGACTTAATCCGACCTGCCGCCCACGCCATTACTTCAGGGCTGCGGGTTCGTGCTTTTAAGGAAATCTCAATGGCAGAAAATGGCAGGTGGACGGGATTTGAGAGGTGCAGCTACGACCGGTCATTTTATTCGTAGCACGCGCTTCTTGTGTACATCTATTTTTGGGTGGCAAATGTTGACACATGGTGGGAGTATTACGATCGTCACGCAATACAAGAAGGATGCGACGCAGTGAGCGATCACTGATAAAGCGACGAGAATTTGTTCTTATCTTGGGTGTAACGATCAGAAGTCCACGTGAGGACGACGTTCGCGTTGAGAAAGTGCAACCGGAAGCTAGATGGTCTCTAAAATTCAATGGTTTTCAATTTTCCCTACTCACACAAAAATTAGAACAGGTAGTAAAGTCAGGACCTTAAAACAATGCCAAGCTTTCACACAGTCACGCAACCCTCATTCAGAATGTCCACACCGAACCAAATTGTTAGTTGCAACCTCGTAGCGAAGCATGTAATTAACAATACAACTAAATATGACGTACTACAATATTTTCACTTGAGCCGTTTTTTCTTCAGGTGGCTTCGACAACACCCGTTGGTCCTCTCGCTGCCGTGGAAGCCGACAGTGCGACGTGCCGAGCGCTCCAATGCCATTGATGTCCTATGCTCGGGCGTCCTCGGCGATGAAGTAGGTTAAAACCTTACTGAAATAGCGAGGAGGAAGAAGTCACAACACTATAACGATACAAAAGGTTACCCGAATCATGATTTTATCGCGGCTTTTACCTTTTCTCCGCTAGGGAAACTCCTTAGCCAGAACCAGCTCTGCTAGTAGGAAGTCTAGGCTATGGGGTACATGTGACAGCGCTTCTTATTTTTCTACACCATTTTTGAAGGGAAGTTTCCCCCACGTGCGTCTGGCCTTGATCGTTGAAAATTTCCTGTAGTCGGTCTTTTGACAAGGTGATGTTGGAGTGGGCTGTCTTCTTCGCTCAGCCACGGCAATCCTGCTATTGTAATAAGCCCCTCTCTCATTTGTGCAATACGAGCAATGCAATGCGCAATGTCTGCGACTTCGCTTTTTTTTCGTTGCTGCTCCATAACTCCCTTCATTCTCAAACATTTTCAAAATGGAGCAGATATTCGGAATCAGGATGATCTAATCTTTCTGGTAGTATGCTCGAAATTCGAAAAATTCGAGAATTTTTGGTGATCAAGTAGCAAAATCACTTGATCACCAAAAATTCTCGAATTTTTCGAATGCTCGAATTTTCGAATTCTCGAATTTTTAGAATTAAGAGAGACTCGATGCAGCGAGTCTCTCTTAATTGTATCCTCGGGTACTTTTTTGAGAATGGACCCAGCCAGTTCGTCATTTCTGTGAAGAAGTTGTTGCTCTGCATTGAATACCCGTTTTTCTAACTCAGAACGTGACTAGGACAAGAACTCATACGACGATTTCAGGATTTTTTATGGATTACAATAGCAATTTCATTAATTACAGCAACCATTTTTATGTTTACAGCTTTTTAAAGGCAAAGCGATTTGTGGGGTCTGTGCGAGGATTTCTCCCGACTATCGCGACAACCACCTGATTGCGATTGTGATTCTAATCGCGTTTGGGCGCGATCTGGAGAATCTCGCTTTTTTTTCGTCACCGAAAAATGGTCTCATCAAAGCCAAAAAGGATTTTTTAAAGGACACGATCCGCAAACGCGAAACTTGTAAGTAAGGGTGATTTTTGGATCTGTGCAATGGTAGCGGCCACATAATCTCGTAGATGAAGATGCGATTTTAACTAATTGGCAGTCTTTTTTGCATTTCCTTCAAAGTTTTCATTTTTCCCCTTTTATCTTGTGGCACTCCAACCATCAGGAGAATATCGACCCATTGACAACAAATCCATTAAAACTCGCGATACTCGGGAAAAATCCTCACACAGACGCCACAAATCGCTTTGCCTTTAAAACAGCTGAAAATATAAAAAGCGTTGCTGTAGTTAATGAAATTGCTATTCTTATCCATACAAAATCCTGTAATAGTCGTACGAGTTACAATTAAGGGAGACTCGATGCATCGAGTCTGTCTTAGTTGTATCCTTAGGTGATTTTGCTACTTACTACCAAAAAATCATGAATTTTTAAATTTTAAGCATACTACCAAGAAGCTTGGATCATCCTCACCCCAAATATCTGTTACGTTTTGTAAATGATCGAAATTGAAGGGAGTTATGCGACGAAAATAAACGCGAAATCGCAGACATTGCGCAGTCTCATCAACCGACACCGGTGGAACTGTATGTACATATTTCTAGCAACTGTATGGGTGGGTTTGCTTGGTGACGAGTCATCCAGTTTCTTGACTTCACTTGGCAATTTTCCAGGTTTTTAGGACAAGATCTAATCCTTGCCAGACAGTTTAAGTGCGCAAAGTATTGCTCTTTCAGGTACTCTAAACAGTCCAGCATAGGTTTTCAATGACATGCTGATAGAAACAAAAGAAGGCATCTTCTTAATTTCACAACCCAGTACATATATGAGTGGTGAAATCGATGACTGATGAAATAATGAAGACTGTTCTAAACTGAAGGCGAAACAAAAAGAAAGGTTTCAGGTGTCGCTCGATCAGTGGCAGCAGTGTTTCACCGAGCCAGTAAATCCACTGACCCCTGTAAGTTGCCGTTCCTTATTAAACTTGTACTTATTCATAGGACATCTCATGTAAGAGTTGACACGAGTGCGGAGGGGTCTTGTTGAGGCAGTTCCACCTGCTTAGGGGTGGGTGATCTGTCATTCCGCTGCTTTCTCGCTTAAAAACAATAATGACGCACATGGAATCAGCACTAATCCTGTCATGAGCGATCGCGGTGACGCCAAGTGCACTCAAAGACAACTGCTTTTTTCCCAGGAAGACCGCAAAAGTTGGCTCGCGCAGCAGACGGGAGTGGTTATGAGCTCGGACGCGTTCCTGCCGTTCAGGGACAATATCGACTGTGCGAAACAGGTATTATCGCCCCGAATATTACTTCAGATGAAGAACGACTAGTCAAAGCTGCATTTGCAGTTCGGAGTAATGTTTGTCGCGCATCCGGGCGGCTCTGTCCGGGACGATGAGATCATTGAAGCCTGCGATGGGTACGGTATCACCCTCATCCACACGGGTCTACGCCTCTTCCACCACTGACTCTCTTCCTTTCTACATTCCATCCCGGTGAAGATCATTTTTACACTACTTAGAGGCGACGCTTCCGGCTTGTTCCGGAAAAGTCAGTGACGTGTGAGCGCGCGACTTTCGCGCTAAGGTTTCCCAGTGTAATCGTTTTATCTGTTCACTTGCCATTGTGTTGTAATAATTCCATGTTAGTTCAGATTTTAATGTACAAACGTTTCCTATTGAGAAGTCAGGATGTTGTATTAGAAATGAAGTTAAAGTTCCACGTTTTCTTGAGTCAAGGATTTCAGCTAGAGTTTCACGTCTGTGCATACCCAAGGCCTGTAATCTTTGCACAGCCAGTATCAGCTGGGAAAAACGCTGAGAGAAGTGCTAGGATGCAGGTAACTGCGATATTCGAACGAATGCTCGATGACAATGCGAACCATACGATGCTCGCGATTACATTGAAAGGAGTGCCGTCAGTGAACTGAGATACTCACCTCTCATATGTTATCGTCCAATTCTTACGCTTACGGTGGCATCTGAAGCATACGATGAGAACATTTGTATTGCAATCATTAGTGAAGAACAACAAGGGAACGATACTTGATGGCCGTGGCCATTCGTGATGCGATTGATGCAGTTTTTGACGCTGCTTTCGAATCCGTAGTCCGAATTTCCTGAGGAGTTCTGTAAAGTGAGTAACATCTATTCCTTTTTGCGCTGACATAGAGTACTCCTGTATTGGCTCCAGCTGCCTGACCCCGATTTGAGTTCCTGTAGAAGGGCGCACTCAAAGTCACTAACTAACACACTCAAGGTGCTCGTATACGGGCTTAAATCGGGGTCAGGCAACTGCTTCGGCAGCAAACAGTCAATGCCTTTGTTCTCTTCTGAAACACTCTGTAGTTTGAAGACACTAAAACAACTAGCAAGCACATTCTGGAGCCACATCCTACATGAGTACTCTATGTTAAATCAGCGTGAAAAGAAATAGCTGTAACTCACTGTACAGAACTCTCAGGAAATTCGGACTGCGGATTCAAAATCAGCGTCAAAAACCTCATCCAGTAGTCCACATCCCATCACGAATGGCCCCGGCCATAAAGTATCCTTCCATTGTCAGAAGGCTCAATAAACCAAACTGCACATTCCCCCGTTTTGTTGAAGATTTGCCCCTGAGTTATGCAAACGAACCTTTTACAATCCCAGTTCAGGGCAGATGGCTAGCAAAATGATTGGGTTTTCTCAAAATATGTCTTGACCTGTTGTTAGCCCAAAGATGCACTCATAGCAAAAACACTCCCACGGATTTTGGTGATGTTGGAAGGGGTATTACACAAGTACAAAGTTATGGGAGTGAAATATCCTCAATTTAAGGAAATTTGAATGGAAAATACTATGACTGGGAATACGCGAATGACAATGTTACTCCGAATCACATTTTGCACATTTGCCTGCTTCCAAAGTTGGTTCTACGACTTTGACGGAGATTTCTGACGAGCTTTAGACTTTTTTTCAGCACGTATTGCCACTCCGTCAGAGTGCTCCACAGGGTTCGAAAACAGGTTGAGGAATCCACTAGACAGCGGTGATTTACATATCATAGAGCTTCACTGTCTGTGGCTGTCCAAATTCGATGACATTTATTTCATAACTCCGTCACGGAACACACAACAAGAATTTATAGGTCAACCAGGACATTTCTGGTCATTAGAAGGCATCCATACTGAACTGGAACGAAAAAGAAAGTTGAATCAAAAAATTATTGTCGAATATGCCTCCGTGTCATTAGTAGGATGAGTAATCTGACGATCGGACCCATGGGTGTCGGTGGACACGTACGTATGGGTAAGCGTTTTGACGGAAACGAGGGTAAGGGTAAATTTGGGCACGTGAAACCTTTGGTACGGATGGTCTCAATAATGTATCCTGGCCCACCTGTTCAGCCATAGTACGTGCCCTTTCTCCTACTAGGCTCTCATTCCGAGGTCAAAGCTTCCATCATCTGCAACTGTGAATTCTCAGAAAGCGGCGTCTGCCAATTTTCGCTCATGGCGATTTGCATTGCTAATATTTCCACATCCAAATTTGGCTAGCATGGAAATGCTAATGAGTGCACACCCAATTGTGAAAGTGAAAGCGTAGTGGAAAATTGTGGAAAAGATGCTGTGGTGCCCTAGTAGAATTTGTTTAGTAATAAGTATTATCGATCTCCCTGGTAAAATATCATACAATTCATGCTCACTAAAGCATGGACAAACTCTTATTCGAATAGTAAAATCTATTATTCAACCTGAGTCGTCCAACATGTCCGTCCACGCACGTTTCCCCATGTATAGATGGAAGCGAGATCATTACCTCGAAACTTCGCTGATTACCGAGGCAAATTATTTCTTATTGTTAGTGGTATTGTAGTATTATAATGATATGGAAACGGGATACATCAGCAGTAGGAAGTCTTCGTCAGAATCTGCTTCTATGGGTGACGCGTCAATTTAGGTGAACATTAATGGTCCCTAGAATTGATTTCATTCTGATGAAAACACTGCAGTAACAAAAACTACAGCACTTGTCGAGAAGGTACATGAAATGCGAGTGCCGTTTCTTAAAAACAGCACTCACGATAAAAAATGTCTTCGATTTTTCCATGAAATTCTACCCTGGAGGCTGCACTAGTGCCCATAATGGAGGAAAGACCGTCAAAAAAGGCAACCTTTGCGAGAAATACTATGTTGTACTATGAAAATACATGTCCATTTGTACGAGATTTCTGGCTTTAGATGGGTGCGGCCGCCAGTGCGCGAAAAGGATCACTGCTATCCGAACATACCAGTGACGGAGGCAGAAAATGGGCGGGAGGGGGGGGGGAGGGGCGTGAGGAAAAGTTTAGTCTCCGCCGTTTTGTGGACCCAGACGGAAAATAAAATTAATAAAAATATTAATTATAATAATAAATAATTAATAAAAATTATATTAAAAATAATATAAAAAATAAACAAGTAAAATAAACCAATTCAAGATTTTTATATATAATTTGGCGACCCATTCTCAGAGGGGGGGCGCCGCCCTCCCCCCTGCGCCGATTACATGAGATACGTTCCCCACCTGCGTTGCGGCAGCCGTGAGGGTCTAAAGCGTAGACAGGTGGGTGGTGGGTGGAGGCAGTACAGGGACCCGTTCTTTATCGGAGACGCAGAGAGCGAGAGGACTCTCGGTGCGCGGCAGGCTCTGATTGTGGTTGAGGAACGTATCTCGTGCAACCCCCTGCGCCCGCCACTGGAACATACTGATCGAACTTGCATCAGCTGAGAAACACAGCCGCACACGATGAGAGAGAATTTGGCGGAGTTGAGCATGATGAGCGCATTTGAACATGCGTACGAGTTTTATTTTTTTTGTAACTCCACGATTCGGAGTGACTCCTTTTGCAGTTGCATTCCAATTGATGGCACCTTTAAAATAAACACAAATGCGAGGAAACTTTTTCCAGCGTGAGTGCTGCCTTTAACTTAGCGGACGCAGAATCGCGGCGGGACTTACGCCGCCTTTTCACTTGGAGCGCGCTCTCTTCGCATCAATCGTTCATGTTCCACCGTCGTTTCTGTGCTCACGGAATTCGTCTATCTTTTCGATAGAGGCTGCACTTTTTCAGGGCAATCTTCGTTCACACATACAAATAGGGCGAGGGCACAGTAAAGGAAGAAAAAAATGGAATGCAGTAAAAGTTAACGGCCGGAAGAAATGCAAATACGGAGTTGCATTCACAATGATGGATCTAATACGTGGACGCATGACAATTTAGCATAACCGCTACCTCATTAGAAAGGTTTAACAAGGTCGAAATCGGAGGTATTTATTTCTGGCGTCATTAATTTTTTTCTATCACATCAAGAGAACATTCATAATGATGAATGAAGTGCCCGCAAGGAAAGTGCATGACATTAACTCTGGAATCCGAAACGAGACATCTACGTCTGGAAGTACTGTAGACGGGATTGATGTATGAGTATCATTTTTGCCCATGGTGGACCGAGAGCTCAAGTCTCGAAAACTTAAAGGCAGCACTCACGGAAGTTCCCACTTTTGAAATGAGTCGCTTACCATGTAGCGGGCAGCTGGACAATCGCAACAGTAAGTTGAAGAACGCGAATGGTCTCCTAACTGCAAAGATACTGCCGTGGACACACCTGCCGCTGTGGGCAAAAGGGTTTCGTGGCGCCAGCTAACGCCGTTGACAGGGTGTGCGCATGTGGTTTAGCGGAGGGGAAATGATACCATTTGCAGGGTTTCGGGGCGGGACTCATCACGGAACACTCGTCCGCGCCGTGGACACAAATGGAATACCGCCATCATTTTCTGTGTGGTTCCGCGTTTTTCGCGCTACTTCTTCGTTGTCGATGAGTTCTTCGTCCCTTAAAGCCCCGATATACCGCGAAATCTCCAACCCAAAAATTTCAGCCTTTAATGGAAAACTTAATGCACTGTGGGTATATTGATGACTGTTGCATCTTCACCTCAACACATTCCGAAATGAACGAGTGTTTTAACATCCTCAATCAGCACTCAAACTATTATACATGAGGCCTACACGAGAAATATCAAGAGATGGCTGGTTGGCCTATCACATTCTACTTGTCAAGTGAGTTGATTAAGATAAAGTGGTACCGTAAGGCTACTTTGAAGAATGTCATAAGGCATACTAGCTCCTCACATATAACACCTATGAAGCTGTTGTTCGAAATATGTATAGAACCGCAAAACAAGCTGGCACTAAAGAAGATGAGCGTCAAGAATCTCTTCGGTTACCATCAAATATGAGTGTCATCTTCTGTAATTCCTACTTCATGTCTTCGCTTACGGCTTCCTTCTATCGTTTTTTCGGAGTAGCTGTTAGAATGTGCTCGAAAAAAATATGTCCGTCTATATCGTAGCATACTAGGAAACGAGTAGGGAAATACGAGGTGACCACTGTTGCTCCAACTTTGCGAATTCATCTCCGTGAAGGAGTAGTGGACGAACGTCCTCGACATCAGGACATAGTATGAATGTGTCAAATCATGATCATGGTCAGGGATGAGCGGAATTTCGACTTCCGTCTTCCGAAACTTACGATATTCCGGCGTTTTCGTTTTATATCCGCCCTTCGCTCCCGAAGGAGGAGAGGGACCGTCTCAGAGCCCTCAGATTAGCTAAGTTTAACAGATCCCAGAAATGGCTTGACCCCATAACTGAAAATACCCCTCTTGATGTAGATTCTTGGGCTCCCTTGCCTTCTGCTGATGCAGGGGCGGCCACAACAGTTAGTTCCACTCAGACGGTTGGTTCGGAAAACAGATAGGACATCCTCGGACAATTGGTGGTGGTGTTTTATGTTCGTCAACCAATATCGGATCATTACCTAAGAACGCCCAATCTCTAGTCTATTCAATGGTAGATTTCAACTACGGATCTGTAGCTCTTTGTGAAACATGGATGAAGTCTAATATTGATGTGAGTGATCTACTAGGGGAGATTTGCTCCACCTATGAAAACTTTAGATGTGGTCGGCCCAAGAAAAGAGGGGGTGGTGTTGCTGTGCTTGTAAAAAGGACTCTTTTGCCTAGTTTAGTTTTCCAAGAAACAGTCTGTGACGGATATGAAATTATCTCTTGTGACTTACACACACTTCATATAGGGCCCCCGCGTGCAATGTACAGTTAATCAAATGTATCAGTGATCTCGCTTCCTCAGATTTTCCGTGCATTCTTGTGGGAGATTTCAATTTCCCTGACGCTCAATGGAAGGACGGTGCTACCCCATCCTCCTCACTCAGTAAACGATTTTCCGAATTTTTAGCCAACCATGACTTTGACTAACTTGTCAAATATTCCACTAGAGGCAACCACATTTTAGATCTCCTTTCTTGCAATCAAACCCAACTCGTGGATGATGTTCGAATTGTTTCACCAGTTTGAAATAGTGATCATTCTACTATCGAATTCAGACTCAAAATATCAGTTCCACCCAGTGATTTCTTTCTGAAACGCGATCTCAGTAACGCAGATTATAATCTCATCAATGCGTACCTCAACGGAATCGACTGGCTCGGCTCCTTTAACACAGTTTCTAATGTGAATGATATGTATGAGATGTTCATCTTCATTCTGAATCACTGCATTGAACAATTCGTTCCTTTTACTCATGTCGGAGACCACAAACGGGGCTTTCCATCTTATCTTCATACTGCCTTCCTTTCAAAGACTAGAGCCTTTGAAAGAGCCACACTTAGCCAAAGTCCTTCTGATTGGTCTAATTATAGGGTGGTGTCAAGAAGGTTCAATTCAATGTTGTATAGATTTGATCGCATGGTCGAAAGAAAAGTTATTGAATCCAATAACAAAACTTCCTTGTTCAAGTTAATGAAGACAAAACTCAAATGTAGTAGTAGCGTTCCTACTCTTTCTAAAATAGATGGATCTATTGTAGTGACACTCGAGGATAAAGCTGAGTTGCTTGCCGAAACTTTTGAACAAGTTTACACGAAAGATGGAACACCTTTATCGGGAGTTCTATACGGCACCTATAGACAAATGCATGACTCTCTTTGGTTTAAAAACTATGAAATTTTCGAGATGATCCAAAAGCAACCTAGTAATTTCTCTTTGACTCCTGATGGAATACCCTTTGTGTTCATCAAGAAAGTTGCTTCTGCCATCGCTCAGCCGTTGGAGTACATTTTCAACTTAAGTTTATTCCGAGCTGAGGTCCCAGTAAAGTGGAAGCATTCCTATGTTACACCTCTTAGAAAGAAACCACCTTACAGTAATCCTTCCAACTATAGGCCAATTAGTATCACGTCAATGTTATGCAGAATTTTTGAAAAGATACTAAAGAAAACTATTGTTGAACATTTGGATACTGACGAGGTGTTCCCTCCCCCCCCCCCGACCAGCACGGTTTTTGAAAAAATCGTTCAACGGTAACACAAATGCTTGACACTCTTAATGACTAGACTTCAGCACTGGATGAGATGAAAAACATTGATGTAGTTTATTTTGATTTTGCTAAAGCATTTGATAGGGTTCCACATAATTTGTTGTTACTAAAGTTAGAACACATGGGTATTCATCCAAGGATATTGCGCTGGATTGAGAATTATCTTTCCAATCGTACATTTCGTGTTCGCCTAAACGGGGTATTTTCAAATGTAAAAGAAGCACCCAGTGGGGTTTCCCAGGGTTGCATTTTGTCTCCGATACCATTCAACGTATACACATACGAGTTATCTCGCGTAGTTTCTGATGCGGGAGTTTCTTGTAAAGTTTTTGCAGATGACATGAAGATCTATAGCATCTTCGACGTTAATGCTAGTGATGATCGCCTCCAACAAGCTATTGATGTCGTTTATAACTGGTTGAAGTCATGGTTTCTGCCACTATCGGCACATAAATCCTCCGTGCTTCATTTAGGCAAAGGCAACCAGAAAAAGAGCTATTTTATTGATCACTTCTTACTCAGGACAACAAATGAAGTTCGTGATCTGGGTTTTCTGATTAATAAGGATTTATGTTTCTCTTCGCATCGTACTGAGTTAGCCAATAGAGCTGAACGTCGACTTAATCAGCTGTTTAGGGCGCTGCTCACGAAGGATCCCATTGTGTTGATTAAAGCTTATAAAACTTATATTAGACCTTTACTTGAATACGGCACAGTGGTTTTCACTCCCCATAAAAGGAAAGACATATTGAAACTTGAGAGCGTTCAGAATAACTTCACGAGGAAAGTGTTTGTGCGTGCGCTTGGCTTTAATTACAATGCCATTCCTAGAGGTATTATCAGGAATAAAATGCTCAACCTGGATTCTCTTCCTGAAAGGCGGCGCAAAATAGATCTCACCACGGTTAGGAAAATAATCACGGGTAAACTAGGTCTCAACAGTAATAAATTTTTCACTCTAGTGCCTTCTGTAACAAGGGGTAGCAAAAGCAAGCTTTTCTTGACTAAAGCCAAATCATCTCATAAAAGACATTTCTTTACCTATAGAGCAGGACTTGAGTATGCCAAATTACTTAAGTTAACACCATCTATTGGTATTATGTCCACTCACTTCTAAATATCACCACCTCCAGGTTATGGGTGTCATTTCTGTTTACCCATGCTCCTGAGTTTTTGCCCTTTTTTTCTCCGGTGCGTTGGTTGTGTCCGTTTCTTCTTTTTTTGTTTTGTCCACAATTCATGTGCCTTGCACGTGCAATAAATGATAAAATATTTTTTGGACTTCGGACTTCCGAGTTCCGACTTCCGAAAAATCGCGAAAAAAAGCCGGAAGTTTTCGGAAGTTTTGGAGGGTGACCAAGCTGGATTTTGTCATATGAGTTTCGTGGAGTTTCTTAGCAGGTATCCGACACTGCCTGCCCTAGATGGCAGTAATACATATACCAAAAGTGGAGCTTTCTGTCTGTCTTCTGTTTTCTTGCATGCATTGCTGTCATTTAGCGTACACGCGAACATAGGAAGGCAAGAACCTCTAGCGGGACTTTTATCTTTTTTTCTCTCAAAGAATGAAATTCTGGAAGTTGCGTTGCGCTGGCTGCGGTTTTACTGTTTACGTTGTACCAAATATGTTTTCTAGGTTTAGTGCTATAGTATATCAGCATATGAAGGAAATCACAGTGTTGAAAAGTGAGTTACTTGGATAAGAGAATGTTGCTGAACATCGGGTACATGGTGAAAACGGCAATTATCCACTTTCGCTCAGTATATGCGTACTGCCAACTGACTAAATATGTATAGAATTGATTCAGAAACAACTAAGTTCTTTCAAAACTTAGCGTCGCACAGGATACTGCGCAGAATATGTAAAAACTCTACCGGATAATTGACAAGAGAAACTGCCGTAGAGTGGAGGAGTGGAGTGAAAATGGTGCTAATAAGGCTCTATGTACATACTTCACTGTAGCAGTGTGATGGGATGCTTTCGTCTCAACTATTGAGTTTTCCTTGTTTTCCTTGTCTGACCACCATGGTTTACTAGTACTTATATTTCCTTTATTTATCAGTGACTCATTTTTCTTCTGTTTTTGAATTCCTGAGTAACTTCATTCATGGCACAATTGGATGAATCTTTACAAATGAGCACTCGTTTATCTAACAATACACTGATTAACCTCTTCCCCCATTCAGGTCTCCGTAGATACAGTGCCGTAGATCCGCCTCGTCCTCAAGGCGCACCGCCTGAGATCACATGTGGCGCCCTGCTGGCGATCGATACTTAGCCAGTTGGCTGCGGCAATGCTGCCAGCAGGACGCCACGTGTGATCTCAGGCGGTGCATCTTGAGGACGAGGCGGATCTACGGCCCTGTACATGTATTGGCTACTCAGTACTTCCGACTTCCGGCACCTCCGATATTCCGGTGTTTCTTGGAGCTTCCGACTTCCGAATTCCGAGTTCCGAAATTTTATATTTGACTTGAGGGAGGAAACTAGAGGTGGTCACTTTAAGCTCAAGGTTTCGGTGGCAAAAACTCAGGTCCGATCGAAATTCTTCTCTCACAGAATAATACCTCCTTTCAACGCACTTATAGGTAAAAACGCACTGCAATTGTCTTTACAATCTTTCAAAAAATTAGCAAGTCAGACCGCTGGTTCCGTGGCTTCTCGCTAGCGTTGTTTTCCCACCCTGTTGTTGTTTCATTATTTGTCGTTGTTTTCGGTTTATGTTTCTTTTTTATTTCTTCTTGTTACCATTTGCCTGTTTTATGACATATACGTGCAGGTTGCACGTCTACAAATAAAACAAAACAATAAAACAATAAAACTTCCGCTCATCCCTGATCATGATGGTGAAGACGTGCACAAAGTAAGGCACTGGTGCCAGGAATGTGGGATTCTTTCTTATTGTTATGAAAAAGTAGAAAGAAACTCCCCGAAAATGTTCGTGGGTTTCTTCAGTTCGTCCTACACCATGTGACGAAACGAGATTAGATATTCCTGTGCAATTGTGATTTGTAAGAAAATAAGTAAATAATACTGCAGTACAATAAATGTTATTGCTTCATCAGCGAATGCTACGAACAATCTATTTTGACGCAGTGTTTATGTGTCAAAATACGCAGCAGATGGGACATGATAGTCAGACCCCGGTACGGCTTGTCGGTGCGAAACTAATTATTTGTTATTGAGGAACTGCAATTTGATCAAAAGATTTGCGAAAGTACGAGGAAAAAGACCCTCGGATACTTTTGCCGCGCGCGACAAAAATGATCTGGAGCATTCCTTGTCGCCGCTCGCTGTGCGCGCTCGCCGCAACAAAATACTCTGAATGACCTCCTCGGTGAGTTTTGCCGAAGCGAGCTCGTGCTGCGTGGCAGCCCTGTATGTTATAACGTGGGTGACTCGCCCGGCAGCAAAACTCTGAGTCGGGCTTAATGAGGTACGGAAAGCCTGTTGTTTGGAACAAATAACTAGTTGCGCAATTAATCAACTGGTGAAAAAGGCATTATCGATCTTTCGATGTCAATCCCCATCTCATTGCTCATGCAACTCGACCACACCTGCTACACCTAACCTGGCCGTGAGCTTCTGAAAACTGGGTTTTTGGTGCTATCGGGAAGTTTCGACTTTATGCAAGTGTTCAGCACCTTCGATACCTTTGGAATTCGCCTTCTGAAAAAAGTCGCTTACCATGTAGCTGGCCGCTGGACAATCGCAACAGTAGGTTGAAAACAGTGAATGGCCGCCTAGCTGCGACAATATTGTCGTGGACACCTTTGCCGAAATGGACAATAGCGTTTCGTCGCTCCAGCTAACCCCATCGACTGCATGTGAGCATGTGGTTTAGCTGAGGATGGTGTGTGGAATGCTTACCATTTTCAGGGTTTCGTAGCGGGATCCATCACGAAACACTTATCCGCGCTATGGACGCACACGAAATATCGCCATCATTTTAGGTGTTTCCCGCTTCTTTCATGCTACTCCATCGTTGTCGACAAGTTCATTCTTCCTTAAAAATTCTGATATACCGCGAAATCTCCAACCTAGAAATTTCCGAGAGTGCTGCCTTTAAAGCATGTGTTTTCAATCGCTCACCGAAGTACGTGCGATCCTGCACGATTTTTTACTTGTGAGCATTTTGTGTCGTCTAGTACCACCATTAGAAACAGTTTTTCATTATCATCTGCATCTCGTTTGCTGACACACTGCTCTCTCATTTTTTGCCTACATCTTACATTTTTTGCTTACTCAGACATTCGAGCGTTTGGAGTGCCGGTGAGCCCGCCCACCTTTGGCCGATACAGACTTCCGGCAGGTAGTCGCGGGTAGAGCAGGAATACTTGCTGAATCTGCGGATGGAGCAGGAAAACCTGCTGTGAGCGCATGAGGCAGGAGATATGCAGGTTACCCTGCACCCTTTTCTTCTCCATTGCCACGTGGCACCCTAAGTGTATACAATACGGGACTTGTCTGGCCAACTGAGGCCCGGTTGAAACTGTGGCTCACTGTACCATTTGGCCAGACAAGATGCGTGGGATGCGGTCGCGTGCCAACCCGGCGCGGACGGGGAAATCCGCCTCGCTGCAGATGTCCTTCTCGTCGAATGCTGGTGCAGGGAGCACATACATGCCCGATGAACTGATTTTTGAACTATTTTTGTAGTCACCTGTTGCAGTAGAACATGACCTGCCTTAATCCTGCTATCCTCTTAGCAGGGTCACAGCAGGTCAAATGCAGGATAAGGCGCGACTAACGGCGGAACTCCGCCCATTTTTGCGTTTGTCCCGCAGATGTCATGCCGCGAGAAACGGTGTAGACCGGCGTTCCAAACGCTCGAATGTCTGAGTACATGCTCACATCAACGATGTGAGCCAGTAGCAAACGCGTTATACTTGTCAAGTCTATGGCGTAATTGTGTGCCCGTTCCGTACGACAAGTCGGAAAGAAATGAGTATCGTTACGCGTCAAGTTAATTCATCAAAGATTCAAATCTACATCAGGATCTCATTTCTTGAGGAACCTATTGGAAGCTTCCGCATATAATGTTTCAGCGCAATTCACTTGGCAGGCATTTTTTTTGTTTGGTCGGTTTTTCCCGGTACTTTGCCGTATCGTTCTTATCTTCGTTCTCATCTGCTATGTCTATTGTTTCTCTTGCCCAATAATTTGGAATTCTTGAGGAAAACTCCGTTTTTCCACTCACTGTGTTTGGCAGGTGATATTTGAATTTCTAAGGACGTAGGTGATGATCGATTCGCTCCTTTTGACTGGGTCCAGCAAAATGAAGGGTTATGGAATGGAATAGAAGAGGACTACAGAAATACCACCCGTCGGTTAAAACTTTGGTAAGAGATTCATGACCATTTTCTAAATGAGGAGAATAAACATATTCCACGTTAGTGCTGGAATATAAACAATTCGGCTTCCATACTCAAACGTTATAATTTTAGTTACGGAACTCCAGCGGCAATGGAAATTAATCAGAGATTCATTTATGATGAAAAAGCAACTGAAAGAATTTCATACGAAGAAAGGCGATTTCAGCATCACCGCTGCGAAACGTATTTTATCGTGGCCACTTTTTAATCGTCTGGGCTTTTTAGTTGCTCATGAGAACTTAGATTAGGCTTACATTCTTACCGACGTTAAAGCTCAGGAAATTTAGGTTCGCATATGCAGTGTTTTCCGTTTAGAACTACATTTTGTAACGTTGATTCTGATGGACTTTTCTCGAGGATCCAGCGAACGTAACATATGATATAAGTGGAAAACTTTGAGTGGGTAAGAATTATATTCATAGTTTCAGTATTGCGAAGCGCCACACGCACGGCAGCCTGAGACGAGTCGGAAAAGAAAAGCGGGAGGTTGCTACTATTTGTATCTATAGATAAGTCTAGCACGGTGTTTTTCCGGCCCTGGTGGTTCTTCATGGAATCGCCGTCGACTTGAGGAATCAGGACGGGAGGAGGGGGTGGGATGCGATAGGTAATCCAAAACTATTGGTTACATTATTTCTTGCATGTCTTCGAAAATGTAGGCAAGGTGTGTATCCTAGCATCTGTTCTTTAGGAATGTCCTTAAGTTTTTGATTGAGAGAATTTGCAGCACCCACCTCAGGGAAACCCAAGAATTCAGGGTACAGCCCGATGTTCTCTAAATATCAACCGTTTCATATGTGCCGTGGCGAACGGCAATTTCTTGGGTAGACCAGTTAATTATAGGTGAGAATTAGTTATGCATTGATCGGGTACCTTTATCCCAAGGATCTGGACACCACAGTCAGCACTCGAACCTTGTCTAAAGCAGTCAATCTAATAATCTGTAATAATACGCTAAGAATACAGTAAATACAGTATGTCTGCGGGGCAAAACCTTAATCAACTATGTGTGTGCTGAAGTAGACGCCATCTATATTATCATTCTTCCAAACTTCCCTGCCGGACTTTTCAATTTTCCCTTCCTCACAGTTCTAATCCACAACTGCACTTGTCCAAGGACTTTCGACAAGTCAGGTACACGGCTAACTCGAATCCGTCTGATCTACCTTTGCTAAGCTAGGACTTCAATTGAGCGACACGGTTTTCTACTAAATTTTCTAATCCCGAAATCACTGGTGGTCTACCTTTTTTGTTTGGAGCTGACTATAAGGGCACAAAAGGAGGTGGTGTCTGTAGCCTTGTCAAACAGTCACTAATTATGAATGAGCACCGCTTAACTACAAGTTTGAAGTCTGACATTCTTTGCCCCGATGCACTCCACCTTCTCGTCCTCTAGGCTAAGATTTGTCTTGATCTACCTTCCGCCCAACTTTACCGTTCAAGATGATGAGGATCTCACTGAACTCCTGGAAAATCTGGGTACAACAAGAAGCACTGTAGTAGTTCTGGGGGATCTTAACCTCGAGGCAAATTGGGCATTCTTCAAGTCTCAAAATTCAAATCACTGGACTATCCTCAATTTTCTTTCCGCTTTCAAATTTGTACAGAATGTTCGTAAACCTAAGAATTCCATCTTGGATGTCATGTTGACGTCTTCACCTATTGTCAAAGAAATTTCCATTCTTTCTCCGCTTAGCACCTCTGACCATAATGTGGTCCGTTTTTTTTTCTTGAAACTGAACGTAAGAAAATGCCAGATTCACTATGTCCGATTACCGCAAGGCTAATTACGTCGGCTTGTCCAACTATTTGTCTCAAATTGATTGGTGGGAAGTGTTTGAGAACTACAATAGAATTGATGATCTTTACAAAAAGTTTTGTAGAGTTGCAATTCTGGTTCTGCTAAATTCGTTCCTCTTTATATTCCAAAGACACGCATGGTTAGGTATCCCAAGCACATCAGAAACCTTTTTGCACAAAAGCAACGATTATTCGATTTAATCCTCGATCCATTATCGAACCCTCTGTACAAAAAGGTCTGCAATGACCTGAATTTTCATTTTGAAATTTCATTCTAATTGTGAAAAACGGTTGGCAAGAACCAGTGAAATAAAAGAACTTTTTTCTCTCATTCGGTCGAACGTAAAGGGCATCGCCAATCTACCTGTGATTGTGGACCTTCATGGAAACCGCTGTATCAATGATAAACAAAAAGCGGACGCTCTAGGTCGTTATTTCGCTGGTTTTTTTACACCGCCTTCCTCTCAGCCTGATCGCATTTTAAATCATGCGCCTAGTTTCAATAATTTCCCTTATTTTGTAATTACACCTGGAGAAGTCTGACATTCTACCTTTGACGGTATATCTCAGATTTACTCCAAACATTGTGCCGAGTCCCTTATGAAGCCACTGTCGATCATCTATAACATTTCCCTGCTTCTCGGAGTAGTTCCACGTAATCGGAAGGAGGCAGTAAATACTGCTATACCAAAAAATTCTGATGCGTGTGTAGTACCAAGCTTCAGACCAATTAGTTTCTCTCCTACGGCTATAAAAATCCTGGAAAAAATCATTCGCGATAAAATTTCTTCATGGTTTGCTGCACATAAGAGCCAGGTCTTCAAGCTGGGATGCTTAACTGCCGATTTTGACTACGGGATTCCGTTGCAAACTAAACAACATGTTTGCGATCTTGGAGTTACTCTTGACGCTTCTCTTCGATACAGCTCCCATATTGACACGGTCGCTACCAAAGCCACAAAGATACTGTATTCTTTGCTGAGGAACGTGAACCCATCGGAAGTTTCTACACTGTTAAAGCTATATAAAGCTTACGTTCTCCCAGCTCTAAAATACTGTAGCCCATTACGGAACCCAGCCAGCAAAAAAGACATCCTGAAACTGGAAAATGTACAGCGGATTTTTACGAGAGTACTTTTCTATCGCGCGTTCTCAAATGAGAACTACCCCCAAGCTCTCCCTGAGTATAGGACTAGGTTACAGGCTTTAGGCCTCAAAACCTTGTATTACAGGAGAGTGGTAGCAGACGTTATTCTGGGATTTAAAATTCTTAGAGGCGAGGTGAGTTTGAAGCCTTCACAATTCTGGACGCTTTCCCCATCAACTCTCGGAGAGTTAGTTTCAACTTATCTTGTCCTAAATTGGTTCTCTGCACAGGCAAATAACGCAGAACTCTTTCTGTTGCCGAGTTGCTCGACTACTTAGTAAACTGCCGGCTGAAATGATGGCTGCGAAGGACTCGTCATCACTCCAAAAACTTCTTCGGGATGTGGATTTACTTAATATATTGAATTGAGAGGATGTGGCTTAATGATAGCTAGTGTCTTTTTCCCTTCTTTATGTTGATTTTTGTGTAACTTCCGGACCACTAACTACCACTACTACTGTTTTTGTTCTCAGCTACTGTTGTATCATTGTTGCATGGCTATATGACCATCTTATCTTCCACCTCTCGGACTAGTCCTATGAATCTTAACCAAATCCACGAGGTTAGGCATTTATCCTCTGGAATGCTATGCCTCGTCTATATTTACTTCCGTAATACTTCTGTGAAAATGAAGCTACACTGCGGGGGTTATGAGGCCTAGATAAGGCAAGGAGCCGGCGAGCATCCACCTAAAGTTACGCCTGAGGTTCGTACCAGATCAAAGAGGCGCCTCAGCGCCCGCCCCAGAATGGATCTTCCAGTTGCGTTCTTAGGGCGTGATTATCTCAAAGGTCTGATGCCTTCATCCAGCCATTACGCCCTATGCATGTGAAGCAGCAAGAGTTTACTAAATTTCGCCCTAGTAAAAGTCTGTTTCCTAGACAGACTTTTCAGTGACTAGTCTTCATCACCACCTTGGAATTGAGTTCGAAACTAAGGGTACAGTCCACTTGGGCCAAGTAACATGATGCTAGTTAAATAGTTTGAGTTTTGAAGTTCTGACTTGAAATTACGGTCTTTTGTTAGTTTTTCTTGTCTGCATACTTATACGGTATTAGATGGCACACCCGTGAGGGTGTAATAAATACATAATAAATAAATAAATAAAAATAACATGATTCCCCCCGAACAACATGGCTTTTGTCTATGCGTTCCCCCCGAACAACATGGCTTTTGTCTATGCGTGTCGCGACTTCGTGCGACTCTTCTTTCATTCCATCGTTCGTTCGCCAGGTTGCGCACGCAATGGTCGTATGCTCCCCGCATGCGCACGTTAGGCTCCGCCCCCTGCGCCGAAACTGCATAAATAGCCAGCGCGCGTGTACTCAGGTCTCATTCTTGCGTTGTCACTCGAAGGGAGGGGTTGCGAAAGAACTCAGCGAACGCGAAGTAGATGTTGGTTCACACGTGCAGTATACCATCGAGCAACAGAACAAGGACAGAAAAGGAGCAACGTCAAGAGAGGTAACACGGCGTCAGTAAGGTCTGCTTGGAGGCGTTGAGCACCTGCTCACACTGCCGGCTTGTCCGAACGGCCAAGGAGTTTGTGCTTGCTGTGACCCCTAGTTATTGGGCTAGTTGGACTCTTCCCCTTAGTTCTTTTAATGTATATTTGTGTTCATATTTTATGCGGGCTATGAAATTGGGCAGTTTATGTGTTTGTATGTATGTTTATTGCATAGGCAACCCTATATAAAACAAGAAATAAAAAGACTGTGGTGTAGAACGTGTAGAAATATAGCCAAACTAACATTTAACGACAAATACATCCGTATCATTATTAACAACAGAGTTATATGACATAAGACGTCTGAGCATCAGGAAGTAAGACATTTCCAAACAAGTTTTTTGAAAATGTTTTTTTTTGAAGCTGTTCTTATGTGAGGTTTGTTTGCTACCTAACGGTACCGAATGTTGTTTTTACTAATCCTTTCAAACATGGGAAGAGTTCGATTTACGAAGAAAAAGCGCCTGCAATTCACCTTGGCCGTTCTTATGTGAGGTTTGTTTGCTCTATCCCTAGTAGTTGAGGGCCTCATTGTAACGAATTTCTCAGATTTCAACCCGCATTGCCCATAAAGCACTTTGTGGAGTAGAAGAAGATCATTAACCTTCCTTCTTACAGAGAGCTTCTCTAAGCTTGTGTTGTGTGGCAGGAACTACAGACGTGTGCCGCAGAGTAGCGGTTGTATATTCAATACAGTTATCATCATGCATATGTGCAGCGCTGGCAGGAGATGATGGCAGCTCTCCTGCATCATCACATGTGTCATACTGTTGTGTTCACATGAATCAGTGTCAGTACAGTACAGTCATCTAAAGATGTACCGGAAACAGTTGTGTAACAGTGTGAATTGATATGGTTGGTAGCTTAGGGACCTCCACTGCAGTTGTGCTGTAAACTACGTAGCAGTGATTACATGCATTCTGGCGCAAGCCAACGTGCTACCAGCTTTGGCGGGTTACATATCCTGTCAGTATCAGGTCGTGGGTTTCCTGGTAGTTGCTTCGAAAATGCGTTGGTTCTAGGTCTGCTAACCACTGCTTGAGTGACCCCGGAAAATCACGACAAGGTGCCTCTACAACCACACAACTTATCGACAGTGGATTACGGCTTTGAACAATGGAGTCCAGGGCATCGATTCTCATAGATCCTAGTGGATGTGAGCAGGTCTTTTAACGTGGGAGGTGCGTGGAATACAAGCTTTATGGGTAGTCCGGAATCCTTTGCAGCATGACCCAGTTTTCGGGATGCACCATCTCCCACATATGGGAGAACAAGTGCCATACCATCTCTGGTTGAGTAAGGGAGCCATGTCTTCGGAGGATCCGCACGGTACCTGTTCTCTTCGAGCATGCGAACGACACTGTTTTCTACCGTCACGTCAGTTGTCGTGCATAGCTTATTTTTCGTTTTGAGCAGATTCCGCACCATATTTGTCTTTACAAAGGCCGGGTGCGCGCTACGTGAATGCACCAGAATGTTGGAGGATGACGGTTTCTTATACCATAAATATTCAGTTTTCCCGTCACTGATCTTAATTCTTGCATTCAAAAATAGAAGAAAACCGTCCTCTCCAGGTTCTTCCAGTGTGAAAAACACATTCTCGTCAAACGAATTCAGTCGTTCCAATGTGCTTCCAACATCCGTTCTGGTATGTCCAATCACAAATACGTCATCGATATACCGTTTGTAGAACAATAATCCAGATGTTATAGTGTTCCTCTCGATGTGATCCAAAAATATTATGGCGACTAACGGCGCAATCCTGTTTCCCATTGCTTGACCACGTTTCTGCTCGAAAATTCTGTTGTTGAAGCAGAAGACGTTGCAAGCGAGCACGGCTTCCAACATGGTTCTAACGTCGTTCGCATTGAAGCCCATGCTCGATATTTAGGCAAGATGTTCTTCATACAGGGAAACTTGATTAGATTATCATAGCGGCATACTCCAGGGTGGGGTCCTTTCACCCCTTTTTTCCTGCCACACTCCTACGACCTTCCCCAAATTCTCAAGGCCCATTGTGATGTGAGAATCCAGATGTACGCAAATGATGTAAAGATCTATGGTAGCTACACTGAGCGGAATGTGAATGAGGTTTACTTCACCTTATGTGAATCGTTACGAATAATGATAGATTGGGCCAATTTTCACGAAATACCACTTGGTGTAAAATTGTTGTCTTCCACATTGGTGAAATTTCTGCTGGGAAAGACATAGTTAATGACACTGTTCTTCCTGAAACTAACCAGGTCAAGAACTTAGGGCTGCTTCTCGACAAGAATGAATTTCTCTACTCATATTGATCATATCGTGAAAAAAGCTCTTTCCGTCCTGTCTATCATTCTTCGGAATTACAGCGGAAAGTTTAAAAAGTTCAACAGACTTTCACTAGGATTCTGTATCACACGATGAACTTAAATTAAGTCCATCGAATTCGCATTATTTCCCAGTAGGAATCAGATTGAAGTATTTTGAGCTCAAGAGTTTTACATATCGACGAGTATTTCATGATGTTTCATTCTGCTTTCGCGTGGTACGATCTAATTTTGAGCTTAGGGGAAGCAAGTACTTGTTCAAACCTACATATGGACGCGTGGGGGGTTTTGCCCTGAACTGTAAAGGTTTTCGTCGTGTTATCAACAATTAAATGGTTTTGATTTCACTGTTTCAAAGGGGAGCCAGATGGTTGAATATGCTATAGACACTTGACATTCTAAGCTCTCCGACTATTTCCAGATTCAGGAAAAATCTTTAAAAATGTGACTTGTTTCACATGTTAAGGCTGCAGGACTTCTAGATGAAAGGGAAGTTTGTTTCCAAGAGCCTTTTTCTGTTCTCTCACTTCATTATTTAACTTTTATTTTCAGAGATACTTATCCTTCCCACTAAATTGCTCGTTGCGGTCTCATCAGCTGTTTGATTTGACGAATACAGAGACAATTCGAGCAATGTTCCTGTCTTAACCACGTTTGACATGTTTTTAGCGGAAATTCGTTCCCGTTGCTAACAGATCTTGTGACTAGCGCCCCTTCGGGACGCTAGAAAGTGGGGTGGAGCAGCCACTTGAGGCATGTGGAAAAGCTTCACGCGTGTGGAATGCTTGGAAAATCAGCAAAAAAGCAAAACTAATCATAAGCTGAGCTCAAATACAAAATTCTCCTTATGTGTTGCGTATACTCTACGGGTCTGGCCGCCAACGCCGGGTTTCGAGTCTTCTCGCCATCTTAGCCTTGCTTGCAAGTTCCTTATCCCGCACCTACATGTAAAGCTAATCTTCGATGCACTGATAATAGCTACACTTTTTTGTCACATTTCTTACATGCCTGGACCCGTTATGAACAGCCAACAGGGAAAAAGAAGAGATGGTCGACTGAGACGCGAATGAGCGCGTAGCTTGCCCCTTCTCCATCGCCAGACGTGCATCTTGGCGTTTTCCCCACTATTGGGCCATGGCGGACCCATTCTCCATCAGTGCACCTGTATTCTGGTGCTTATCAGGCCGTTGGGCCAGGGCGGATCCATCCTCCATTTGTGGATCTGTATCCTGGCGTTCTTCCCACTACTGGGTCAGCACAGCCCGATCCAGCGGTGGGACTCGTATCCCGGCGCTTTCCCCACCAATCGGCCCCTTGCGGAACCAGTCCCCACCCATGGACCCGTATCCTGGCGTTTTCTCCAGTATTGGGCCATAGCAGACCCAATCCCCATCCGTGGACTCGTTGCCTGGCATTTCCCCGTTAATGGGCCCCTGTAGACCCAATGTCCATCGATGGACCCGTATCCTGGCGTTTCCTCCACTATGTATTGGACCACGGCGAACCCTTTCTCCTTCGATGGGCCCGTATCCTGCCGTTTTCGCACTATTGGGCCATGGCAGACCCCTTCTCCATCGACGGACCCGTATCCTTCCGTTTTTCCACTATTGGGCCACTGCGGACTCTTTCTCGATCGGTGGACACCTATCATGATGTTTTTCTGGACTACGTGGCCCCGGCTCATCTGTCCGTCATCACTGCAGCTGCTCTCTTTGCAAACCTCCAAGGGATGGAACAAAGTTAAGAAATAGTTTGGAAGTTTGATCAACTGCACAAGTTGCACAACTGGTTTCAGAAAGTGTCACAACAACTTATGATGATGCGTTCTTCATCCCGTGTATTTGATTGTACTTCTTAAAAAAGGACGGATTCTCAAGCTGCATAATCCCCAAGGGACCTCAAAGAAAGGTGCGTAAGGAACATATCCCAAGTGAGGACACCCAATGAATCCTTCGATACATCCTCCATGGTATGCACACTTCCTTTCGAAATGGTTATCGTCCACTGTTCCAAAGTTGAGTGGAGTCAACAACAAAGCTCCGGCAGAGGGGCGACTCTGCTCCGTACATTGCTGCTACGCATCGTCAAATCGTTGTTAAACACTGTCTCGCCTGGAGGGCTCGAGACCGCTAGATGCTGGTCCCGCCGCGAAATCCCGAATGCACCCGACTTCCACTACGTGTATGCACCTATGACGAAACATCGGCCGAATGTCCCATCAGCTTCGCATCCTCGCGAGGCACAGTCTATAACTGAGTCTCAAGGCGAGCGTATGCGATCACGTGCTGTCCCCCTACGTCTGCGCTCTAGAAAATTTTGTTGCACTACCATGATTTATATAAGAGGATACTAACAGCTACGATCGAATTCTCCGTCAATTTATAGGCGCAGGATATTCTTACTGTACACCGGTTTTTGGTCTTCAAAGCCCACATTAGCAGGCTGCCTTTCTTAATAGCAACAGCCAACCTGGCTGTTCCACGAGGGAGCTCGTATACTCGTGTGTTGGAGTTGCGTCACGGTTCCTATGACCCTTTGCGGAAAGAGGACATCAAGCCAACCGATGCAGACTGTTTGCTTTATGTCGCCATGGGCATGTCGCTGGGTCTAAGGACTGCGAACAACACATTAACTGGTTCTATGTTATGTTTTTAGCCCTTATCTCTATCTACAGAGTTCCTTCAAAGTCTCTGATGCAAAAAAATGTTTATGCTTTTAGTCAGATTAGATGAGTTTCTTTGTTTCAACTAGTTTCCAGTTGTCTGTTTCTTTATCAAGTGTGTGTTATGGCGCACCTTGAAGTGCAGTGAAAATAAATAAAATAAATTTCCAGGACAGATTGGTGAATCTCTCCACTGCTTCACTAAAGCAGCGGAGGCGATGGCGATGTCGACTCTGTAAGAGCCTGAAATTTGGAGGTACAGTTTAAACTGCAGATCCCATCTAGAGGATGCGTTCTAAGAGATTTCATTCTGTCTACTGTTCATCTCCGATGAAGTGAGTAGTGCGTTACGAAAAAGTTTACACAAGAGATGTTTTTAAGATGGTGTGTGGATTGTGGATATACCACCCACAAACCTATAATGAAAACAGGTTCTGTTTTCTCACACCTAGTGGGTTAGTTGCCCAAATAGCAGGACTGGTGATTGTATGACGTCGGAAGTAATTTATCTCATCATCTGCCAATCTTGCAGGGGCAAACAAAATACGTGGAAAATGGGCTATTCGGCTCTGGTATTCAGATAGGAGAACATCTGGGTGGGCTAAACAAATCAAGGCCTTCACCCCAAAGGGAACACGTTACATTCTGCATCACGAAATTCTGTCATCCAGTCTGCAGTCAGGGTCTTGTCACTAAACCAGAGCTCTTAGCGCGAAAACATTGGAAGCATGTTGGATTGCCATCAAAAGTTTCGAAATGAATAGACAAGATGAGCGGATTACTACCACCAACAAACTGGCATTGTGTCACAATCTTTGCGGATTCTGACCAATTAAGGCACATCCACTTTGAAAGGAGTTTGGAGTGCAGTCCTTGATATTAAGGGTCTGTCTTTCCATCATCTCAACGGCAGCAAAGATGGGCACTAGCCGGGCTATGTTTTTCCCTATTTGTTTTTCTGCTAGTGACTGAACTGGGTTCTGTAAGATGGTCAGGAATTTGAGAGAGTAGTTCAAACTGTACGTACAAGTCCCAAGCTCTGACATAGTCGACATCGCCGAAACGTTAGCCTCAACCGAAGATAAGGAGTCACATAATTTTGGCCAATTCACCTATGTATAAGGAACAATTCACCAGTTTGGAATTTTCTTCTTCTTCTTCTTCTTCTTCTTCTTCTTCTTCTTCTTCTTCTTCTTCTTCTTCTTCTTCTTCTTTAGCGTGTTTCCCTCCCGTTGACGATCTGCTTTCTTGAGTTTGGATTAATAACGCCAAGGTTTAACTTGTCTCAAACTTAGGGTCAACTCTCATAAATCATCCACAAATCCAATCAATACACGCATTTCATTCTGAATAAAACATGTTCTGAATAAGTCGTTTAAAGCAAGTTCCAGTTTTGCTCTTTGTGAATTCTTTAATATGAAGCTCTCAGCTCAATAGCAACAAATGTTTCCACTCCTGTCGACAAAAAGCACGAGGAGACCTCATCATTACAGTCATCATATCGAAAAAAAAACCCCTTGAAAATCTACAAAGTGCAGCTAAATGACTGGACCGGCCACATGGAGATGACTGCTCTGTGATAGACGAATGCTATGTTTCTTCCGGATGAACTCGACCTTCTGTGGAGATTCCGCTTTCCTCTAGAAACAGTCATACATAAGAGGATTGTTAGCTTGCTAAACAATTTAACGAACACGAACATCCGATTTGAGACGGACGACGAACGCTCGACGCGCTTTGTCGCTTCGGAGAGGTCTAGAATAGCTGTAGATAGCCATTAGTCGCTCCGCATTGGTGAGTGACTGCTCGAGCATGAGAATCACTTGGGCCCACTGAAATGCCGAAGATGTTTAGAGAGAAAATATGTAAGGAGGAAGCAGATCTGCGCAGTAAAAGAGGGAAATCTGACAAGATCTCCGAATCCCACTGAAAGTGAAACGAAATCAGAGGTCCAAAAATAACTGCGAAATGGAAGGCTTAACACGGAAAACCAAACGCTTATGCAACACTATCTTTCTGACCACAAATCTAAAAATTTTTCCTCCGCTGGCATCGGCGTTTAGTTACTCCCAGCTCATACATTTCTATTCGGACGTGGAAAATGAAAAGAAGAGGTCCTCATTACTGCCACCTCACCGTAAAAAGAGATTTCGGAAGCATCTAAACATGGTCTTCGATGCAAAAGAAAACTCAGTGTCTACGACTGGCTTTGAACAGTAAGTAATGATGCGGGATCTTATGAGTTCTGCGACTTTGAGAACACATGCCTCATGTAAGTATTTGTCAGTCGCTTGTGAATACATTTCAAGAATGGTCGTCACCACTCAGAAATTCGCGCAACTCAACTCTCCGCCAATAATGCCTCCTCACATGGCATCTCTCGGGGATATTCGGAAAACATCCCTTCACAACTAGTGAACTTTTCGGGGACAGAAAGCAGTTTTTCATGAGAAGAGAGTCGTTTGCACTGAATTCACAACTAAGTACAGGAAACTCCAAACATACGTAGACAATGGTCAGAATCGTGGTGCGGCTCTCTTGGGCAGAGATGCAAGCGCTCAGCATGCAAAGCGCCCACGTCTCTGCCCAGGAGAACCGCGCCGCAATCCCGACCCTTGTCTGCGTTCGTTTGGAGTTCCCTGTAAGTACACTCGATTCGTTTCAACAATGCGTTTCCCGCGAGAGCGGCTCTGCTGGCATTAAGGCATGAAGTGCAGTCGGTCAAGCAGGTGATTCACCATCAATTCGGTGTCTCCGGTAAATCTTATCGCTTGTTTCCTCTAGACATTTGTGGATAGTCCAAGATCTAACATAAGGGCAAGGGCTGCGTATGTCGTCATCATTTTAGGTAGACTTGCTTCTTTTTTTTTTGCCTTTTTCTTAAATTTGTCGCACGGCTGGAGTGACGCAGTGGCAACTTCATCGATAATGCTAGCTATACCTCTTCTATGGTGTGTTTCACTAGCTGTGAAGATATTAGAGAAAATGAGAACGAGAGAAATAGTGGCGTATTTGAAGAGATAGGCGAGAAATGCAGACCATAGGCACAAATACTCAACTATCTCGTTTTTGAAATGGACTATAATTCATGGAAATTCATCTGGGTAGCTATAACTGACTCGTCAGTAGATACGCGTCTGAGTAAAACCTTCGTCTTGCGCTTTCGAGCAAGTCCTGCTATTATCGATGTATCAGGAAGACTTGTGGGAACAGCACCCAGCACTTTCCCACGAAATATTTTCTCTGGAGCCATGAACATTTATCCGAAAAAAAACGTGCCTAGCATCTCGCACTGCTCTCCTATCGTTTGCTATTTTTGGAGCAAAACAAAGCTACTGCATATTCAAAGGATCTTAACACGATGTGGGGTGAATGCTCCAGTCCTAGCTTCCTAATCACATGACGATACACAGTGTCTTCCTTCGTTGCAGGGATGTTTCCATCCCATACATTGAAGAGTTCTCTTCTGAGGACCTGGCGTTTTGTCTCTTAAAAAGCAATAAGTGGAGAGATGAACAAGCGGCTGCAAAAACAACTTGCATTCTCACAAAGAAAAAGTAATATCCACTGCACACACTTTCATGGCGAAGGCTTGCACTTCCCTTTTAAAATTTTGAAGTGAATGAAAAATTGCTCGACATCTCAGATGCAATTTTTAGTTCTCTTCACAAGCCTTTTTCCTTCTCATCAACAGGATAACTTGAGGTAAGATTTGTCACGTTTGAAAGGGCACACCTTGATGTGTGTGATACATTTCTTGCTCGTCTTCCGGTTATCACCCATAGTTGAGACGCCACGAAATAATGAAAGTGAATTTCCAATGTGTACACCCTGCGTGAGCTGCTGTAGATGTGTTAACTTTTCGTTATCGTGCTGACAAGATCAAGTGCGCAAAAAAAAATCGAAAAATCAATCCTTTCATGTGTGTGGACTGCTAAGGAATATCTATTTCAATTATTTCGACTTTTGAAGAAAAGTCGAAAGATACATTTTCTTATCGCGCTGACATTTTGAGCGGATAGATTTGAGAAACAGCAAACTGTGTGGCATCCAGCACACTGCAATGTAGAGATATCAAAACTCTAGCGAAACCCTAGAATGTGCGGTTATACAACGCAACTGTCGCTTCCACTCCTTCTCGGTCTCTGCGATCTTTTCGTACGTCCGTGTCATCATAGCAATCAATAAATTGAGCAGCATGAGTGTGACCAACAGCTCGTAGATGGTGAAGAAAATCTGAAGAAAACTCATACTATAGTGTACAAAGGGGATCATTACAGTTGCTGCACCTTTCCCTGAAGAGCAACGCGGCTCTTGCAATCGTTGAGGTTCTTGTAAACAGCACCGAATTCGCCAACGCTCATTATTATCATGCGCATCAGTGCCTCACGAGGAGAATTCATAATATTTTCGAACCTAAAGTGAATATTGCTTGTGAGAAACGCTAAGATGTTGTGGGACTAACCTCCCTTTGTAGTCGTCGTCGTCACTTAGTCCATGTTTCTTTCTATACTCTGTCTCTGCCATCTCACACGAATGGAATATCACGTAGAAAGCTTGAAAAATGAACACAGTATTGTACTCGAAATTTAACTCAAAGGTACAGTTGGGCCCGGTAGCCACTGGAATTGGGCGCCGGCGAGCGCCGGCCGCCGCCGCCCTTCGGCGCTTTGGTATTAATGAGCTATAATTCACTCGAGATTGGGAGAAAGAGAAGAAAAATACAATTTTAGTCCATAGTAGACAGAGTGCAGTGAATATGTTAAGGCTACAAAGCAGGGGACCATTTCTACAACTTTCACGATTTTTAATTTTTGTGGTTTTCATGGGGAAAGATTTCTGAATATACAGCAAACGAAACAAACTCTCCCATTTTGTGCTATAGTGCACTGCTTCGCGAATACAAAAATGACCGTTATTCTCCTGAAGATGGGCACAGTAGTTCATTTATCCCATCTGAATGGTAAAGCTCATCCAATTCGGGATCCTCGGAAATAATTGAAATCCGTACAAACTGATCCAAGCCCATTGTGAAGTAGTTCTACCGCTGTCATTTATCTTTCGAGGATCAGTCCTTTACGGCGGAGTTACTTTTCCCGGTTTCCCTCAACTTTGAAAAAGTGGTTTTTCAAATGAGCAGCACAATAGAGCTGAAAGCTACTCGCAAAAAAAGTAAATCCGGGATGTTTTTTTGACGAAACACAGGAAATTTAAACTTAGTGAAGATAAGAGAGAGGGTTGATGATGGTAAAGGAAAGCGTATACTAATGAGTCAAAACTAGAACTAGCATAATAGAAATGAATAGACAATCGTATAAAAATGTAACTAAGGGTCTGTGCAGAGAAAATTCGAAATTTGATTCAGAAAATCTAAAACTCTGCGGCAAAACCTAAAGCCGGCGAATACAAGACAATGATTAAAATGAGAATCTTTTTTTAGGAAGACAAGTGATACTACTAATTTGGCAGGCGCTTTCGACATACCAGTATCTGAATCAACGAGTATTTCGTTAAAATGGAAAAAAATGTCCCCAATGCTTGTTTTAATCAGTTTACTAGTAAAAGGACAAAAAATGTTGCACCCATAAAAGCAGCGAAGACATTGAACGACCAAATAAAACTATTTGAAGTGATCGAAGTTAACACCAATGTTTGTTAGATTATGACCTCTTAACCACATAGTATGAATAGGCCTGTTGGCTCGACTGCTGCTAGCAATTCCTTGCGGCAGTTTGCCTAAGGCATGGCCTGTAACTTGGAGTACAGGTCAAGGCTATTCATTTCTCAGCATTAGGTGTTCAGCTACTTTCGTGAACTTTTTTATCCGCGCCTCAGTAAGTAGCACCGCTATTTCACTCACTTTAAAACTTCTGAACTATTTTTGCTAGCTTTATCTAAGCAGCATTTGGTTAACTAATTCGATTTAACACTTAATTTTAGCTTTAACTTATTTTTCTAGTTCAGTGGTGTCACTTGCACTTCCCTGACCTCATGCTTGAATTTTGCCCTACAGTTTTAGATTTTCTGAATGAAATTCCATTTTTTTCTTCACTAAGTTTGAATTTTCTGTGTTTCAGAAGAAAAAGTCAAAAAACATCCCGGATTTACTTTTTTTGCGAGTATCTTTCAGCTCCGTTGTGCTGGTTCCAGCTTGGACAGATTAGTGTACTTCCAGTGACTCTTACTTTAGGTGAATGTCCGCGTTTGTCTTCCTGTAACGGGACCAGCCAGGAATGCTTTATTCCAGACGGCTGGCACTTAACATTGGGAAAAGAGGCGTGCTCATTTGAAAAACCACTTTTTTAAAGTTGAGGGAAACCGGGAAAGAGTAACTCCGCCGTAAAGGACTGATCCTCGGAAGATAAATGACAGCGGTAGAACTACTTCACAATGGGTTTGGAACAGTTTGTACGGATTTCAATTATTTCTGAGGATCCCGAATTGGATGAGCTTTATTATTCAGATGGGATAACTGAAGTACTGTGTCCGTCTTTAGGAGAATAACATAAATTTTTGTATTCGCGAAGCAGTGCACTATAGCAGAAAATGGGAAGAGTTGGTTTCGCTTGTTGTGTATTCAGAAATCTTTCTCCATAAAAATCACAAAAACGAAAAATCGTGAAAGTTGTAAAGACCGTCCCCTGCTTTATGGCACTAACATGTTCACTGCACTCTGTCTACTATGGACTAAAATTGTATTTTTGTATTATATACAATTGTAATAGTAAATTGTATTATATACAAGAAAAGATGATTAGTGAAAGAAATATTTATTGTGAGAGCAAAAGAACTAGATAGTAATGGCTCAACATTTGGGGTAGAATAATGACATCTATCGAACCTCAAAGAGTCGACCCGAATAAGTGGCGTTGACCACAACTTCCAAATAAGTGGCGTTGACCACATCTTCCACTCTTTCTCAGAGAAACTCTCAAAATTCATGTGGACCATCTTGAACATTTGCTTCATTGCAACCCTTTCCTTAGCATTAATACGCACAGTTTCCACATGGGTTCATGATCGTATGAAGATCCCCGCTGGGGACGGGAGGTGATCAGAAATGATGTCAAGTCTTGGAGCCGTCCCAAATGGTGGTCGTATGAATGTCCACGTATTGAATCCCTCACGGATCCCCTACATGTGTACTAAGTGTTGGACCTCCCGCGCCTCTCCGGTACTTAGACAAGGCGAGGAGATCTTCTAGGGGGAAGGATTGAACACGAGTGGAGGATCACGAGGGATTAAGCTAGTCATCCAATTTATCTGGAAGCTTCACATTTTCTTAGAAATTTCTCTGGACATGGAGATTTTTTGACTCTGGAAACGGTATTACCTGGGTGTTAATCAGCTAAGTAGCGCAATCCCCCGTGATCTCTTCCTCAGCGCTGAGGATGTGCATTCCCTTCCCCTCCCCACCCCTATGATATTTTGCATCGTACACACACGAGAGAAACGCTAAAGGTCTAGCTCTTTCCACATATGTATGGAGCGCATAAATGATTAAATATATGGGCAATCGCACGGGCATCGTTTGGAACAGCCCTATAACTTGATTGTACTTCTGATCCCTCCTCCCCCCAACGGGATATTCATGCACGCCACATGCTATGCACTAAGCCAGCAAGTCCCCATGGAGAACCATGCTTGGCCTGGGTCCTCTGGTTAATGTGGACCGAGAATGCAGCTCAAACATCATATCAGGTAGCTGATATGGTGTTCGAACTGCGAAAAAATGATATTGACGTATTATGGTTTTCCAGCTCTCCTACTGCGCAAGTACTGAAATGCTCGAGGCCGTGATTTTCAATTATAACAGCGGCCATTTCAGTTTTCGGTTCATACTTTAACCATATTTGGAAAATATCCCAGAGATCGAAAGGGGTTGCAAAGAATGCATATTTCTCCACCTTTACGCTTGCTTGTGGAGAGGTTTTTTTTTTGCAAGCGATGAACATGTACATTACCAAAGCACGCCCAATTTTGACTTTATAACCCGAAACAACCGCGTGCATTGCTCATGAGGTTTTTTTGAAACTTTCCTTCCAGTTTTCAGACAATCTCAGCAAATCCGTACTGCATGCAACCTACCTTGTGCGAATCCCAGAATAAAAACCGAATAAATTAGCAGGAATCGCAGCATGTCGCCGACGATGATCTTGTAAACCATCAGCACAAATGGACCAACGAATTTCATCCCCCTGAATTCTGTCTCAACCATGACAGCAATCTTTTTGTACTAACAACCCCTACCTGCAATAGAAGAGAAAGTGCATGGTTGTCATCAAAACAACCGCGATTGTCATAACGTTGTCCAGCAGAAGCATGACAGGGTGAACGAAGCATGCTGTGCGAACCGGAACGATGAGCAGCAGGATCAGCTGGGCAGCCTTGTGCAGGACCTTCTCCGGAAACGCGCTCTGTGTGAGCCATAATTATAGAAATGCCGCTAGAAACTGTAGCTCTGGAACTCACAATGGCAATCCACCAACGCTTCAGACCTATCTGTTGCATGTCTACAACATCCTTTGTCGTCCTTATCACAACTGCCAACAGTGTGAGCATTTCGCAGCAGAAGCGCAGCTGAATGGACACCAGTGTTTTATATAATTGCTAGAGGCTTTTCTGTATAACGCAACGCTAACCATTTGCTTCCTGCTCTCAGTGTATTTCCACAGGTGGCATTGTCCTTGCAGCGCATCGTGGCGCCCGCTCTCGAGGTGCGCCAGGTGTTGAACAGTCACGATAACGTCGTCGAACGATGAGATGTTCGCCAATGTGTCTTCACTCTCGGGAACATACTGTAGGCGGTCTATTAACGGACCTCTAACACTGTCAGTTTTTTTTTTCTTTGCATCGAAATTTGTTTAGAAATAGGTCTTCTTATAGCTTTTCGTTTGTCCAATACTCGAATTCGTTATTTCTTACATAGCAGGAGTGGTGACGACATATGACACTGCCAACTAATTTTAAAGTAGAGAATGAGTGGCCATGATTCGAACATAGCAGAGTGAAAATGAAATGATGGCATATAGGGTAATTTATACTGGATGCGTGCGACTGACGCGCGTGCGTCTATATGATGAAGAATAGGGCCCAGTCGCATAGCAGTCGCATCGCAGTCGCAGCTCAGACGCACGCGTTTACGACCTCGCGACAGCCGCGCGTTCTTTTCATTGAGGATGTAGATGTCGCGTTGACCGGTCTTCATGGAAAATCCCTTGCAAATGAATGCGTGCGACTGATGCGCGACTGACGCACGCAGCTAGTATAAATTATCCTTATTTCGAACGGTTCGGATCGTGGCCACTCATTCTCTACCTTGCATTTTTCCTGGGAAAGATTAGTTAGCAGGGTCATATATGATGTCAGGATGCTAAAGACAAGATGGACTTAATGTATCAGGATTTTCTACCTCATTCTGAACACATCCCAGATTACGCCACAAAAACTCCGGCATCTAAAAAGAATGAAGGAGTTCAACAATCTTGGCCAGATCAGGTTTCACAATGCTAGGTTAGTTTCAATCACGTAGGTTTATGAAGGATCTCAAACCATTTTCCATGTTGTACAAATAATCGGAGCCGTGCTTTTATGTCAGCGTAGAAAGAAAAGCGAAATAGAGGCGTGCACAACATGGCTCGTTGAACCATTAACCGGATATTCTCAAAATTAGATAGAATTTTGTATTTTAAGCAGATAAGCTGCCCTTCCTTCAACGATGAGAACGAATTGTTGATTGCTGTAGCTACCTGATCAAAGACATGGATTCAAAGAAATCACCGATTCTATGACATCACGAGTCATAAATGCTATGTAGAACACAAGTAGAAACCACAAGTAGCCGAATAGGGACTGGAATAGCCTGAAATGCTGAGAGTGGATACAGATTGCGTGCGCTGTACATGGTCGGGTTCTGAGCGCTGACCTGCGCTTAGCAAACGCTTCCCACTTCCTCTCCAAAAGCTCCTCCAACAGGCCATCGAAGAAGTCCAAATGACAGCTTTTGTCCTGAATATAGCGGTTGGACGACTTCATTTCCATTTTATTTTCGAACCAGCTTAAATCTATAAGTGGAATACCCCATAGACGACGTTGGCGAGGACAGAGTTCGGATTCAGACCCCCATCCTCTTCACGGATGGTGTCAATTTCGAGGAGCGGGTAAGCCTTGCACACAATATTCCCATACCTCCATACGATATCCATTTCGCACTCCAATATCAACGAAAACATCTGGAAGAAGAAATTTGGACGAGCATCACCAGTGAAATTTTTGCAAGGGCATATGGACTCCAAAAGTCACCCTTTTGTTTGCGAGGCGAGCAGCCAGCGCCATAGGTGTCAGCTTCAGGTTGTTCTTCAAAGTAAGAGAAGCTCCACTACTGTATGCCAAGGTGAACATTTCCTGCAAGGGAACAAATTGGCAGCTCTTGGGATCGCTAGATTAGATTTTCCTACGGGTAAGTCGTGGATAACAGTTAGGTGTAGCACAGTGTTTCCATTGGTGTCAGTCATGTTTGGGTCAGCCTTGAACGCTCTCAGGAGGCGGAAGCAGTCCTGCAACATGTTGTGCATGAGGTGCACACGGGAAAGAAGAGCGCGTACCTGGTTGTTCGTGCAGGCGGCAAACGAGAGCGGCAGCTCACCCCAGTACATCTGCCTGAAATCACTACACTCCTATTCAGGGTAGGAGACAAATGGCGACAAGGACGAAAGGTGCTGCCCTGTGTATCTAGTGTTCTGAACGAGGTCCACCCATTCGTGCTCGAGCGAGTCCGTGCGAGACGCTTTCTGGTCATCAGCGCAGAAGAAAGAACCGTAACATCTTAATGCTGTGTAACAATTGTGGACACATCAGATGACATTAACGAATCGTTCGCTCTAGGCTGTTGCTACAGTTTTGAAGGAGTATAGCGCTTATGGTTACTGCGAAACTGCGGCTCCTAGCCTTGATGCGTATTGATTGCGGGCGTCATGTTTTACCTCACTCGCGACATAAAGCAGGATATTCCTTAAGGATTATAACAGCAGAGTTTGATCATTCTCAATCGACCAAGTTTGCGAAGGGGTGCGGACCAGGGATGAGCGGATTATCCGTATCCGTTTTGCCGTTATCCGTAGGTTTTGGCCAATCCGTTACCCGCACCGTAATCCGGGCTTTTCGCGCCGCATAACAGGGCGGATAAGGCCGAAAATAGTGGCTTAATTTCGCACATTTTCAACACAATAGAGCCTCCATTCCTACAAGTATCCCTCGATTTGGCGCATTTTCTTCATCAATGGTTGAGAATCTTGTAAGGGTGACAGGGGCAGGGCAGGAGAAGGTGATACCGACTTGAACCTGCCGAACAAGAAAATCTCTTTCTCATGTTTTCTGGATCATCCGAAAAAGTGAGGCAATAACCCCGAAACCATCCCTTACAAGTCGGGTCTCAGAAAGGCAGATCATCCACTTCCTCCGCCCTGTGAACAACATTAAGCCATTCCTACTCCCGAAACCATTATTTACTTGTAAAATTATCAACAACGTTGGCTGGTGTTTGGTAACTAACAACGTTGAAATCGGTGACGTCCAAGCCCAGCTCATCAATGAGCGGTTCCTCTTCTTCGCAAGGTTCATTTCGACTATTCATTGAACCACTCTGTTTACTTTTAAATCTACTTTTAAATCCATTGATCAAATGTGGTTCGAGAGTCAATACTATCTTAACCGTCAGGCAGTACTGGAAGGTCTATCAGAACTCCACAAAAGACAAAACCTTGGGAGGACAAGCCTTCGGGGACCTCACATTTGTATTGAAAAAGACACGGGCAAGTGTCTTCCCGAGCAAGTGCTGTGCCAATCAGATTAAGAAAATAAGAAAATGTAACTGGAAACAGTTGTTTTTCATGGCAAACTCTAGCTATTATAACTAAATCTCTTTATAACAGCGTCATGTTCAGCGTCGTGCTCAAAAAGGCGAATTTTGGTAACTGACAAGATGAAAAATTGGTGCTAATTCTTCCACATAATTGTGGAAGGTAGCGTCCTGTAGAAAAAATCGCTTATCCGTTATCCGGTATCAGTTATTCGGTCATTTTTGGCCTATCCGTTATTCGCACCGCTTGTGGGAAATTTGGTGTCCGCTCATCCCTGGTGCAGACCCCTGGAGTCTCGTATGCATAAACGACTTCTTTCCTGTTGGTTTCCAGTCATGAAAATCAACAGCAGAGAAACATGTAAGGTAAAGGAGACTTCGCTAGTCGGACTCGTATCCCAGAAGTGTGCACCTAAAGTGATTCGCGATTTGGATGAGTTGAAATGACCTGTTGATGACAAAATTTCAATACCGAATTCAAACTTTAAATATTCGATGAACTTGGAATATTCGAATACGTTCTCATTTCTTCACCTCGTGGATTCCTTATTCAAATTTGAGATGAACATGCATAGTATCCACTCCATAAACTGCTGAATTTTACTTTGAGAGCCCTCACCGTTGGTGAACATCAGCTCCTTTCTTGCAAAGGAAGTAAACCATGCCAACATCTTCGTTGACGATCGCCTGATGAAGAGGTGAAAGGCCTAAGTGAAGCTGCTTGTCGGCACAGGAATAAACCTGGGACGTAGAGTGCAAATTTCATACCATAGTAGTCTTCAGAGATAAAAATGTCGTTGATTATCTTTGGGAATCTGATTACGATCTGCTTCGCCAGCTCGTTCATGTCCGCTGTGTTGTGCAGCAGGCAAATGTGCAGCAGGTTCTCGCCCATTTTACCTATGGACGAACTCATTGATGTGAGTCCAAGACTCAGGAGCTGAAGTTACCGGAAAAAGCACCTCTTTGCTCGATATCCCACACAAGTTCTCTGTATTTGAACGCCTTCATGCCGCGAGCACTAGCGCCATCGAGGATTTTGAGTGCTGTAACAAATTTCTGTTGAGAACGAAGTAAAAAAAAAGTGAGTGAACGACCTTTCAGGAAGTCACTGGCGTCCAGCCTATCCTGGTTGATGTCGTCAAGGATGTTGGGGCCACTTTTGCCTCTTCCTTTCTTGCGCCGCAAAGCACCAAGTTGGGCATTTCTCTGGGAACAAAATTAATGTCGCGCTATGTGTGTTTAGGATATACAGCTTTAAAAGGATCACCTGCTTATTCCTCCTCTTGACCAGCTCTGAGATAGAGACGAGCTTTCCTTTTCCACCGTTGTAGAGATACGATTTCACCTATGAATAGAGGTTCCTATCATGGTATCTACGCAACTGGGCGCTACACTAATTAAATGCACTAGAACATGTATGTCAATATTAGAGTTTGCCATTGAGATGTTGAAAAAAATTATGTATCGCCCGAAGGTAAGGTTTTGACCCTTTCATTCGAACCAAAAGTTTTACCCTGTACCACACAGTTAACTAGGAAAATAACTATACGTATCGCTTTTTCTGATGTTATGATGTGATGGACGCACAGCAGTATCGAGGTACTCCTCCAAAATACTGTAATCTCCAGATGAACGTGAGTACTTGATCCACGGAGCGAGCAGTCCACCCGCATGTTCGTCAACCAACGAGTACAACGAGGAAGGAGTATCGGAAGAGTTGAACGACATCTGCAATCAGATGATGTGGAAATGTTGCAACAGGACCCTAGAAGAATCGAGCGAAAAGAAAAAATGGCAGAAACTGCAGGCTACCATTTGCTTCCGAAGACTGACGGCTCCTTCGGGCGACACTGCGCTTCAATTAGAAAGGGCTCAAGGGATCATCGGCGCTGCTCGATGTGATTGCCATTCTCGAATAACGATTCCGTCGCAATCATCGCCACCACGAACGACAATAGCAGAAAAAAGATTGTAATTGAATGCTTGTCCTCTTGTTTTCCAGCGTCGACGAGATGTCACTGCCACGGTGAAAATAGCACAACGTTTGTAGGGACAATTTGATCCTTTTGGAAACGAAAGCAAGGAATTCTGGAAAGAAACCCGTTGGCTTCATTTGCGAACAGAACATATACTATCGATCCCGAGAATGAAAACATCTGCTCTTCAATTCAACAGGATAAAAATGGAAAAAGCAAACCATGTCTTCTAAAGTCTTTTCTTGAACTCTCTTTGGAAAGTGTCATACTCAAATATGTAGAAGTTCCATTCATTCTGAGATTTAGTGATGTGAAAAATCAAGCGAGTCTTAGCCTTGGTCAAGTGTACAACAGGGATGCGCGGACACGAGATTTCCCACGACCCGGACAACGGTGCAGATAACGGAGAGGCCAAAAATGACCGGATAACGGACACCGGACAACGGCAAAACGGATAACCGGATACGGATAATCCGCTCATCCCTAGTACACAACTCTTTGATGTGAGTGCTTCATGCTCTTCGAAAGTTAAGCGCCGACTTAATTTCAGGATGTAGCCAGAAGATCAGCCACTGTGGGTCACATAGGG
The DNA here is from genome assembly GCA_037903475.1 of Ancylostoma caninum. Taxonomy (NCBI): domain Eukaryota; kingdom Metazoa; phylum Nematoda; class Chromadorea; order Rhabditida; family Ancylostomatidae; genus Ancylostoma; species Ancylostoma caninum. Next base: position 34,172 of record JBAJFG010000037.1, on the reverse strand, counting down.
CAAGCCCGGCTCTGCGCAGTCAGAGGCCGCCAACTTGGATCAGCGAAAGCAGAAACCAGACAGCTGGAAAAGCTCGCAGGAGTAAATGACTGTCTGGCCTTGAGGAGGACGGTAAATAAGACCTCAGTATAGCGTTCAGTTCAGCATCCAGTCGAGGACGGTAGTGATGAGACGTGGCAGTTTCCTTTTCCTTGACGTCCGTCGATGCTGGAGTCACACTTAAAATGGCAACAAAACCATTGAACATTACCTGAACACTTCTCCGATAAAATCGTTATAAAGAAGTTCTACCCTTATTATATTAGGTTGAGGAATTATAAATGTCCGCTGCATTCGTTTTACTCTCTTCCTCTATTTTCCCCAGTGTCACTACTTTTGGCGGGGCATGTGTATTCATGTGAAAGAACACTTCATGGCGCCCCAGAAGATATGTGATTTGTTTGGTATCCACCGATGTTTCACTTTTGAAAAATTATTTTTAATTGCTAGCCCACCCACTCAAGGCGGACATTTTAGATAGGCGAGCCGCCATCGGCCGAATCCTTCTCTGCGGTGTAAAGACTCGCCATTCCTTCGAAACTGTTATAGTGTCAGATAATAGAAGAGTGTGTCTTGAGCACGCAGACAGAGAACCACACCTGCTCAGCGACGTACAGCAGCCTATTCCAACACGTAAATCTGATGGTCACGAATGGAAGGTGACACTGCGTTTGCGGTAAAATATGAAAAGAACGTTCCATTCAAGGATGATGAATCCTGGTCAGAAGTTTACTTTTGATCTCTCTGCGCAATATCAGGACCGCTTGGACCAACACCTCTATCGTCATGGTATCAGAACAGCGGCTACAAAACTTATCCACGACACGGTCCAAACGACACATCGCAAAAATAACCTAGAAGAGAACCAAAAAATGAGGATGGGGAGCCCTTCCCCATCCGTCCCCTAGTCCAGGATCGGAACTATCAGATTAACACTTGTTCCTGCCGATGCAGCGTTCATTGAAGGAGAAGAAATTTAAAAACTGCGGTGGAGCTAAAATTTGGTTGGGTCGCTACGGCGTCTAGAAGCTCTACGGTTTTGTCACGTTCATTTTATGGAGGATGTAGAAGAGTCATGTAACAATTTGGGAAATACCCCTTGGATGGAGTTCTTGTAATATTGTCGTGGTAGTGTTTTTAATTTGAAGGTCAAACGGACATTTATAATCCCTCAACCTAATATTTAGCTCACGTACCATATGCAGAATTTTTGAAATCAACTCTATAATTAAACTTATACATGGTGGCTAACAAGTATGGATAACTCAATTTTTCGCTCCAAGAATGTAAGATATTGCGACATATTCTACCTGTTTGATACAGGCATCAACCGCAAAAGTGCTGCTCGAAGTCTTCTCCTTTAGTCATGCTGCCTCAGGAACTTCTCTACTCAGATTACAGTTGACCGCAGGAAGTGGACGCCGGTCTTATTCGATTTCTTTTCGACTGAAACCTTGAGAGAGCTTACACTTTTGTGGCAAGTAGCAGGCACCATAGGTCCTCAGTAGCTCCAAACAAAATAAATCATTGGGTGGGAGGACCAGCTATTCTCGCTTCAGTAGCGACAAAAGTCAGGGTCACAGCAGCGAGAGTTCATAGCAATCAGGGGTCCGTTATCGCTACGGCACAAATTATTGCGTGTATCTATGCCTGCTTATCCATGTAAAGAATATGCTCTAGTAGTATGGCTTTCTGATGATGACCGGCGTCAATTCTCGCCAATTTCATTACAAAAATTCAACTCATCCCACATCACGGCAGCTAAAGAAACGGAGCTCATCTGCTCACCATCCATATCCTCAAGATTCCTTGAGCACTCGTGTTGGCTTCTGCACACTTCACGCGCACGCAGCAGTAAAGAAAAACTTTTTTGTGCAGAAAAATGGCGATGAAGAGGCAGCTGCAAGAATCTTCTTTGAAAACCTTCTCTCGTCATCTAACATTACTCCTCCTCTGATAAATGTGCACTAGGAACGCTTCCCAAACGTAGTACATTGAGTATATCACACTGGCAAGTGGATAAGGCAAACGCAGCCAAACTTTCCACGCCACACCTCCAAGAAATGAAAAACGGACATTGCTGCATGAGGAAGAACTGCTACATTCTAACTAATGTGCGCACCACACACAGTTTCGGCTGCGTTGAGGGAGGTAGCTGTGGTGTCTTTCAACCTGCGTTGTGCCTCCCATGTCCTGCGTTCTACCCGCTCTGTGCAAGGTGGTGCCCCCCCCTGGCAGGTGCATATGTATAAACTGGTGATTGAACGCCAGATCTTAGTCGTGTCTCCGCTTCCGGAGGCAAGGTGATCCCTGCATGAATCGTCAGGCTGGCTGAGGCCTGACTGAAAGCGTGGCCCAGTGCAACAATTGGCCAGAGGAGATGTGTGAGATGCGGACGCGTGCGAGTGCGGTGCAGATCTGGAAATCCGCTGCGGGACTGAAGACAGTAAGCGCATGCTCACCCAAGCTTGGCCAAGAATGTTCCCGAACGCGCTTGCGTTTTCCACAGCAGCGCTCGGTGGTAAGCGCAAATCCGTTCGGGAACATTCTTGGGTAAGCTGGGGTAAGCATGTGCTTACCCTAGTCTTCAGTAGGTCTTCAGTAGGAATCCCAGGTTTGTGCCATGGAAACCAATTCATCGCCCCCAAATCACAGCCCTCCCGGAATCTCTGAGTTAAAGTTGAGTCTTAGGGTTTCTTCTTCCCAAAGCAATTGCAGAAGGATGTCAGCAACTGGGAAAGAGATGCTGCTAGGATTCTACTTGACGTATTACGCTGTTTCGGCTGCGTCCCTAACGCACATCTGCACATAGTTCCTTACCCAATTTGAGTGAACTGCCTCAAAACAGTAACTGCGTTTGCTTGGTGCCCCTGGTCAACAGATCACTCCACGAATGATTCGCAGCAGATGGAGAACCTCAGCCAATAATTTTTCACATCCACCCAAATATGCTTGGAACATCTCGTTCACTCAACGTATTCTCGATAAATAAAGAATTTTATGACCTGACTCATCACATTTCAATGTGTACCGAAGCGGACCTGAGTAGAGAATAGGAACGAGGATATACAAGATATTCTTTCTGTCAAAGCAAGAGGGATAGACCTATACACCCGTAGGTAGGAGCATTAAGCTGATTAGGACACCACATATTAGACGCTAAAGTGAGAACGATTCCTAATTTACATGAAAAGACGGAGGCAAAGCAGTTGATGTGCGAAAGCCTACGCAACAACAAGGAGAAAGACCACAGACAAACCAATACCAAGAACACAACCTCGCATCATGACGTCACACGTGAACAAGCTACTCATAATCAAATTGAAGGAGACTGTACACGTAGAAATGACATGTGAAACATTGGGCAATCTTGCTAGAAGATGAAGTAATTCAGAATCCTGTAGAGGCACTACCTTCTCAGAGTGAAACTCCAGAAGGAACTAGAAACATATTATAACTTTCTTTTCCTCGTTCTTCTCCTCTTCCTTGGCGCATTCCAGTCTTCGTCATCACCGGAAGATGCAGGAACAGGTAAAGGGCTCTGGAAGAAATTAGAGGTAAAATAATGCAAGAGACTGGACAAAGAATCTTGTGACAGGGCATTCGTTCCTTCCATGCCAGAAGCAGAAGGGTCACTCACTAGTTGTGGTTTAATCTGGGTTGGGACGTTGTGCTGTCGTTTTTAGAATCAACTTTATTTTACACAAAAAAAACGTGCATTTCCATCTCACCACCCTAATTAATAGTGTTTACAATGTTTCAATGTGATCATGCAAAAACGGTATTAAGATGCCATGTTCGACTTTCTTTGAACCTCAGCATTGTTCTTAGAAACAAATGAGGTGCTTCTTTTCATGAAGCGACATCGCCGAAACGTTAGCCGTGGTCGAGAATAAGAAAGGATATAACAATCTTGGCGAATACAGCCATAAAAAGAAGCAGCTCACTTGTTTCTAAGGTGTTGAGATGTACTAGGCATGGTGTGAATACAACTATGATGGCGTTCTTCTTAACTCTAATGTTAAAGCGCTAAGAGAAATGTTATTCTTAGAAACAAATGAGCTGCTTCTTTTTATGAAGCGACATCGCCGAAACGTTAGCGAGAAATGTTAAAAAATGAATTGTCTTTTTTTTTGGTAAACGTCCCAGTAATGAATTGGGTATAAAGAAAGCTCCCTAACCTGCCGAACCAGGTGCACTGCCAATATTGGCGACGAAGCGTCGTTAATTTTGACAGGATAAAATTGAGGGTCTGTCTGGGAGAGGAATTTCCTCCGAGATTCCCTTTGTTACAGAGTGGGACAACAACAAGTGAACAAATAAACAATAGGAGCAAACTTGACTTACAATGAAATCGTCATCATTGAAAGTACTCTCAGAAATCAGCTCCTGTTCCGCGATCTTTTTAGCTGCTGCTCTGTAAGGTAGAGTTAGGTTGAACAAACTCATGAGTGGATGAACAACAAATTTATGACCCAGACCGTGAACTACTTCGGCTGCCATCCAACTTCCTGCAGTTAATTATGTGCTTTTCGAAAACTTTGGCGCCCACCATTCGACCACAAACACGACACTTCACTGTGATCTGAATCGACCAAAATACGTCATTTCTCAAGAACTGATTCTTCCTAGATCGAGAATCGTTACAATTCATATATAAACCAGAGCGGAGTCGAATAAAAACGGTTCCTTACATAGTCTTCATAGTCACATTGATTCTGAGACTCCCTAACACTCAGGAAAATCGAACAACTCATCTCGTGTGCGGCTACTTCAACGCGCAACGCCGTAATGTTACGATACGCACACGTCGCTGTGCTGTTTGGTCAGTTTTTAGACCCAGAGCGCGGCAACAAGGATGACCGTTGTTGAAAATGATAAACAATACTGCTACATAGGGAAAAATTCTTTGTACTACTAATTAAGGGAAACCAGAATATAAAGACAAATTAAAATTAAAACGGTGTCAAATACCTTGAATTTCAGCTTCTTGAGACCCACTTTAATACAATTATAGTCTGTTCCAAAAGCGCTGACAGATGAGTTTTTGAGCATACCGCTACCCTTTTCTCGCCTTCGCTATCTTGTACACTCTCTAGCGTTCTTTTTCTCTCTGGTTTCTCTTCCCCTATCTTTCCCAGCAGAACAAAGGACATGTTCAGCTTCCGAACACCACATTTTGAGATAATTTTCGCAGAAACCTAAATACCCGTGGAATGAGTTGCAGTATACATTGTCATGGAACATGCTTGGTTTTCTTTTACCATTACCTTGTTAATGTTCGCCGGGTTTTCTGGAGTAAAAACGGCTTCTCAAAAAGCTCAATCTATTCCCAAGGAACATGTAATCCCAGGCGGCCTTTTTAAAGTCCAATTGTGATGGTGCTTTCGCAAATCGTGAGAGTATTTGTAACATTATGTGAGCGCCAGCTATTTTGTCTCAGTCTATAAGTGACTTGTGAATAAAAAACTGATTTCGAACTACATGCTTCTTTCCCGCTCCCAACAAATGTTATAGTTTTAGTTCTATTCCTGACTGAATCATAAAGTCTTATTCACCAACTATGAGCACTGAACAAAAATGAGGAGGTGTAAATGATGGATCTTAATTTTATTCGACCCTGGTTTAAGGCATTGATACGTACCGGCGTGTTGGACTCTGGCGGCCTAGATCGTGGTGTGTCTGAACTTGACTGTGGCGAACTCTGAAATTGAGAAGACTCGCAACTTCAATAGAAACATTTTTTTCAATGATAAGGAAAAACCTCATGACTAGGTGTTGGAGGAGGGCTGTCAATCTGCAGGCCGTGACGATGCAGTATCGCCGCTTCGCGATGTACATCAAATATGCAGTCCAAAAACGTGCTATCCAAAAGATAGTCGCTAAGCTCTCGCACCAAATCTAAATAGTTGACTGATCACCATGACCTCCAGGAAACGTGTAACAGAACAACAGAGGGAAAATGAAGACCTCTTCATTTGAGGCTAAATGTTAAAGGAAACGAAATCAGTCCTAGTTTGGTCGACTCTAAAAGATGGTCATTTAAAGTTGCACACAAACTGAGGGCAGGGGTCTGACAGAAAGAGCACAAACAGCGAGTTGTGGGTCAACGGATAGCACGCGCAATGGAAATATCGATGATAGACACAGTACGAAAAAATGCAAAAAAATGCATGTTAACAGTCACTGCCAATGAAGGGATGAAATTAGAAAGATAAAATGGTAGATCTAAAGACTAGCTCCAATGCAAAACATGTCCTATTCCAGACCATACAGAGCAAATAATTGATCCGTGGGTTCAGAGACTCCGAGCATTTATTTTTGTGTGCAAAACAGATACAAACACGGAGTACTTCGCTCAAGATTGTCGAAATTCTCGCTGTACGATCAATATACTCGTACTGCCGTCGAACGGCAAAACTCCAGGTTGTGTGGGATTCATGCTTAAGTTCGCCTTGGAAATGTTAAACAGTCAACTAGAAAGAAGCCCAGTTAAGTGACCGACTGTTTGTAAAGCACTTTACACTCTCCCAGCCTGTAGTAGAATAGTTGGGCGCTACGGAACCGAAACAGTCAGATTTTGAGCACATAATAAAATAACAAATGTTTATAAGGTTGCAATAACAACACTCAACACTATCAACTAGTTGACCTATTCATAGACATGAACAAATTCAAGCGCATAACATCGACTTACCACTAAAAAGCTTCCACGGAAATTTTTCTTACGAAGAAATAGAAATGAAAACCTTTGAATTAGTAGCTGTAACTCCAGATTTGACAATGTATTGGAGATTTTCGGAGGGTAGTAATTATTTCGACCCAATTTCGCAAGATATAGGGGAAACGTAGGATCTATTTATAAGTTCGGATTTTTCAACGGGGAAAACCAGGTCAGTTGCAGTATAGGGTGGCCCATAATTATGACGACAATAAGAAGCACTCATTTGAAACTCATTTCAACTTCGTATGAAACTGTATCATTGTGTTTTTGTTCGCAATTAAACATTGAACAAAAGCATGCATTGAAATTGGAGATATCAAGCATTTACCGCTGCATCGACGCTAAGACGTTTGACATTTTCGTTGACGCTGGCACGTCGGCGATATCGTCATCTTCACCGACGGTCAAGTGAACTTCCTTTGCACATTTATGAGGTTGCACATTTAAAAATCAACGGAATTCTACCCCTGTGAGGTTTTGACAGTGACATTGTCCCAGGAAGCAAATGATTTGGACGATGCAAGGGATCAGAATTTGGGGTTTCTTAGTGCTAACACCAAAATCATTGAAAACTTCATGTATTTTTTCATTAGTTCCTGCCAACAGCACCGAGCCGTCCATTTCCATTTCTATCAGGATTTGCCCCCAACTCTCTACTGCTTCGAATCATTGTGTAAGCCGATTTCCTACACTCTGTCAGCAATTTGAAAACGCAGCGTGACAAAATACCGTTTTGAAAATGGGCGTTGGCTTCGCGATGACGGTACGCAAGAACTAGTCGGAAATTTCCCATGTTTTATGTGTCAAGGGATAACCAATAAATAAATATGACTCCCAGTGAGAAGCAGCAACCTAGAATAAATTCCAGAAGTGCGAGCTTGCATGGTGTCACCATAGTTGTGGGCCACCCGGTATGTATCTAATAAGGTGCGTTTCATAATTACAGGACACCCCCAACTTTTCCAACCCCGGTTCTCCTGCAGCTCGTGGGATTTTTTCCTTTAGTAACATTGTAATCAGCGCCTGAAATAACCCTGGCAGCCTAGTTTTAGGCTCGTGGCAATAGGTTGCTTAAAACTTTATTTTTCCCTTTTTGCTCATCTTGCTGAAGTGACACACCTTCAGGATCTAACAGTTTTATAAGCTGCGTAAACGAAACTACAGAACTTAAATATTTTTGTGAGCTTTCGTAAGCCACACTGATTTCAAACAGTCTGCTACTCCTGCTCCTTACGAGGATTCTGGGGACATCCGCATCAATAATCTTAGCGCATCCAAGACTGGCTATCTCAATTTTTCATACACTCATTGTGGATGGCGGCACGCGCCCCAGTTGGCTGTCAAGAATCCTCTATGGTCCTGCTCCAGAAATACTACTGACCCTGGTCACGGGCTTCTCCTCAGGTTCCGCTAAGTGGCAATCCAAGGAAGCAACATTACATTCGCCCGACATCCAGTTTTTTTCGCATTTTCTCATTGAAACCTGTGAAACAGTCAGTCAGAATGGTGGAACTTACTCTCAGGCACTTTCTGATGTCTGGAGCTGTTAAACCAGATTCCAGCCTGCTCAGGTATGCTTACGATTATGCTTATGATCATAATGGTACTGAAGAAAAAATTCCGCATTCCGCGGGAAAGCGGAGATGGAAAAGTTGGGGTGTCCTATAATTACGAAACGCACCATGTTTCTAAAGCGCTTCACATCTCTTCAGCCTATAGTTTGCTGCGATATTCGTAAGGAACACATAGTTTCTCGGTAAATGATAAGTCTTACTACATGTAGTTAATGGACCTTGCTACAAGCTCTTGTGAACGTGTGATAGGTATATCGGCTTAATAAAGAAACAAGATAAAGTGGAACTACAACCTGCATACCTCTGAACTGATCCGGCAATGAGCGATTCCTAACGTCGTAGCTCTCCACTTCTTCAGCGTTTGAACCCGTACCGGTGACCCGCCTATTCCGATGGGAATTCTGGTCCCGATCGCGTTCTGCTGACAACTCTGCAGTGAATCATCTTTTACACAGAATAATAGAACAGGTGTGTTTCATGCACAACTAGTCATCTGATGGCAACGGCTGCAATGAATTCGACATAAAAATAGTCTACGAGCTTTCAAATAGTTCTTAAGTAAGACTTTGTAAAACGACTGGAGCGATCCATCAAAATTTATCTTTACTGGGTGGTGTAAGGTCAAAGATTGGCAGATGTCTTGTGAGATCAAGTAAAACAGTGAAGCAGTCGCGCTTAAAAACAAAAGAACGGAAGGCAAATGAGAACGTGAGTCCAATGAAAAGAAGCGGCGGAAGGTAACACCTCTTGTGACAGTTGTCCGCAACTACAAAAACATGGGCGGACTCTTACTACGTTATTCCGAATCAAAACCATAATGAAGAGCATAAATGTGGAAAACAATTCGAATGTGAAGGCAAACAATACAAGAAACCATATTTTTACAACAGAACGAAACGCTAGACCAGTTGAAAAAAAAAGTTAATTTCACGGTACGCTTCCCAAAAACCCGAACAACATATACATTTTAGCAGTTCATGCATGTCGTGGGAAAACAACTCAGTGAGAATCTAGCACCGCCAGAAAGAACAGTAGAATTAAATTTCGACGAAAAGGTGAAACTCACTAGCTAATCTCGGTGATAACATCCTATGAAGATCTTCTTGCGACAAGGATCCACTTGCAACATATGGAGAGGCCATGACAAGAGGTTGTGCGATCACCTCTAAAAACGCAAATGGAAATAATAAGTTCGCGAAAGAAAAAGAAACGAATTGGAATTGAGAAGATTAGTTAAGACATCTTTGTTATCGCATGAACAAAAAATGAACGCGACACTACAAGCACAACTGTCATTAGTTTAGAAAAAAGTGGATTCAAGGAACGCGGAAAAGAATTAACTCTAGCAGGATGAAATAACGACAAGAGACACAAGGAAAATGCTGAGTAAAACTGAGGTCGAACAATGGAAGCTGAAAGTATTCACGTCCCCAAACAGGACTTTGAAGTGGAGGAAAATACCCATAAAACGTTAAATATCGGAAAGGCACTTATGCTTTAACTGCAACTGGTGAATGACACATAAAACCATCTAAATTTCTTCAAAAACCACTGGTAATGAATGCTGGGACAGTTGGACAGGGAAAGCTCTTTTTCTTCGCGCTCCTGTTTAATCACCTTGGTCTATGAGAATACTACGAGAAAAGAGAACAAGTTTACAACAACTTACGACGGAAGTGTCCGAAATCAGCACGCACGAGCACAACTGGAATTAACGGGAGTCTGTAGACGCAGGCGCAAACATTCTCTGCAACTACGTACAATAACACATAGACGTGACATATTTTCAGCGTATAACTAGCATATTTCGATGCGGGGTGTTTGCACCTTGTTTTTATCCCAGTGGGAGAGAAAATAAGCAAAGATGAGGATCTGTGCCAGGAAAGCGCCGCCAGTATCCTCATACCTTCCCTTATAAAGCAGAAGCATTGTTTACAATCATATTAATGACAACACACTTCCAACATGATTTATCTATAATAAATAGTCAACCTGAACGAGCATCAGTCCTTTCGCCAGTCCTGCCCTGCGATGGTGGAGTAACGTCGCGCAGCGCGGTTTCAGTACGCGACAACGTCCGTTCTGACACGTCCTGACCTAGATAGTGTGGTTCACTGGGGAACGTGCGGATATATTAGAGAAAGAGGGGACGCGAGAAATGCTGCCGCAATGGGAGAGGCAGACGAGAAATGCAGATCATAGGATACAAAAATACTCAACTACCGCCGTTTTGGAACGGACTATAGTGGTAACTCCTCACTGGTTCGAAGCAAAAGACCATTAGGACCTGGGCTGGGAAATTCATAAACATATAACAAGCTACAACCGGGCTAGCGAAACAACTTTGAGGTTTTTCGTATCTTCTCTGGTAGCTGTGCGCTAGCAACACACCCAAACAGTGTAATACTTCGGCCAGAAACCCTAGCAGCATCCCTATTTGCTGCCAACCTCCCCTCCTTTGCTGGTCAAGCTTTCGTCCCTTTAGCAGCAGTTGCTGAAGGATGGCAGCAATTGAGGGGAGGATGGCAGCGACTGTTAAGATGCTACTAGGGTTTCTATCCGACTCATCACGCTGCTTTAGTTGCGTTTTCAGCGTACATTTATCAGAGAACGCTACAGGGAACTATGCTTTGTATGCTGCTGCTACCTCCAGGTTGTTTGGTGGAACGGCCCTACGTTTCGACTTAAACGTCATCTTCGGAGGTCTGAAAGTGGTGTAAAGCTCAATTATGCGTTCTTGGAGACCAAATGTTGCGTCCCTCAATGACTAATGCAACATCATTCCGGATTAACTAGGCAGAACCGCCCATAGACAGTAGGCAACTAGCCACCGTTTTTGAGTCCACCGTTCTCGAGGGTGTCCGCACCGATCAGAAACGCACACCACGGACAAGTGAGTGCGACCCTGTAGATGGAACGTGGGTTTGGGTATCGTAGTAATCTACAGCTCGCACAGTGATACGAAGGGAAGGAAGTCATTGGTAACGGACACGCGTTCATTCCGGTTATTCATGCCTCCTGCTTTCCTGGCGAAATCCAGAACCCCTCTAATGCTTTTCGCGCAGTGATGTCTGCCTCATGGATTAGAATCGTGCACATAACGTCAAAGTCATTGCCGTTGTGTCCTTCGTGTCTATGCTTTCCAAGTGCTGATACAAGGCTCCCTCTTCGTTTGCTTGCCAGATGTTCCTTGATACGAATGCCAAGCACACGGCCAGTTTCCCCAATATATAGAGCTCCGCAATTCAAACAAGTTATTTGATCCTGCCTTCGAACAGTCTCCATTCTTTCCGTGCGGGCAGACAATGCAAACTTTCGATATGCACTCCTTGTCGTAAAGTCTGTTTCTAACCAACTGCTTTTTGATGTTATCATTAGGTATGTTAACTAAGGTAACATCATTTTGCAGTTGCGCCCGTTTAAGATATCGACGTATGTCTGTAGACATTCCATCGGAGACGAATGGTAGGCAGAACGTTAGCTTGTTTTCGTGGGTTCTGTGTGGAGTTCCACTATGCCGAGTCCGAAATCGGGAGGAAGCCATGTACCCGTTGCTGCTCGCAATATTGGATGCCATGAGAAGTGATTCTTGCCTCTCGGCCTCTCCAGTGCTGATGTAGTAAGCAGTTTTAAACATATTTCGTACAACAGCTCATTTGACGGGTGCTGGATGTGCAGACATGGCGTGAAGAAGTATGTTTTTTGACGTAGCGTTGCGATACCACTTTACTCTGATCGTGCCGCTGGACAGACTTATATGAGTGTTAAGGTAGGCCAAACAACCATCTTCCTGGGCTTCCCGTGTAAACGGGATATTTTCTGACTGTTCATTAAGAATGGTAAAACACTCATCCATTTCGGATTGTGTTGAGGTGGCGATGAAACAGTCATCAATATATCTGCAGTATAAGAGCGGTAGGCGTGCTAATACTGGTTGTTCAGTTCGACTCATGAAACAAATGGGTAACACCGGCGCTAGCCTTTGCCCCATGGCGAGCCCTCGTATTTGAGAGAAGTATCTCCCCGACCACTTAAAAATGTTGCAACTTAAGCATTCCTTGATAAGTGTGATGGTGCGCCTGATGCTGAGCCCATACATCTCAATGCCGGCAGCATGAATTTCTAACATTTCCAGAACTGCTTGCAGGGCTTTGCTGTTTTCTACATTAGTGTACAAAGAAGTCACGTCGAATGATTCTATGACATTATTGCAATCGAGACTGGAAGCGCGCAGTCGCTCAAGGAACTGGTTTGTAATGGTCAAGTGGGCGGGTATTTTTGGTAATAGCTGTCCTGCGATTTTTGTTAAAAACCACGAAATCCGGTCGGTTAGGCCCCCTACACAACTCACGATAGGTCTGATCTTATATGTGTCCGGCGACATTGATCGCATATCATCTGATGACGGTTTGTGAGTTTTGACAAGGCTACGGAACACTGGACTGGACATTTAGGGTGATCTATTTTGAGCCTGCTTACAAATTTTCCATCAGTTCCTGCTAATTTCGCAACTTGCACCCAAATGTCATTCAGACGTCTGCATTGTGCCATGAATTGTTTCTCATCCGTTTGACGATAAACAGAGGCATCCCTTAGATGCAGGTCTGTTATTTCACGATCAAGCGCTTGCGGGATTATTACAAACTCCTCACCTTTATCACTTACTGATACGCGGATAGAGCCATTGTTCGTCAGTTCTCGCAATTGCCTGAACCCTTCCCATTGTTCTTGTGTCATGTTGCTGTGCCGTCGTCGTTTGTACTTATTCAAGGTTTCCACTACACCGGATGCTAGAATCCGAAACTTCATATCGGCTTCGTGCATTGGTGTCGGTTCCTTTTAGAACAAACTTAGAAATGGAACAACAGGCAATGCTCTTCTGCTAAGGTAAGCAGAGTTTTGTGGCTGGCTATCACGTCTCAGTTTGTCGCGCAATTGATCCCTCAATCGGTGCAATCCACCAACAACTTTTCGGAATGTCACTGCATTGATATTACGCGCAGGAGAAAAAGATGGACCGAGCTCGAGAAGGTTTGGAGCATCCGCGGAGATATGAATGTTGCCGATTACTGTAACTCTTTCCCTTTTGACTGTGGATTCATTTGGAGCTGTAAGCTGATAGGTCTGGTGGGATACGGTTGGTCTGTCTTTGCTGTTTGGACGGTCACCGTGAAGTTTATTTAGAAGTCTATTGTACTTCGCGCAAAGAATGGATTTAACATTAGATCGCAAAGAATCACAAATCGACCTCGACCCACTCTCAATCCTCCCCCAGATTCGTTCAGGCAGATGACGTTGGCAGGCTTGTTCCTTTGCACGACATTTCAAAAGCGACGAGTACTACATATGCTGCTTTTCCTTAATTAGAACACTAAGAATAGAACGATAAACATTCAAAATCTTAGGATGTGTTTCAGGTAGACCGCATGTTGCTCCGATTTTCTTGTTTGAAATGAATGCAGGGATCAGTCCTGTTATCTTGCATCGTTGAAGGAAGATGAGTGTTTGGTCGGCGGTACTTCATACAATAGTTTCCATGTTCCCTGCTTTTTAAACCTGGGCATTTTGATACTATGCTTTGTATGCTGCTGCTACCTCCAGGTTGTTTGGTGTTCTTTCAGGCCTCCGTAGAAGACGTTTAGGTCGAAACGTCAGGCCCAGGGCTGTGCGTTAGAAAAACTTCAGCTTCCGTTAATCCGCTAATTCGTTACGTTATGCCAAAAATGGCCGTTCCGAGTTAATGCGTTAATGCGTTAATCCGTTAATCCGTATATTTGTTAGAAGATTGTTTTGTGAATATTTTGATGAGTTTTATCAGCCGTAGCAAGCGATCGAGTCCCCTGACTGATATTCGGAGCAATTAGGCTGTAGATCCAACAAAAAATTGAACCAAATGCTAACATTGCTCACTTCTCGCCCTGAAATTACGACATAGCAAGATGAAAACATTTGAAAATGAAAACTTCTCTTCTATGAATACAGAAAAAGGAGTATATTTAATCATTAGACGAACGAAAAACAAATGAATGGTAGAGATGTCTTTGGTTGAGAGTTGAGTTGTTTTGCTTCGCAATTTTCGCAATAACAATTTGGCAATTGAGTACGCTCAAGACCTCAGGTTTCATAACAGAATATGAGAGTCTCAAAGGACAAAGCATGTAGGCGTACCTCAAAATCCTACCTCAAAAGCACAAGTATTAACATATGTTATGGTGGAAAGAGAGCAGTTTTCCCAAATTTTCTACAGTCAGGCTGGTCCTTAGATGTCGTACCATCAAGCCTGCTGTTGAGAAGAGACGCTCGCACCCACTTTCCGTTGCGGAAAGCTATTTATATGCTAACATTTTGATATAAGGGAATTTCGAGGTGTTGATATCACTCCTCCAACACTCAAAGGGTCAATAGAGAATGATGGCTTCTGCGCAAGTATTCGTCTACTGTGTAAGTTTAGTAGTAATAAATTTAGTAGCCGTACACGAGGTTGTGGTTTTGTGGTTTATGGAGTAGTTCCTGGTTGTTCGATGCCTGATTGAGGAGCCTTTGCGCGGCTACTCTCATAGATCATTGACCCTTTCAGGCCCTGACGAAGGCGAAGCCGCCGAAACGTTGGCCAATAAAACATACTAACAACCTCGTGTACGGCTACTAAATTTATTACTACTAAACTTACACCGAAGAACTATGCCGAGGTTCAAAGACGACCGGACTTGGGAACTATTCGTCTACTTCCTAAAATAGCTGCAGGTTCATGAAAGTTCTCATTAGTATATTTACCCTCAACAATCGCACTGCAGTACCTACAGAAATTGCTTAGGTTGATTAATGCTAAGGTATTAAGGTGTTCATGAAAGCAAATTGTTCTTCGGGTGCCTTACTGCGTATTTCATAATCGTCGTGGTTATGCGCATAATTTGATGTATATCACGGGGAAGTTGATTACTAGAGCGAGAAAAGAACGCATTTCAGGTACAATTTGGTCTATTAACGAAAATGATTCTAACGGATTCTTGAGGTTTTTCGTTAATTCGTTACGTTAGTAACGCACAGCCCTGGTCGGTACATACCTAACGCGAACTACTCACCAACTCTCTCACACTGAGGAGGGTGGTGAATGAGATGGAAGGACGTTTTGTCTTTATTCAGGAATAAGTAACTCAAATTACGAGTCACTGAAATCTTTGTTGCGGGTGCAGGAATTCAAGGCAAACGACCCAGCGGACCTCTGTAATGCAATGGAGAAGCACTTCCAACCGAAGTTCATACTGGCTGGACGGTTTGGACTGATGCCGAACAGTCAAAAGCCAGGTCAGTCACTGCACGAGTTCTATTCAGAGCTGCAGGCATTGGAACAGGCGGAAGCATTGGAGCGAGTGGGCATAAATGCTCCACACCTGAAAGAAGGTCCCCAATCTATGGACGTTGCGGCGGTAGGAATGAAAAGACGGAAAAACAGCAGAGGGAGATCAGGAAGACCACGAATAGTAGAAATAAACGTAAGAAGTCCGGCCAAGAGCCCAGTCTGTGAGGGTACGAAGTGCATTACGGAACGGGACAAAGGAATGTCCACGCAGACCAGATGAAAGATCGATCGTATTGGAAGCTAGCTAGCTACTAGCTAACTAGCCCCCCTCTTTACTGATGAGCCTCGGGGGGGGGGGCTAGAAAATGTGATTCGTTTAAAGAAAGAGGCGAAACGAATCACATTTTCTCTCTTTTACACATTCTTTTTCTTTTCCCTGTTTTATTTTTTTGTATTTGGTTGAGCTGGTTCCATATGTACCTTCGAGGGCAACCCGGGTACATATGGACACCAGTCCCGGCTATTTAGCACGGGTTCTCATTTATTGATTTTATAGGTATTGATCGGCAAACTGCCTCAGTCGCCAGTGGCGATCGCTTGGACCAGTGGTCTAAAGGTGCCAAGTTGGCATCATATAAGAAGAAGAAAGGTTAGATTAAACATATATTATTTTAACATACTTTGGTTTTAACATCTTTATATCTTCATTTGTTACATTGTATAAAACTACATTGGGTACAAAACACAAAACATTAGTACAGATCTTGTATAAAACTTTTGTCAATTCCATATTGAACTAAGTTAAGACTTCAAAATCTTAGCAGGTCTCTGGTTTTCATCGTTTGATGCCTCTCGCTTCCGGTTACTCTCCAGCAATGGAGGGGAATTCTCATCGAACTAAATACAATTACATTAATATAACGTAGTTATATATAATACTAGATAAGTATTTAACCAATACTTCTCTAGTGGAAGCTCCCGACACTTCATTGGTGGAAGCATTGCCCTGAGAAGGTGGAGACAGCAGGGATCTTAGTTTCAAGGACTTCCAGGTTAGCCTGCCATCCTGAATTCATATTACTTATTTTACTTTATAACATGATTATTGATTTTCCTTTCTTATCTACATATCATTATTGTTTATGTTAGCATTATTAATAAGATTTGTTTAACCCTTTTACATAATATGGTAGTGGTATTCAAAAACTAGTCAATTGTTGCTAATAATTTCTGGTTAGTACTATTGTTCTCTTCACACTATACATACAATAAAGCTTTTACCTAGATTGTCAGTTTAATTTATTATAAGCTATAGGGGAAGTTTACTTTATTTAAACTTATATACCTCTAAAGACTTCTTCTCTGTATTTGTTAACAATTCCATAATAGCAGTTCCTTTCCAATCGGAGTAATCCAGTCCCAAACGGATAGCTAGTTCGGTAGAGCGATATTTCTAAACATTTAGACTACTTCCATATATTTGAATATAAGGACTAATTCAAGAAACAAATACTTAAGTAAAGTATTGTAGCATCATGATTATAGGCTTATATATACAAGATTGGAAGATTATCTTGGTACCTCCTATAGTTATATATCCTTGCTTAACAGCCAACTCAGTAGATGGAAGCCCGTTAGTGGCAATAAAATCACGTATCTTCTTACGTAAATACAAACTGAAATAAGAAATCATTCCACTAATTAATAGATATCTGGATTACTTTAGTTTGATATAATGTTAAAATATACTCACCTTAAGTTGTCTACGTCCGACAATGAAATGGTTTTGTCACGAATTACCCGGATCTCACATTTATTTTTCCTGTTGAATTCATACATCCGTTTTCTACCACTTTTAGTAAAGTAGGTCCAGAAGTTGTTGGTCATTTTAACCTAAATAGCAAATAACATTCTACAATATCAGGATTTAATTTGTGGAACAACCAGTATTACACTTACTCGAATAGAGGAAGTGGACCCATTAGATCCGGTGCCTGTTGCCCATGTCAATGGATGTGGATCAGTTTCGTCCTTATACCTAAGATTGACTTCTGTGGTTATGCGATGAAGGGTACTGCAATATAATACTTGACTTACAAAACAACATCGTTTATGAAAAAATTGGCTAATTCTGTCGGGCTCTTTTTATCCGTGTTAGGCAGTGAGATTATACGTATATACTCATTTAAAACTCTTCGGTTTATATGTTCCTGAGCCATAACATGTCTTGCTTGCTGATCCACATTAGCCTATGAAAACCAGGCACCTTTAAAAAGTAACATTAGTTTAGAATGCGATTAATAGCACAATATACATAAACTATTATTATAATAATAACTTACTTTCTCCATGGCAGACGGAACGGAAGTCGGTATTAATCCACGAATTTGTTTTTGTTTCACAGCCACGAAAGATAGGCCCAAAAAATTCTCCTAAGATGAGACAAAGATACGGTAGATCTTTTCGTTGTGGGATTCCATAACAGAACAAGATACAGTACATAATTAATGGATATGGAACCGTATTAGTTCTAACGGTTAGAATCCTTTACACTGATTTATTCTTGGCTCGGGGAGGGGGCATAGGGTTTCCTTTTTTTCTTTTTCCTTTTTGGATGGGATATTCAATACTATCCCTTATACATCCTTTATGCATATGGGAGGGCCAAACCTCCAAATAAAAATAGGGATTAGTACTGATGGGTAATACAAGCGGAAAATGGCAGGAGGGGTTAGTTTTCCGTGACCCCAGTGCTAGTTGTCCCGAAAGGGACAAAAAGGGAGCGTCACTCCCTAGTAGCAGCCCTACTAAACCTTCGGGATACTCATTTTATCGGGACAGGCCACTCACTTTAAAGGACTAAGACCTATAGTTACTATTCCATTTACCGCCTTACTAAAAGTAAGGCAGGAGCCAGCCAATACTATATCAAAGACTTTGGAAATCAGTGTACGGGATTCAAGTGTGAAGAAAATTGTAGCATATGCGCTGTCATAAATTTCAATAATACAATAACCTCAACTGTTACTAAGCTGAATATGAACACTTATAAGAATAATACTAGTAACTGTAGAACTAAAGGTGTGGTATATTGCTTAACTTGTAATAGCTGTAGAATGCAATATGTAGGAATAACCAGTAGAGCGCTAAGAGATAGAATCAAAGAACATATATATTATATTAATCACAGAAAGAAATTTAACCCTCTTTATACACATTTTCATAAATGTGATACTAAAATTACTGTAGACATTCTGGACTCGTTAGAGGATAATATAGATAAAAATGTACTATTGGAAAAAGAATTATTTTGGACTAAATTATTAATGACCCCCTTCCCATTTGGACTCAATGATAATATTAAAGGTTATGGCAACATAAGCGATATTAATAATCCTTTAAGACATAAAAGCAATCACCCTTTCTATTCCTTGTCTATTGTGAAAGAAAGAAATAACAGAGGTAATAAGAATAGTAAAAATAAAAATAGAAATGATAATCATAAGTTAGAGGAACTCATCAATAATATAACAAATAGAGAAATAGTAGAAAGACTTACGGCTCATAAACTCTGTACCATGTTAAAAACACTCGACAAAGCTACTTTAAAATTATTGCTGCGATTATCTACATCACAAGAATTTTTAAAAAGTATAGATAACAAAGTAAAGTTTATGCTGCTTTGCTTGCTTTGTCATTTCTATTTTAAAAATAATTGTGATAATAAAACAAAAGTTAAGAATAAGTGCATTAATGTCAAAGTCAACTACATTACGGACATATTTGAACTAATTAACTGGAAAAATATATTTAACAGTAGTCATTTGAAAGCTATCACAATAGGCAATAATTCAAAGGAATACACTACTATCAGGGTGGTCTATAATTATGAAAATCCTCTTTCTAGTCAAATATTTAATTATAATCAAACATTAAAGAACCTAAATGAGTTACAGATAATGGAAATATTGAATAGCAAATGTATTTGCGAAACGAGAAAGACCCAATTCTGAAATACATAGATGATCATCATCAGCATATAATAACAGGAGATCTTAATATTATAGATAACAATTGCTTACGTAATATTCTTAAAAAAGGTACAAAATATAGGCCAAAAAAGTCAGTAACCAGGACAGAGATTAGAAATGAGTTTTATAGAGTCAAAGAAGAGGTAATCAAAATATTGACTAGCAAATACAAACTAAAAAAGGAAATTCAATTTCAATTAAATAAGCATTTCATCAATATCTTTAGGAAAAGATTCAAACCTCTTCTTACGACATACAATTTGAAAGGAAGTGTGAAGGTACAACAAATATACAGTAGTGTTAGAGATTATCAAAGCAAATTTATCTTTTGCCCATTGGATAAGGCTAGTAATAATTACGGCATTATATGTAAAAAGTTTTACATTAAAATGATAATGAAAGAAATGGGAGTGGAATTCGAAAAAAATGGCAAATTCGTCGTTAATGCTAATGATCATACTTATAAGTTCTTACCTAGAGGTAACAAAGAAATGATTATACTTAAACATAAGTTTTTCAATATCTCTAATAATTATAAGATAATAACTAACTGTAATCTACCAGTAATATATATGTTACCTAAGATGCATAAGAATCCTATAAAATTTAGATTTATAACAGGTGCATATTGCAGTAGCATTAAACCACTTGCACAAGACCTGCATTTTGTATTTTCGTTTATCAAAAAACACTTTATTAAATATGCACATGCAACCAGACTTAGAAATCACTGCATAAAACCTTATTGGTCAATTGATAATATAGATATAGCTGCAGAATTAAACTCAGTAACATATGAAGGAGTCAGGCTTTATTCCGCAGATTTTTCTGATATGTTCACAAATCTGACTCATAACACCATATTGACCAATATAAAGGAGATTCTTTACATTTGCTTTAAAAATGCTAATAAGACATTTATAGCTAGTAATGGATACAATATATTCTACACTGATGACACCCACCTTAATAGATATAGACTTTATAAACAAGAAGACCTAATGTATTTGGTTGATTATTTGCTCAGAAATAGTTATTGCACATTTGGTAATTTTGTTTTTCAACAATTAAAAGGGGTACCACAAGGGGGTAATTTTAGTCCCTTGTTAGCAGATCTCACCTTATCTTTAATGGAGTTCAATTATTCCAAGAATATTAAGCAGTTGGAAAGTAGTCTGTTTATACCATATAGGTACATGGATGATTTGCTAATAATACATAATAAAGATGACATAGAAATTGAATGTATAATTTCACAAGTATATAAAAATAAGTTGGAATTAAAACCCACTCATAAAAACCTGTACGAGTGCAGCTACTTAGACATTGCATTAAATATTAGGAATGATTGTATACATACCAATCTTTATAATAAGACGGATGACTTCAACTTCAAAGTTATACGCTTTCCTCATTACAGTTCCTTCATATCAACTGGAGTTAAGGCAGCAACTGTTTACACGGAGATACTGAGGATAGCGAAGGTATGCTCAGCACTTGAAGATTTCTGTATTAAAATAAAAACATTGAATAGGACACTGAAAATAAGTGAATACCCATCTAATATGATATTCAGTAGTATGTTAAAATGTATAATTAGAAATAAAAGCATTTTATATAAGTATCAAAGTGTTGAAATTGATAAACTCGAAATATTTGCTACTAAGATTTTGGAAGGGTTAGAATAAAAATATGGTTTTACGGAGGTAATGTATACTTTTATGTATAGATTTAATCGTATTTGGCTCTAATGTTTAGCTTTACCTTCCCGTACATACTTAACACATTTTTTATACTATTACTTTAGTACTCCAAACTTCATTCTGGTCATAATCTAATGTTGTCTAGTCTATAGCTATAGTTTTTATAAACTAGATAACTACTTTTGCATTCTAGTCTTTTGCTCTAGTCCTTATATTCACTAGTGTAGTACTCTCTAGTTTTCCTAAGCATGTCTACTTCGGGTTTTTTTCGGATCCTCCGGTTAGCCTTTACCATCAAGTGGTGTTGTGGCAACACTGGGAACAGCGAGATGGGCACATAAAAGTTTTTGCGTCTTTTTCGCTGTTTCTTGTGTTGCTACAGACAATACTTCTCTTGACACGGATTAGGTAGAACGGGATCATCTAATACTCAGCCAAGGGATTTTGGGTGAGTACCCGAGACCTAAAAATAGTAATTTAATTACTTCTTACTTCTTGTCACCTTTTTTCTTTTTTCTTCTACTCTTCCTTTACTTTTCCTCTTCCTTTTTTTACTATATCCTTTCTCTTCTCATCCTTTATTCCTTTTCTTCTTCTTCTTCACACTTCTCTAACTAGCCCCCCTCTTTACTGATGAGCCTCGGGGGGGCTAGAAAATGTGATTCGTTTAAAGAAAGAGGCGAAACGAATCACATTTTCTCTCTTTTACACATTCTTTTTCTTTTCCTTGTTTTATTTTTTTGTATTGGGAACTATTCGTCTACTTCCTAAAATAGCTGCAGGTTCATGAAAGTTCTCATTAGTATATTTACCCTCAACAATCGCACTGCAGTACCTACAGAAATTGCTTAGGTTGATTAATGCTAAGGTATTAAGGTGTTCATGAAAGCAAATTGTTCTTCGGGTGCCTTACTGCGTATTTCATAATCGTCGTGGTTATGCGCATAATTTGATGTATATCACGGGGAAGTTGATTACTAGAGCGAGAAAAGAACGCATTTCAGGTACAATTTGGTCTATTAACGAAAATGATTCTAACGGATTCTTGAGGTTTTTCGTTAATTCGTTACGTTAGTAACGCACAGCCCTGGTCGGTACATACCTAACGCGAACTACTCACCAACTCTCTCACACTGAGGAGGGTGGTGAATGAGATGGAAGGACGTTTTGTCTTTATTCAGGAATAAGTAACTCAAATTACGAGTCACTGAAATCTTTGTTGCGGGTGCAGGAATTCAAGGCAAACGACCCAGCGGACCTCTGTAATGCAATGGAGAAGCACTTCCAACCGAAGTTCATACTGGCTGGACGGTTTGGACTGATGCCGAACAGTCAAAAGCCAGGTCAGTCACTGCACGAGTTCTATTCAGAGCTGCAGGCATTGGAACAGGCGGAAGCATTGGAGCGAGTGGGCATAAATGCTCAACACCTGAAAGAAGGTCCCCAATCTATGGACGTTGCGGCGGTAGGAATGAAAAGACGGAAAAACAGCAGAGGGAGATCAGGAAGATCACGAATAGTAGAAATAAACGTAAGAAGTCCGGCCAAGAGCCCAGTCTGTGAGGGTACGAAGTGCATTACGGAACGGGACAGAGGAATGTCCACGCAGACCAGATGAAAGATCGATCGTATTGGAAGCTGTTGAGGATTATAAGCTGGATAAAATTGAGCCGAAGGAACAACGATAAGAAGGTGATGTAATGTGCATGACAATGGAACCACCCCCCCCCCCTTCTCCCACCCGTTCCGCACAAGCTCCAGTTACGCAGGTCCAGGAGGAAGCGGAAAGGGACAAAAAGAATGAGGGAGTACGTCGAAGAAAAGCGGAAGCGTATTCACTAAGAAACAACCGAGAATCGTGAGGATTAGGTAATGAAATCTTCTAGGTGCGACGTCGTGAACGGGGCCGGAGGGCCCCACCACTTCATCGCCGTAGAGGCAGTGAAGAAGGACGCAATGTCTAGCCGAAGTTGGGCCGGAGTCGATGAATAAGCGAAAACTTCTCGTCCCGAATGACAGGATGGCTGTCGTTATGCCTCTCACGGCTCTTGTAATAATGACATCATCAAGGCACGGACACTCCTCCAAGAAAGGTTGGGAATATCATTTCTCGATCGGAACACTTCGGTCTGCTCTCAACTTCGCAAGCGAGAGCAAGATCATCTTCGAAGAAAACGAGGTAAGATCCTGTCGTCATACAGCTCCGATTCATCTTTCACTGACCCAAAAGCAGTACTAGTTGAGCGCCGCAAGGTAATGGGAACGGGTATGGAAGTATAGACATGAAAGCATTGTTGAACTCGGACTTTATCGTCTGAAGCGAGTCCGGCGAATGAAAAGACTTTGTATTGGGATTTTTGTAGAATCCACAAATTTGCATATCAGCTGCGGTGGCGTATTCACCAAGCACCAATTGTTCTAGATCGAATATCAGCACTTCTCGCCTCTCTTCCCTTTCCCATATCCCGCATTTGTCCTTCAATTGCTGCCCTCGAATATACAGAAAAACGTCAAATTCACTGTTCACATTCAACCTAGCTTCGCAGGAACTCAAAGGATTAAGAGAACCGAAGGCTGCACGACAAACATTTTAAGTGACTGTGAGCGACAAGGATGGTGCCACAGTCATACCCTACTAGCAGCTTCTCCAATCACCGCACAGCGATGCAACTCGAGAATAACCTCCTTTTTTTTAAAGTCAAAGTGTTGCACCACCATCTTGAGTATCCCGCAGCATCAAAGGAAGATCATGGGAGCCCGAGAAATAAAGCGGCGCCACCCGGAGGTTAATAGTAGAGATGAGCTGACCGATACACTAGAACTTAGTGCTTGACAACGATCGCTCCACTGTCCTGGATGTTGTAGTTTTTCATCGTATTTATCATTATATTTTGTTCAGCACTGGATGAGAGCTTCTTTATTTTCTTTTCTTGATAAGCTTTCGGCGCGTAGCGCCTTCTTCAGATCTTAACAAAAAGCAAGTTACATACAACACACAACGACAACTAATTGACAACTGTCCGCACCCACCGAGCGTGTTACCAGAAGGAATACAATAAATTTGTTTCGGGACTACAGTGGGTATTTATATGGTGTTTCGTGATACTGTAATCTCCACTGGTCGATATATTGCTACTCCATCTGCTTTTCGTAAACGATCAAGTTAAATATTTTAGAGCCTCCACGAGTTCTTCCCTACTATTGATTTCTGGTTTGCACCGTTTAATTTCTTTGGCCTCCATGATTTTCCTCTCGAGAGGCTTCTCGAGGTTTCGATGCAACACTCTGACCTCGAAGTCTGGAGCAGGTTCTCGCGTGTGCATCGTCGTTCGGTGCTTAGAGAAACTGTTGGTAGGGTACGATTGTGGGTGGCATAGTGCTCGTCGATGTTCGCCTAGTCTTTTTCTCAGTGGTCGCTCAGTTTCTCCCACATATCGCTGACCGCATCCATTGCAGGTAATCAGATATACGGTCCCACGCAGATTACAGATCTTCTTCTGATCGCGACAGTACCGACATCCTTGTTGATCGCATCCTGCTTCGTAAACGCGCGACGAAGTTGGCATATCTTTGAGTGTGGGCGTTGGTCGAAAGACAACACGCACTGGAAGGCCAGATTTCCGAACGATGGTGTTTATTTGCTTAGAGTAAATGTCGTTCAAGAATGGCAACACTAGCGCAATGCCGTCAGCTGCTGCGAACGGTTTCCATGAGCCAGCTGTTCTTGTGGTGTACCCATTTTCGAAGAGTATGCTTTGAACTTTTTTATCACATTCTGAGCTTTCTGAGAAAATTCTTCTGCTGGTTACCTTCAGGTTCCGTACCACATTCACTTTCATGTGGAGTGGATGAGCGCTCCGTGAATGTAGTAGAATGTTTTTCGATGACTCCTTCTTGTGCCAGCGTATTTCCTTCTTTCCTTCGCGAATTCTAACTCTGGTGTTCAGAAAAGGTAAGAAACCTTTGTCAGGTTCTTCGATGTTAAACTTTATGTGAACATCTTTGCAGTTCAAATTCGCAAGCGTGATAGCTAACTCAGAAGGTGTTGCCCCGATCACAAAAATGTCGTCTATGTAGCGTTTATAGAAGAGTATACCAGCAGTTAGCGATGCTCTTTTGATGTGATCCAAGTATACAATGGCCAGCAGTGGGGCTATGCGGATTCTCATAGCCAGTCTTCGTTTCTGCATGAAAAAGTTGTTGTTGAAGCGAAATACGTTACACGAAAGCGTTGCGCTCAAAAGTGCTTTTATTTCGTTGCTAGAGAGGCCAAACTTATCCACTTCATCCCAATGATTATTCAGAAGTTCTGTAATGTGGTACGGAACCTGAAGGTAACCAGCAGAAGAATTTCCTCAGAAAGCTCAGAATGTGATGAAAAAGTTCAAAGCATACTCTTCGAAAATGGGTACACCACAAGAACAGCTGGCTCATGGAAACCATTTGCAGCAGCTGACGGCATTGCGCTAGTGTTGCCGTTCTTGAACGACATTTACTCTAAGCAAACAAACACCATCGTTCGGAAATCTGGCCTTCCAGTGCGTGTTGTCTTTCGACCACCGCCCACACTCAAAGATATGCTAACTTCGTCGCGCGTTTACGAAGCAGGATGCGATGAACAAGGATGTCGGTACTGTCGCGATCAGAAGAAGATCTGTAATCTGCATGGGACCGTATATCTGATTACCTGCAATGGATGCGGTCAGCGATATGTGGGAGAAACTGAGCGACCACTGAGAAAAAGACTAGACGAACATCGACGAGCACTATGCCACCCACAATTGTACCCTAGCAACAGTTTCTCTAAGCACCGAACGACGATGCACACGCGAGAATCTGCTCCAGACTTCGAGGACAGAGTGTTGCATCGAAACCTCGAGAAGCCTCTTGAGAGGAAAATCATGGAGGCCAAAGAAATTAAACGGTGCAAACCTGAAATCAATAGTAGGGAAGAACTCGTGGAGGCTCTAAAATATATAGCTTGATCGATTACGAAAAGCAGATGGAGTAGCAATATATCGACCAGTGGAGATTACAGTATCACGAAACACCATATAAATACCCACTGTAGTCCCAAAACAAATTTATTGTATTCCTTCTGGTAACACGCTCGGTGGGTGCGGACAGTTGTCAATTAGTTGTCGTTGTGTGTTGTATGTAACTTGCCTTTTGTTAAGATCTGAAGAAGGCGCTACGCGCCGAAAGCTTATCAAGCAAAAGAAAATAAAGAAGCTCTCATCCAGTGCTGAACAAAATATTATGAAATGAGACTTCGGGACAGCGCTATAATACAATTTCTGAAGAACCTGCAACGCGATCATAATGTCAGTAGGGTTGATTTTGCTGTCATGTTACAGTACTGTGCACTTCATCAACTAGCAACTGTTTGTGATCAGTCTATTGTTTTTTTAACTTGCTGTCGCACCTCTCGCGTGTTCCCTGCATTCATAGACAGTTTGATATCACATATTCCCTACCAATACAAAGACAGAGTTCGAACAACGACTGCATTCCTGAAGTCATCGTTACTGAATGCCAGCATAGCTCAGCGTAGACGTCGGCGTAGTGTGTGCATTAACGAAATTGTGAAGACGCGTGCCCATCTTCAAACGATTTTACCACTCAACATCTGGAAAGCACTGTCTTGTGAAAACCAACGAATCTGCGCACGTATCCGGAAACAAGAAAAAGAACAGCTACGAAAGAAATTTAGTAGCATTATGAGATCCAAAAATACTTGCTCATCTTTCATCCGGCCATGGGCTGTCCCGCCTTCACGCTGCACAGTACTTGGTACGAATACGATAGATGACGACGTGAAAGCGCTATTGAATCTCGGTCCATCATTTGCTGTCGCAGAATCGGTTACTGAGAAAACTTTTGATTCAGTTTTATGCGGGATTCATAAATTCGCTTATCACTTGCGATGGCGATACCACAAAGGCCCGACAGTTCTCGACAAGGTCTCCACCCTCGTTGCATCTATTCCATTCCCAAGATCCTATATTGGCCTCCCAAAACCAGTCCCTGACCTGGAGCCAAAAATCAAAGCACTCGAAGTAGATTTAATGCGGATATACCGAAAGGCTTCAAGATCAAAATTCGTGCCGAATCTTAGTTCAGAAGAGCTTAAAGGATTGAGGAAGTTGAAGAGTGCAAGAACAACTTTACGGATAACTGTGGGTGACAAAGACGGTGCATTCATTGTCATGCCACAAGAACTTGACAAGGCTTTGACAACAACGGCAATCGCAGACGACAGTATCTATGAGACGTGCTCAATTGGTTGCTTCAGATGATCATGCAAGTTGCTAGCAAACGTAGTCAAATCTGTCTTACGCGGAAAGTTCGAAGTAAGCGCCATATCGCGTTTCTGGACAAATCATCCTGAGGTTCCAACGTACTATTCGATTGTCAAAACCCATAAGATCGAACCGAACGTTGACCTCACACATGTAGACATCTCCGGAATAAAAACGCGACCAATTATTTCATCTTGCGGTGGACGGGCAGACAGAATAAGTTGGCTACTAGTAAAAGTACTGTCCCCACTTCTGCAATTTGTGCCAGCTCACCTTGTGAACTCGAACGAATTTATCAATGAAATTCACCGCTGTCAACTTCCGGATAAGGTATGTTACGTTAGCTACGATGCGATCTCTTTATATACCAATATCGATAGCAACGCTGCCATCCGGACCTTGATTGAACTTCTGAATAATCATTGGGATGAAGTGGATACGTTTGGCCTCTCTAGCAACGAAATAAAAGCACTTTTGAACGCAACGCTTTCGTGTAACGTATTTCGCTTCAACAACAACTTTTTCATGCAGAAACGAGGACTGGCTATGGGGATCCGCATAGCCCCACTGCTGGCCATTGTATACTTGGATCACATCGAAAGAGCATCGCTAACTGCTGGTATACTCTTCTATAAACGCTACATAGACGAACGTTTTTGCAATCGGAACGACACCTTCTGAGTTAGCTGTTACGCTTGACAATTTGAACTCTAGAGACGTTCATATAAAATTTACCATCGAAGAACCTGACACGGAAGGTTTCTTATCATTTTTGAATACTCGGGTTCGAATTCATGAAGGGAAACAAGGAGATACGCTGGCACAAAAAGGAATCGTCGAAGAATATCATACTACACTCAAGGAGCGCTCATCCACTCCATATGAAGGTGAACGTAATACGAAACCTAAAAATGACCAGCCGACGGATTTCGACAGAAAGCTCAGAAAGTGATCGAAAAACTTCAAAGCATTCTGTTCGAGAATGGGTATACCACAAGAAACACTGGCTCATGGAGACCATACGCAGCCCCTGACGGCATTGCACTTGTACTGCCATTCCTGAATGACAGCTATTCTAAGAGAATCAACTGCATCGTTCGGAAATCGGGGCTTCCAGTGCGTCTTGTCTTTCGACCACCACCCACACTCAAACAGATGCTAACATCGTCGCGCGTTTACGAAGCAGGATGCGATTCACGGCGATGTCATTACTGTCGTGATCAGAAAATCTGTCATCTGCGTGGCACCGTATATTGATCACTTGCAGTGGATGCGGACAGCGGTATGTAGGAGAAACTGAGCGACCACTGAGAAAAGACTGGATGAACATCGACGAGCACTAAGACATCCCCAGTCCTACCCTACGAATAGCTTCTCTAAGCACCGAACGCTGATGCACACGCTGGAATCAATCCCAGAATTCGAAGTCAAAGTGTTGCATCGCAATCTGGAGAAGCCCCTCGAGAGAAAAATCATGGAGGCTAAAGAGATCAAGAGGTGCAAACCAGAGATCAATAGTAGGGACGAACTTGTGGAGGCTCTGAAGTACATTGCTTGATCGACAGAAAAACAGGAGGTAGCGGTGTTTCACTAAGAAAGATTACAGTATCACGAAACTACTGTATAAATACCCACTGTAATCCCGAAAACACTTTGCAGTATTCCTTCTAACACGCTCGGTGGGTGCGGACAGTCAATTAGTTGTGTTGTGTGTTGTATGTATTGCTTTTTGTTAAGATCTGAAGAAGGCGCTATGCGCCGAAAGCTTATCAAGTAAAGAATAAAAGGAGTTCTCATTTTGTGCTGAACAAAATATTAGGTTGGTGCAAAAATAATGCGCGTTTTTCGTTGCTTCATCTTCGGTGCAGAAAACTTCCGGTGTTTCTTATCATCGGTATGAGAAGTTGCACATGGTTTTGTAGCAAATTTCATGGCCTTTTCAAATATCTTATGCATTTTGAGCGAAGTTCATGTTTTGGTGAATTTTTAGTTGTGGAACGAAAGGCGCCAAAACAAGTTTTTTGCCAAACTCACTTCAGCGAGCTAAAACTCGCGGCATCGCAGCAGGAACCGCTCGGAATACCACCATAGTTTTGGCGAAGGGAGTGTGAGCGAATGCATTCCGCCGAGCTGCTTCCGGATTTTTCGGCTTGGTGTGCCTTGCTTCGAAAGTAAGGAATGTCGCATAGGTCTTCCTGGGGTTTGCGATCCCCAACTGATGACAATTATCAAAGAGCACCCATCCAAAACAACATATTTGGTTTCGCAGAACATCGCCGGATTGTTGTCAGACCATCCCTCCCTTCAGTAAAAATGGGAGGATGAAAAAGCTCGAGTTGATGTCGCGCATACTGAACGAGTACCACATTGATCCTCGTTGAGAGGTCTGCTTCGCGCCTTTGTAGTGAAAGAATTGCGACCAAACAGTCGGTCGCTTAGTAATTAAATATGAAGTATAGACCCTCTTCGACAAAATGAGGTGCCTTGCTCAACAGTTGGAAGATGCACCGAAACACTCCCAGAAACCGAAGCAACACCAAAATAAGGTCACGGCGACTTTGTGGTGACCTGCTGCAAAAATTGCTCACTGCAGCTCATTCATTCTTCCTAATCTGGTGTTTCAAGACGTAAATGAAATAAATTAGAAACTTCACTGTGTGACCCCAGCGTTGCTCAATAAAATGGATTCTTCACTCCTACACGGCACCGTCCAGGCACACCCTGCACGACAGATACTTCACAGGTTGGAGCAACTGAGCTAGGAAGCTCGGACTCCTACATCATAATCAGCAAGCTTCTCGCTCACCGACTACCACTTCCCCGAGAACCTGGACGACTTCTTCCGGGAGAATTTTCTCGAAGACTAAAGTGATACCAAAACTGCCCTCCGGAAGTTTGTCGATTCTAGAAGGTCCTGTCAGAATGCACGGTAGTCGGAGAACATCTATCTTATTGCTAAAGATTTGCGGATTACAATAGTTTCTAAGCCTTTTGAAAAAGATCGATTTCGAAAGGAGTTATGAGGTTCGGAATCAAAGGCATGAAAACGCGCATTATTTTTGCACCAACCTAATATTATGAAATGAGACTTCGGGACAGCTCTATAATACAGTATTTATCATTGTCCAACTTGTTTGTCACAGTGTGTACTACTCTTTACCCTCCGTCAGCAATGATCGGTTCGTCTCAATGTAAATAGCTGTTATATTTGTAAGTGCTGTAGCTTATTGTATTAAAGGCAGTGTCTCGGCACACTGACTGCGTTCGAGATTTCCACGTCGGTAGAACATATGCGGGCCATTGAGCACAAAGATGTACTTCAATTTTCGCGAGAACGTCGAAAACCCCTAAGTTACTGGTTTCTTTGGCCAAGAATTTTGAAATTCTCGGCCAGTGGACGAGAGGCTTCACTCCGCAGCAAGAGTTAGCTGAGGGTGCGGCATCACTTCATCAGTTGATAGTAGCCACTGTTTTAAAGTCCATTTTTATGTGCAAGCAACCTTAACTTCTCAGCTCTGCTTTTGCTAGCTTCCTAGCAAGGAAACTCTTCCGCTCTAATATTGAATTTGACCTTCAAAATAAGGGGTTTTACCCGTTTTCTCACATTTGAAGCACATTATTTCCATCGGTTACTAGTGGAGAGAAAATCGAATGAGGCTGCGAGACAGCACCATATTTCAGTGAATATTGTGTTGAAAATGATGAACACAGCCGCATATGGAAGGATAGGCTTCAAGCCTAACTTCCATAGTGGGAGAGTAGGCCAAGGGCCGAATTTCCGCAGTGACAGTCAGTGACCTAGCGGTTACTACGGGGGATGTTGTGGGGTTTTGTGTGGGTCCATTTTCACGTTAGGAATGAAGAAGAATATCAGCTATCAAGTATAAGAAGATGAGATAAGAATAGTATGAATACTCTACTTACAACAGGAATAAACATTCTAATACCCTGCCGTGTCCTGATACGCCAACTCAAGATACTTATCTGCAAAGACCTAACAATATATGAAAGGTCATCTGCACATGCTTTTGACAAGATTTTTGTTTACTCTCTTCACTACTCCCACCTACTATACATTGGTCGAAAACCCAAAATTCCTGCAGATGATTCACAACGTATGGACTTTTGGGTACAGACTTTTGGGTTTAGGACTTTTGGGTACAGTATCGGACTGTATTGGGCTACTGATGACTCTGCTAAGCGAATGCCTGAACTGCTACATTTTCCGCTGGGCCGGCCAATATTACAAGCATGTTCAAGGTTTGGCAGAAGATTGGTACCAATTTCGGCTATCGTTTTCATGTCTAAAGATGAAAAGCTAGTGCTGTAGCCTGTCGATGCATAAATGTTGCGTAATATATCCGAATTAGGCAGAGATGGACATATGCTCCAATCTTCGCAATAAACAGTTCCCCGCATTAAATTTACAAGAAAGAAGCCCAAAAACACCAGGTGGTACAGATATACTTGGCCGCTCGGGAATATAAAATTAGGTGGTATCGAAAGCCCAACAGTAAGAAAATCCTGATACACTACTTATCCGCACACTCTGCCCAAGTGAAAAGAGCTATCATAGGGAACATGAGGGGAAGCCTGAGCCATTCAACATTCAGTACCTCATGTTACGGTTTATTTTACTTCACTTAATTGTTTACGTAGTTTCCATATTCCATAATTTTTTCTGTTTGTTGTCTGAGGCTTCAGCCTCCAGTCAGATTTGGCTGTTTTCTTCTCGACCGATTAGTCGACATTGTCGTATAGACGGGTTTCCCTTTTAACCTTTCTGCTGTTAATTCTCTCAATACTGGTTTCCTTATGTTCGTTCACTTCCTCTTATCTTCCTCTCCATCACTTTGATTTAATTTTTTATGGTAACATAAGTTAACGCAAGGCATTTAATGATTGGTTCAACATGCACAGTTAATGATTAACCTTGCATTACATTTCCTTACCTCTTAGTCATTTCTAAATTTAGATATTTTTCTAATCAGATTCAGTTTTTCAGTTCATACAACGCAATATCAACCCTGATGTTCAGGTTGGTTTCCCATAGCTTCGTTATGCTTTCCTTACAGAAATTCAACATCGGCTCCTTTTTGTGGATTATTATTGATTCTTTTGTTTTTTTTTATTTCCACAAGCGCTCATACTTGTTAGAAGTTAACCACTTAGTGATACAACCTTCGTTTTTACCTGTAAACGTTCTTCAGTTGTCTCTAAGGACAGATGTGTAGGGTTATGCTCGTTAGTCTCTTTCTGCTGCTGTTTTTCTGGAATGTGTTCTTCTGGAATCTCATTGTGTTGCGGAGTTTCCCACCATATTGCCCCTCACGCTTATCACGTAGAGCAGTCGTGATTGTGACCTCATCCCCGGTGTCGAATCTTCTGTAGCTATAGCGCACATCAGCAGAGTGGAGAGCTCGGATTCGAGCTTGCTCAGTCGATGATATGCGAGGGAGGGTTAAGCATAGCTTTCGAACATGAATCTCTCGGAATTCTCCAGTCCTTATACACAGTACATCACTATGATCATCACTATCACATTACATCTTTCTGCTTGTTTTCTTCCTCTTGTTAACAAAGCATAAGGTTTCGATGCGCACAGTAGATTTCTCTATCGGCGAGCACTTGGAGAAGCGCACTGATTTTTATGTTCTTCTCAATGACGCCTTCGATTCTCTTACGTTTAGATGATCACGAAGGAGTGTACATAAGCACTATTTTAGAATAACCACTTAGTGTAACTACTTACCTTCTCAGTAAGCTTCTTTGAAAATAGTCTTTACTCCGTCGGTGCCAACTTTCGTCGAAAGGACCCCTCGGTGAAATTTGAAGCCATCTTTTGGATTAATCCACTTGTTCGCCGAGTTCGCATCCCATGTCAACAGACTTGATCCATTCCTTTGGATGCTTTACGTGGGAAATTCACGACGTGAAATAGCTAAGAACAAGTTTAAACAGCCTACTTAGACAGTGCATTCAAGATATGATGTGAGAAGCAAGAACATTCAGCAGCTGTTAATCTGTTTGCAAGCAATAAACTTCCAAATACCGTAGCTAACCGGAATAGCCATTGCGTTCAAGAAACGTTCTTCGTATGTCTCTGTATAGATCCTCCATCAGTTCTCGCTAAATACAAAAACTGTAAATATATAAAAGTGATGCCCCACGCACATTTTCTGAGAGTGAAACACGGCATCCTGATTTTCTTCGCCATTTGGATGTTCATTCGACGCAGATGCCCTCCTTCCGATCTCTGCTTGAGCAAATCCGTTAAACTAAAGTACCTACCAAGAAGCAAAGAGGCAAAATGTAGCATAGAAATTTCAAAGCATAGAAAGGATAGCCATCATTACGCAACTTAGATATGTCTGGTACACCAGTGGCTGGGTCGCCTTGGTCGAGAGCATTTGCGCCTACTAGTACCACCAGTACGATCGGACAGTAAATGAAGACAGCTAATATCATTCCTGGGTAGAAGAGGGAGTGATGTGAGGCA